>CAXKVI010000081.1:0-215598 GCA_964058755.1 Campiglossa producta | reverse complement strand
CATAATTAGGAAATCGGTATTTTTTCTCTACTAGATGCTCAGGATATCCTTTAAAGAATCAAACGTAGTAGAGAATCTCGAAAAATTTCAACAAAATGTGGATATGTGGTTAATAATTTAAAGGATAATGGGAATGCAGGCTCAATATAACTTCCTTAATAATCCTTTATCCATGTCCTGGAAATAATGTCCTTTAAAAATATTACCCTTCAACCCTTTCTAAAAACTTGATGTAAGTTGTAATCTAATAAAAATAGAAAATGATTTCACAATATGGGTATCAGATGAAAGGTTTCCATGAGATCCTGAACGTAATGTAAGTTTTATTTCTATGAATAAAATTTATCTGAACTTATCTTACTCGAATAACCAAATGTTACTCATACGCCGTGTATGACTTTTAAAAAGTTCACTATAATTGCAAAATTTCAAGATATACACAATTATTTTTGCTAGAAAACATATTGTTACGAAATATAATGAAATAATTTTGAAATTCAAAGAATCCTATTGTCCTTATAAAATTCAAAGGTGGAGATTTGAATGCACAGAGCAAAAAGTCACATAAAATGCCCTCTAAATCAGAAGGATTTCTCTATGATATTTTTCCAATAATAATAAAACTGAGTAGATAATCACATAATTTTAAGAAGATTTTCTTTTTAATATTTCAAACTAAAAAAAAAAAAAAAATTAACGCTCAACACAGATGTCTAGTCAGTCTAGTCTAATCTACACTACCATGCCATCGTATGCTTAACTTGCCAACGTCTAATTACACCTTTGTTCTTTTTGCCTCACCACATGTCCACTTGCCTTATTGCCTTCACCGCGAATCGAACTAAGAATTATTAACTGCTGAACGGAGATCTCTACCATGATGCTATCGTGTGCTTGTGCTTGGTAGCGTCGAATTACACATTCGAAGAAGGCATACCTGAATTTGAATTAATAAGGGATCTTCTAAAAATATATAGTTTTCCTTTTCAATAAATTCAATATGAATCTAGAGAAAATAAGAGGATGTCCTCA
Source organism: Campiglossa producta (assembly GCA_964058755.1). Lineage (NCBI taxonomy): Eukaryota > Metazoa > Arthropoda > Insecta > Diptera > Tephritidae > Campiglossa > Campiglossa producta. The sequence goes on along the minus strand of CAXKVI010000081.1, from coordinate 214,566 downwards.
TTAATTTACTTTAAACAGGTTTTCTCATAAAAACAAGCAGATTTCTTCTAACTTTTGACAAAAGTACATAAAAAATTCATAAATAAGAAGCTAACTCCTTGTTTTTAGCCGATTTCCTTTTCAATAAATTTGAGAAGAAATTCAAGCTAAAATTTAGAAGATTTCCTAGCACAAATTTCTTCAAATTTGTCCCCACTCGCTCTCCCCGGCCAAAAAGCTTTTTTAGACGTCGATCTCTTTGATTATAGGTGAACTTCTTGGCTCTGTGTGAAATTTCTGCAAATCAAATTCCTAAAATTAACTGTACTTTTTTATTATAAAAATATTAGAATGAAAGCTAAATGAAATGTATGAATCGTCAAAAACATTAATATGAGTGGTGCCTTCTGAGAAAAGCCTGAACATTTCTTTTTCGGATCTCGTAAATTTTGTTCCTTGGCTTCATTCAACTTGACTATAGTTCCTCTTTCATAATTTTTATACTGAGGTCAAAACTTGTCTTTTGTAACCTTGCTCGACAATCTTCCATGAATGTTTTCAGGGTACCTGTTTGTGCCCACTAAAAGAAGTGAAACATTAAAAAGAATCAAAACCGTTTGGAACCGGTTCCGGCTTTTGAAACGGTTTCGGTTTCTTTCTTTTCCAGATAAAAATAACGGTTACGGTTTCGGGTTCAGTCCTTGATTTTCTTTCACAAAAATTAAGCCACTGTCTGAAAAATTTGGCTGCTACGTCAAAATTTTTTTTTCAACAAATATTTGTTTTCTGTTCTCTTCTTTTGATACTTCCAATTATGCACGTGTTAAATTAAGTTTTTGAGTTAAATTCAATTTTTTTCTTTGAAAAACGGTTTTTAAGGTATGCAACTAAACTAATATGTATGAAAATAAAGGTGTTCTTCAAAACCACTTTTGAAATGCAAATTATATACATACATATGGAAATTGAATCTTTCAATTGCAGTCTTCCTCTTGGTCTGTCTCAGGTAGGCGATCCTTGACATTCTCTTCGTGTTGCAAATTTAAAAACTCGTTGTGAAACTTTCGAGGTATTGTGTTGTTTTCGCCAAGGTCTGAAACCGATTAAAATAACGTTCCGATTTCGGTTTCGGTTTTTGCAACGTGTTTCGGTTTCGGTTCCGGTTTCGTTCTTCAAAATTTATTTCGGTTTCGGTTACGGTTTCGTTCCGGTTTCGGTTTCCAAATAAAAACACGAAAAAAAAAAAAATTTACTACTAAAATACTCAACTACCTATGTAGCTACGAAATAGGTCTGAATTTTCATAACTTTTTTCCTGCGGCCATGATGGGATTTCTCCAATATAATAATACATTTATTAACGCTATGCATGGATGAAATTTCTGCAAAACAAATTCCTAAAGTTAACTCTACTTTTTTATTAAAAAAATATTAAAATGGAAGCCAAATGAAATGTATAAATCGGTAAAAACATTAAAATTAGTGGCGCTTTCCGAGACAAGCCTGAACATTTCTTTTTCGGATCTCGTAAATTTGTTTCGATCGCTTCATTCAACTATAGTCAAAACGTGGCTCGACAATCTTCCATGAAAACTTTCAGGGTACCTGTTTGTAAAAGGAAGTACCTATGTGCCCACTCACAGAAGTAAGGTATTGAAAAAATTCAAAACCGTTTGGAACCGGTTCCGGCTTTTGAAACGGTTTCGGTTTCGGTCTTTTCCAGATCAAAATAACGGTTACGGTTTCGGTTTTGAAAAATGAATCGGTTTTAATCGGTTACGGTTACGGTTTCGTTTCAGTCCTTGGTTTTCGCAAAGTTTTTTTAAATCTTTGTACTTCCTCGATAAAATTTTCAATTGATTCTTATATAGAGGAAGTGGTCCATTTGTTATTACATATTTTAGTGTTAAGAAACACCCTTCAAACAATTTGTAACACCCCCAAAAACTGGTTTTAAGGTCAAAAGCCGTTTTACTTTCAGTTTTTTCGTAAAAAAAAATCATTTAAAATCAAATTTTCAGCCGATTTCAAAATTCTAAACGGTTCATCAGAACTCGTTTTAGAGGTATGCTTCCTTTGGCAAAGTATCCTATATTCATTTCTTAAATATGATTTTGATTATGCTGCATAACTTGAAAACTTGAAGCACCTTCCAAAAAACATAAAAATAGTATAACTAAGTAGTGATTGCCTCTAGAATATATATATCCAAAAAATATATCATTCATTGTCAATTAGTGCCAAAAAAATTACGTCCAAATCGAAAAACGGAAAAACTTTTAAAAAAATTCCACTACTCGCGTGAAAAACATGTCATCATCATCATCATTTATTGGCGCTTAACCGCCTAAGCGATTTTGGCCGTTGCATATCAAAGCACGCCAGTCATTCCTTTTTAGCGATAACTGACGCCAATTGGAAACCCCAAGGGAGTTCAAGTCATCCTCCACCTGTTGTTTCCATCTCAGTCGAGGCCTCCCCCTTCCTCTGCTGCCGAATTCAGGCGACGATAGGAAAACCTTCTGTGCTGGAGCTTCTTTGTCCATTCGCATAACATGGCCCAGCCAGCGGAGTCTTTGGGCTTTAATTCGCTGGACTATGGTCAGATCTGCGTAGAGCTCGTACAGCTCATCGTTAAATTTCCTTCGATACTCGCCGTTGGCATCACGGGAAGGACCATAAATCTTCCGGAGAACTTTTCTCTCAAATACTCCAAGGGCCATCTCATCTTCTCTTGACATTGTCCATGAATCTGAGCCATACATCAGCACAGGTATGATGAGAGACTTATAGAGCGTGATCTTTGTTCTTCGAGAGAGGACTTTACTTCTCAATTGCCTACTCAGTCCTAAGTAGCACTTGTTGGCAAGAGTGATTCTCCGCTGGATTTCTAGACTGATATTATTTTCGGTGTTGATACTGGTTCCCAAATAGACGAAGTCTCTCACCGTTTCAAACTTGTAGCTATCACCGGTGACTTGGCTGCCAAGGCGCAGGTGCGCCGATTCTTTCTTTGATGACAGCAGATACTTCGTCTTGTCCTCGTTCACCGCAAGACCCACTTTTTTCCCTGCCTTATCCAACCCAGAGAAAGCAGCGCTTACGGCGCGGTTGTTAAGGCCAATGATATCAATATCATCGGCATACGCCAGCAATTGCACGCTCTTGTAAAAGATTGTGCCATTGCGGGTTAGCTCTGCTGCTCGAATTATCTTCTCCAGCATCAGGTTAAAGAAATTGCACGAAAGGGAGTCGCCCTGTCTGAAGCCTCGTTTGGTTTCAAATGGCTCAGAGAGGTCCTTCCCGATTATGACTGAGCTGTTGGTTTTGCTCAACGTCATTTGGCAAAGCCGTATAAGCTTTGCATGGAAGTTAAATTCAGACATGGCGGCATACAAGCAACTCCTTTTTGCGCTGTCAAAAGCGGCTTTAAAATCGACAAAGAGATGGTGAGTGTCGATTCTTTTATCATGGGTCTTCTCCAGGATTTGGCGTATCGTGAAAATCTGGTCGATGGTAGACTTACCAGGTCTAAAGCCACACTGATAAGGTCCAATCAGTTTGTCTACGAAGGGCTTCAGTCTTTCACACAATACGCTAGAAAGAACCTTATATGCGATATTAAGAAGACTGATTCCGCGGTAGTTGGTGGGGTTAGCGGGATCGCCTTTCTTGGGGATTGGGCAGAGCACACTTAAATTCCAATCCGGAGGCATGCACTCATCTGACCATATTCTGCATAAGAGCTTATGCATGCTTTTTACCAGCTCTTCGCCTCCGTGTTTGAACAGCTCGGCGGGTAGTCCGTCTTTCCCAGGCGATTTGTTGTTTTTGAGCCGGGATATTGCTATCCTCACTTCATCATAGTCAGGTGGTGGGACGACTTTTCCATCGTCAGGGATTGGGGTATCGGGTTCGACGTCTCCCTCGCAATTTAGCAGTGAGGAGAAGTGCTCCCTCCATAATTTAAGTACATTCTGTACGTCGGTTACCAGGTCGCCGTTATTGTCCTTACAGGAACAAAAAAATAAAGTAATAATTCAATATGGCTACTGTTGTTGGAGTACCAAGCTTATTTTGAGAAATTTGTATATGTGTGAAAAATACCAGCAATGGAAATATTTTGATTCTCTCGCCCTTTGAGAGTTAGAGTAATAGCGTCAAACTCATATTTCGAAGTTGGCTGAACTTCAAAGGAAACCACTCTTTATCTTCATTCTCTCCCTCATTAAACACGTCCTATAATGAGAGAGAAATTATTTTCACTACCTCGCTCATTGAGTACCTGGGTCCATTATCTATTATATTAATAGGCTAACAAATTTTACATATAAATATTTGCCAAGCTTAAACCCATACTAAATATGCATAAATATTTATGAAATTTATATGGATTTGTTGGCATACCTCTAAGGCAGTGCGCAATTATCTAATATATAACCAATCCTGCTTCATTTATCTGTAATAAGCGAATGAACATTTCTCATGCCACTTGAATTGGTTATCTGACAATCAATTTGTACATAAAGCGATAGCCCAGTGGGAAGCGTCGGGGGTAGTGGTCGAGTGGTTAATGGTTCAAGTACAGCTATCGGCCACATTTTATTTTTTTTATTTTTTGTCATTGAAAATTGTTTTTATTTTTTCAATATATAAATATTTCTTATCTTGACTTTTTTTAAATTTTAATGTTTGTCATCTCTATTTTCGAGAAAAAAAATTGCTGAATATTTTTAGTTGACGGAAAGCTTATGCATACATACCACCCATTATAGAAAAGCGATAACCGCTTATTCAATTTGGGTTTTTTTGTCTAATTTTTGATGATATAAGATCGAAGTTGCGAAATTTTTTCAAACACAGTAGTCTATTTATCGGACTTCGGTAGATTAGTGCTATAAATTTTAGTGATTTCTACCGTTTGAGACAAAGTTGCTGATAGACTCCCTATTTAAAATATAAAAATCGACAACATATTTAATGTGTACTTAAATTTTGAACTAAATCAAGTGGTTAGCGGTCGTCTTAAATTTTACTGAAGGCAACAACGGATTTCTATTCATATGTACATATGTATTAACTTTTAAAAGGGCAGATTTGCAACCCGAGCCCCAAACAAGACTAGACCAAATTGAATAGAAAAATTAATATATATTTTTTCTTTAAATCAAATAAAAAATCCATATAAATTGTCTTAAATATTGCTATGTTATGGTTAAAGAAAAAAGCTAGAAAATCCTCAAACTTTTTTTGACCTAAGCAGAATTTGTAATTTACCCCCTCTAAAAAGGTTTAAAACACGCCTGTATAATAAATTTCTATAAAAAGAACTCATTTTCTGCAAAATGAACCTTTCAATCTTTCACTCAACAAGCTCCTCCTTTTATTAGAGAAACTATTTTCATTCTCTCGCTCATTTCCCATACAGCTTGAATTGGTGATTTGACAATAAATTCGTAGATAAAGCAGTAGAGCAGTGGTTAGCGCATCGGATAGCGAGCGAACTGTTCTAGGTTCGAGAACAGCTCCGGGCTACAATTTTTTTTTTCATTGAAAATAGTTTTTTCTTTTTTAAAACATCTTTAGGTATATGAGTATTTCTAATCTTGATTTTTTATAAAAAAAAAAAAAATAAATAAAACAAGTAAGGAAGTCTAAGTTCGGGTGAAACCGAACATTACATACCCAGCTGTGCACATAAAGTGGGCGTGATCGTTCACCGATTTTTCCTTTTTTCTGTGGTAGTACTCTACATAAACATAACATGCCTGGTACCTAGTTTCGTAAATCTATCCCACACCGTTCTGAAGTTGTTAGCAGTCGAATTTAAAAATTGCTTGACTCATAAGTGGGCGGTGCCACGCCCACTTTCCAAAATTTTGAAAAAATTATGTAAAGAATATGAAAGTTGATGTATGTACCAAATTATATTATTATAGCGAAATCAGTTAATTAGATATGGACTTTTCAATATTTCCACCTCCTTTCAATATAACTTTTATGAAAAAGTAGGCGTGGTCGCGAAGCGATTTCGTTTATTTTCTATAGCTGAATTTACCACAACAATAGTATGGCCTCTACGAAATTTCGTTATACTAGCATAAACTGTTCTGAAGTTATTAAGAGTCAAAATTTTAAAATTTCTTCAAATATACGTGGGCGGTACCACGCCCCCTTTTCAAAAATTTTTATAAAATCGGCCTTAGAACATCTAAATCAATACATATTGCAAATTTTATCATTGTAGCTGCTGCTAATATTGAATTAACCCATTTTATACGTTTTTCGAAATTTTCGATATCGAAAAAGGGGCGTGGTTATGGTCCGATTTTACCCATTTTCAATAGCAATCTATTCTGAACCCAAATAAGTACGCATGCCAAATTTGGTGAAGATATCTCATTATTTGCTCAAGTTATCGTGTTAACGGACAGACGGACGGACGGACGGACGGACGGACGGACGGACGGACATGGCTCAATCAAATTTTTTTTCGATCCTGATCATATTGATATATGGAAGTCTATATCTATCTCGATTCCTTTATACCTGTACAACCAACCGTTATCCTAACAAAGTTATAATACCCTGTGTACAAGTACAGCTGGGTATAAAAAACTAATGGCGGCGATATACCAACAGGTTATCATAACCTCTAACGAGATTTTTAGCCGAGCTTCTCTTTCCAACTTGTGGTGTGTTGCTTTTGAGTTTTTCCTACAAGTTGGCGGGACCTACAGTTTTTTGCCGACTCCGAACGGCACTTGCAAAGCAAATGAATTTTTTGCTGAGAAGCTTCTCATGGCAGAAATACACCCGGAGAGTTTGCCAAACTACTGCCGAGGGGCGACCCCGTTTAGAAAAATTCTTTTTCTAAATAATTTTTGATGTTACTTTTGTGGGGCATCGAACCGCCACGACTTGGTGTAGAAGGCCGAACACTTAACCGCTACACCACGGCGGCCGCCATAAGCTCATTAAAATTTCATAAGACATATTTTTATATTTGTGATACTTTTTTCGGAAAAAACTTACTGCGAATATCTATTATATTAATAGGCTAACAAATTTTACATATAAATATTTGCCAAGCTTAAACCCATACTAAATATGCATACATATTTATGAAATGCATATGGATTTGTTGGCATACCTCTAAGGCAGTGCACAATTATCTAATATATAACCAATCCTGCTTCATTTATCTGTAATAAGCGAATGAAAATTTCTCATGCCACTTGAATTGGTTATCTGACAATCAATTTGTACATAAAGCGATAGCCCAGTGGGAAGCGTCGGGGATAGTGGTCGAGCGGTTAATGGTTCAAGTACAGCTTATCGGCCGCATTTTATTTTTTATTTTTTGTTATTGAAAATTGTTATTATTTTTTCAATATATAAATATTTCTTATCTTGACTTTTTTTTAATTTTTATGTTTGTGATCTCTATTTTCGAGAAAAAAAATTGCTGAATATTTTTAGTTGACGGAAAGCATATGCATACATACCACCCATTATAGAAATGCGATAACCGCTTATTCAATTTGGGTTTTTTTTGTCTAATTTTTGATGATATAAGATCGAAGTTGCGAAATTTTTTCAAACACAGTAGTCTATTTATCGGACTTCGGTAGATTACTTCTATAAATTTTAGTGATTTCTACCGATTGAGACAAAGTTGCGGATAGACTCCCTATCTAAAATATAAAAATCGCCAACATATTTAATATGTACTTAAATTTTGAACTAAATCAAGTGGTTAGCGGTCGTCTTAAATTTTACTGAAGGCAACAACTGATTTCTATTCATATGTACATAGCTATTAACTTTTAAAAGGGCAGATTTGCAACCCGAGCCCCAAACAAGACTAGACCAAATTGAATAGAAAAATTAATATATACCCTGCAGTCAACTTAACTAGTTTTATACTAATCAAATACCAGTCAGCCAGGCGCCTCAACTAGTTCGAGTTCTGTAATTTTTCCATATTAGCAACTGGTATTTTTAACACGGCGATGTCCTACGAGATGGCAATTGTCCTTCTCTGCATCAGCACCATACCAATTGGCTGACTAGTCAGCCTCTGCATCAGGAATATACCAGTTGATATACTTGTTATTATACACATCAGTATCATACCATTTAAGATACTAGTTCGTATATACGTCAGGATCGTACCAGTTGAAAGACTAGTTCATATATACATCAGAATCATACCAGTTGGCAGACTAGTTCATATATACATCAGAATAATACCAGTTGGCAGACTAGTTCATATATACATCAGAAGCATATCTACTAGTTGAAAGACTAGTTCATATATGCATCAGAATCATACCAGTTGACAGACTAGTTCATATATGCATCAGAATCATAACAGTTGGCAGACTAGTTCATATATGCATCAGAATCATACCTGTTGACAGACTACTTCTTATTTGCATCAGAATCCTACCAGTTGACAGACTAGTTCATATATGCATCAGAATCATACCAATTAACAGACTAGTTAAAAAAATAATCGGAATCATACTAGTTGTCATACTAGTTCATATATGCGTCAGAATCATACCAGTTGATATAGTAGTTCATTTATGCATCAGAATCATACCAGTTCACATACCAGTTCACTTATGCATCATAATCATATCAGTTGACATACTATTTCAAATTTGCATCAGAAATATACCATTTGACATACTAGTTCATATATGCATCAGAATATTACCAGTTGATATACTAGTTCATATATACATCAGAATCATACCAGTTGACATACTGCTCAGTCTATGCGGCAGGACGTACTAATCATTATGCCCATTCAGATCGTACCACTTGTCATACTAGTCCACGAATTTGACATTCATTCCAGTTGGTATACTAGTCGGTCTATGCACCAGTATCATAGTCAGCCTCTACATCAGCAATATACCAGTTTATTCTTTAGAAAGCAGCGACTATTTGTATTTACCCAAACACGAAAAAGCATCTGTGAATTACAAGGTAAAAAAGAAGCAGTTACAAGAGAAAAAAAAAACCAATTTTCCAACTTATAGTGTGCTGCTTTGATTTTTGCTGGGATTTTCCACATAGTAGTATCCCGGGACTGACACTCCTAAACCGACACCGTTACTCCTCCTCGAACCACTTAGATGACTTTATGAAGGCCATCAAGTCCTTTATGTCCAGTTCAGCGGTCTGGTTTAGGCTATCCAGGAAGGGAACTCCCAAAAAGCGCGTTCTCGCGCCGCTTAAAACCGGGCAGTTGCAGATGAGGTGCTTCACCGTTTCCTCTTCCTCATCATCTTTGCAGCTCCTACAGCATCGTCGGTAGGGCACACCTTCTGCGTGCCTACCAATAAGGCAGTGCCCAGTTAGAACACCTATTAATATGGAGATTTCTCTCCTTCTTAGGCCAGGTTTGTTTGGATGTCCGGCACCTTGGGGATTGTGGCCACATTTCGTTGGCTTGGAGTACACACTCCGTCAAGCCAACGAAAGGTAGCAACAATCCCAAGGGTGCCGGACATCCAAACAAACCTGGCCAAAATGGGATTATAAAAGATCTAGAGGGATCATAAAAGATCTGAATACAGTTACTTCAACAAAAAATACCGTTCAAACAACCAAAATTTGGTCAACTTCAGGATAACAGCACGAGATTGTAGATTTTACCAGTGCCTTTTTTCTGTGTATATACACAAGAAATATAGAAGTTGACATACTAGATCATATATACATCAGCATCATATTTGTATTTAGCCAAACACGAAAAAGCATCTGTGAATTACAAGAGAAAAAAAGAAGCAAACCAAAAATTTCAAATAATGTTTGCATAGTACCATGTACTACAATAGATCGTACTAATGGTTGCGGTGTAATAAGGCCGTATAATAATAATGTAGTATGGAATGGAATTTTTCTAAAATAGATTAGGCTTTTTCTGACTACATCTTTTTCAGTTTATATTCAGAAAGTAACAATTTATATTTAGAAAATTACAATTCATATTCAGGATTTCCATTTGATATTCAGAAAAATACAATTGACATTCAGAAAATTACAATTGATATTCAGAAAACGTTCTGAATATAAACTGAAAAAGATGTAGTATAATTTCAACCCGAGATTCATACATACTTGCATACTAGTACGAACCAGGATTTTTGTGACTAGTATGATTTCGCCCAGCAAATGATAGTTGTAGACTAGTATGTTTTCTGATTAGATTGGCATTTATTGGTTTAAGGGTAATCAGCAAAGAACTAGTATAAAAACATCCATAAAATGTATAGTAAACGAGCTAGGTGTCTGCTGAGTAGTTTGGAATTGATTAGTTTGAAGGTATTCAGAAATTAACTGGTATGAATACACCACAAAATGTTTAGGCGTAGAACTATAATGTTGCTGAGTAGTTTGGCATTGACTGGTTTAAAGCTAATCAGAAATGAACTAGTATGAATACACCACAAAATGTACAATCAATGAACTACATTGTTTGCCGAGTAGTTTGGCAATGACTGGCGTAAAGGAAATCTGAAATGAACTAGTATGAATACACCACAAAATGCATAGTCAATGAACTAGAATTTTCGCTGAGTAGTTTGGCATTGAATGGTTTAAAGCTAATCAACAATGAACTGGTATGCATATGCCACAAAATGCATAGTCAATGAACTATATTGTTTGCTGAGTAGTTCGACATTGACTGGTTAAAGGTGATCAGAAATGAACTAGTATAAATACACCACAAAATGTATAGTCAGTGAACTATATTGTTTGCTGAGTAGATCGACATTGACTGGTTTAAAGGTGATCAGAAGTGAACTAGTATGAATACACCACAAAATGTATAGTCAATGAACTATATTATTTGCTGAGTAGTTCGACATTGACTGGTTTAAAGGTGATCAGAAATGAACTAGTATGAATACACCACAAAATGTATGGTCAATGAACTATATTATTCGCTGAGTAGTTTGACATTGACTGGTTTAAAGGTGATCAGAAATGAACTAGTATGAATACACCACAAAATGTATGGTCAATGAACTATATTATTTGCTGAGTAGTTCGACATTGCCTGATTTAAAGGTGATCAGAAATGAACTAGTATGAATACACCACAAAATGTATAGTCAATGAACTATATTGTGTGCTGAGTAGTTTGGCCTTGACTGGTTTGAAGCTAATCAGCAATGAACCAGTATAAATACACCACAAAATGTATAGTCAATGAACTATATTGTTTGCTGAGTAGTTCGACATTGACTGGTTTAAAGGTGATCAGAAATGAACTAGTATGAATACACCACAAAATGTATAGTCAGTGAACTATATTGTTTGCTGAGTAGATCGACATTGACTGGTTTAAAGGTGATCAGAAGTGAACTAGTATAAATACACCACAAAATGTATAGTCAGTGAACTATATTGTTTGCTGAGTAGATCGACATTGACTGGTTTAAAGGTGATCAGAAGTGAACTAGTAAGAATACACCACAAAATGTATGGTCAATGAACTATATTATTTGCTGAGTAGTTCGACATTGACTGGATAAAGGTGATCAGAAATGAACTAGTATGAATACACCACAAAATGTATAGTCAGTGAACTATATTGTTTGCTGAGTAGATCGACATTGACTGGTTTAAAGGTGATCAGAAGTGAACTAGTATGAATACACCACAAAATGTTTAGTCATTGAACTATATTGTTTGCTGAGTAGTTTGGCCTTGACTGGTTTAAAGGTGATCAGAAGTGAACTAGTATGAATACACCACAAAATGTATAGTCAATGAACTAGAATTTCCGATTAGTAGTTTGGCATTGACTGGTTTTAAAACTAATCAACAATGAACTGGTATGCATATGCCACAAAATGGTTAGTCAATGAACTAGTAAGTCTGCTGAGTAGTTCGGAATTTGACTGCAGGGTATTTTGTCTTTAAATCAAATAAAAAATGCATATAAATTGTCTTAAATATTGCTAAGTTATGGTTAAAGAAAAAAGCTAGAAAATCCTCAAACGTTTTTTGACCTAACCAGAATTTGTAATTTACCCCCTCTAAAAAGATTTAAAAACACGTCTGTATAATAAATTTCTATAAAAAGAACTAATTTTCTGCAAAATGAACCTTTCAATCTTTCACTCAACAAGCTCCTCCTTTTATTAGAGAAACTATTTTCATTATCTCGCTCATTGCCCATACAGCTTGAATTGGTGATTTGACAATAAATTCGTAGATAAAGCAGTAGAGCAGTGGTTAGTGCATCGGATAGCGAGCGAACTGTTGTAGGTTCGAGAACAGCTCCGGGCTACAATTTTTTTTTTCATTGAAAATAGGTTTTTCTTTTTTAAAACATCTTTAGGTATATGAGTATTTCTAATCTTGATTTTTAATAAGCTCATTAAAATTTCATAAGACATATTTTTATATTTGTGATACTTTTTTCGGAAAAAACTACTAACTATTTTCGTTCTCTCGCTCATTAATACTCTTTAGTATTACACGAACTCATATTTCCAAATTTCCACCCCTTCAAAATAAACGTCAAGCCAATTTCATACTCCTATCTATTTTTATACACATATACATATATGCGTAAACACTCCAATTCTCTCGCTCATTGAGTTCAAATAGTAGATTCGGCGTTGAACTCCAAATAGATGGCGTCGGCGCCAATAGCCAATTTGTTTCCGCATGAGAGTTGCCCCAATATGTGTTATTATGTACCAAAGAATTAAAAAAGAGTGACAATTTGTTTTTCTCATATCTCGCACGCTTTATTATAAACGAAAATAGTTTAAAAATAAAATTTTTAAGAAAGAAGCAATCAATGTTTAAACTTTCTGTATTGAAATTCATAAAAAAAAAAAAAAATTAGATTGAAATAGACCCATTGCCGCCAATTTTATATAATATGAAATTTTCCTTTTTTAAAAAAATAAAAATCAAACATCTTTTTCGTAGAATTCTATAATAAAAATGAAATAACTATGGTCGCCATATATTCCAAAGCTTTAATAAAAAAAAATAAAATTAAAAACTAAAAATGTTATATTGTTGTGCCATAAAATCCCGAAAAAATTAAATTTTTTATTACCTATATTTATAATAAAATGTAAAATGTAATTTAACTATAAAATTTTTTGGGAAAACGTAATCAAAATTATATTTTTTCCATAAAACTCTAATATGTATGTATATATCTATATAGAGATTCAAAAGCCCAATAAAGCTACACTTAATTGTAGAATTCCATATTAAAAAAATTTATTCCAGGAATTGATTATGGACAGGACAACAAGGGCATGAGAAGTTGCAGGCTGAATTGGGTATCTTGAAACCGTTGGAACTGCTCGGAAAAATTCCGATGTAATAGATTTGTTTAAAATGAAATTCTACAAAGTTTTATATTTTCATAACACCATTATTAAAATGTGAAATAGGGCAACCATGGTCAAACTTTTAATTTGAAAAAAATATGTCGCAATCAAAGTTGGTTGTCCTACCACCAAACAAAAGAAATGTTTCAAAAAAATAAAATCTAATCTAATCTTGGCTTGCGTCACAATGACGCTTAACCGCCTAGGCGATTTTGGCCGTTTCGTATCAAAGCACGCCAGTCATTCCTTTTTAGCGATAACTGACGCCAATTGGAGACCCCAAGGGAGTTCAAGTCATCCTCCACCTGTTGTTTCCATCTCAGTCGAGGTCTCCCCCTTGCTCTGCTGCCGAATTCGGGTGTCGATAGGAAAGCTTTCTGTGCTGGTACTTCTTTGTCCATTCGCATATCGTGACCCAGCCAGTGGAGCCTTTGGGCTTTAATCCGCTGAACTATGGTCAGGTCTGCGTAAAGCTCGTACAGTTCATCGTTAAATTTCCTTCGATACTCGCCGTTGGCATCACGGGAAGGACCATAAATCTTCCGGAGAACTTTTCTCTCAAATACTCCAAGGGCCATCTCATCTTCTCTTGACACTGTCCATGATTCCGACCCGTACATCAGGACTGGTATGATGAGAGACTTATAGAGCGTGATCTTTGTTTGTCGAGAGAGGACTTTACTTCTCAATTGCCTACTTAGTCCAAAGTAACACTTGTTGGCAAGGGTGATTCTCCGTTGGATTTCTAGACTGATATTATTTTCGGTGTTAATGCTGGTTCCCAAATAGACGAAGTCTCTCACCGTTTCAAACTTGTAGCTATCAACGGTGACTTGGCTGCCAAGGCGCAGGTGCGCCGATTCTTTCTTTGATGACAGCAGATACTTCGTCTTGTCCTCGTTCACCGCAAGACCTACTTTTTTCGCTTCCTTATCCAACCCAGAGAAAGCAGCGCTTACGGCGCGGCTGTTAAGGCCAATGATATCAATATCATCGGCATACGCCAGCAATTGCACGCTCTTGTAAAAGATTGTGCCATTGCGGTTTAGCTCTGCTGCTCGAATTATCTTCTCCAGCATCAGGTTAAAGAAATCGCACGAAAGGGAGTCACCCTGTCTGAAACCTCGTTTGTTTTTAAATGGCTCAGAGAGGTCCTTCCCGATTCTGACGGAGCTGTTGGTTTTGCTCAACGTCATTTGGCAAAGCCGTATAAGCTTTGAAGGGAAGTTAAATTCAGACATTGCGGCATACAGGCAACTCCTTTTTGCGCTGTCAAAAGCGGCTTTAAAATCGACAAAGAGATGGTGAGTATCGATTCTTTTATCATGGGTCTTCTCCAGGATTTGGCGTATCGTGAAAATCTGGTCGATGGTAGACTTACCAGGTCTAAAGCCACACTGATAAGGTCCAATTACTTTGTCTACGATGGGCTTCAGTCTTTCACACAATACGCTAGAAAGAACCTTATATGCGGTAGTTGGTGGGGTTAGCGGGATCACCTTTATTGTGGATTGGGCAGAGCACACTTAAATTCCAATCTGGAGGCATGCACTCATCTGACCATATTCTGCATAAGAGCTGATGCATGCTTTTTACTAGCTCTTCGCCTCCGTGTTTGAACAGCTCGGCGGGTAGTCCGTCTTTCCCAGGCGATTTGTTGTTTTTGAGCCGGGATATTGCTATCCTCACTTCATCATAGTCAGGTGGTGGGACGACTTTTCCATCGTCAGGGATTGGGGTATCGGGTTCGACGTCTCCCTCGCAATTTAGCAGTGAGGAGAAGTGCTCCCTCCATAATTTAAGTACATTCTGTACGTCGGTTACCAGGTCGCCGTTATTGTCCTTACAGGAACAAAAAAATAAAGTAATAATTCAATATGGCTACTGTTGTTGGAGTACCAAGCTTATTTTGAGAAATTTGTATATGTGTGAAAAATACCAGCAATGGAAATATTTTGATTCTCTCGCCCTTTGAGAGTTAGAGTAATAGCGTCAAACTCATATTTCGAAGTTGGCTGAACTTCAAAGGAAACCACTCTTTATCTTCATTCTCTCCCTCATTAAACACGTCCTATAATGAGAGAGAAATTATTTTCACTACCTCGCTCATTGAGTACCTGGGTCCATTATCTATTATATTAATAGGCTAACAAATTTTACATATAAATATTTGCCAAGCTTAAACCCATACTAAATATGCATAAATATTTATGAAATTTATATGGATTTGTTGGCATACCTCTAAGGCAGTGCGCAATTATCTAATATATAACCAATCCTGCTTCATTTATCTGTAATAAGCGAATGAACATTTCTCATGCCACTTGAATTGGTTATCTGACAATCAATTTGTACATAAAGCGATAGCCCAGTGGGAAGCGTCGGGGGTAGTGGTCGAGTGGTTAATGGTTCAAGTACAGCTATCGGCCACATTTTATTTTTTTTATTTTTTGTCATTGAAAATTGTTTTTATTTTTTCAATATATAAATATTTCTTATCTTGACTTTTTTTAAATTTTAATGTTTGTCATCTCTATTTTCGAGAAAAAAAATTGCTGAATATTTTTAGTTGGCGGAAAGCTTATGCATACGTACCACCCATTATAGAAAAGCGATAACCGCTTATTCAATTTGGGTTTTTTTGTCTAATTTTTGATGATATAAGATCGAAGTTGCGAAATTTTTTCAAACACAGTAGTCTATTTATCGGATTTATTCGGTAGATTAGTGCTATAAATTTTAGTGATTTCTACCGTTTGAGACAAAGTTGCTGATAGACTCCCTATTTAAAATATAAAAATCGACAACATATTTAATGTGTACTTAAATTTTGAACTAAATCAAGTGGTTAGCGGTCGTCTTAAATTTTACTGAAGGCAACAACGGATTTCTATTCATATGTACATATGTATTAACTTTTAAAAGGGCAGATTTGCAACCCGAGCCCCAAACAAGACTAGACCAAATTGAATAGAAAAATTAATATATATTTTTTCTTTAAATCAAATAAAAAATCCATATAAATTGTCTTAAATATTGCTAAGTTATGGTTAAAGAAAAAAGCTAGAAAATCCTCAAACTTTTTTTGACCTAAGCAGAATTTGTAATTTACCCCCTCTAAAAAGGTTTAAAACACGCCTGTATAATAAATTTCTATAAAAAGAACTCATTTTCTGCAAAATGAACCTTTCAATCTTTCACTCAACAAGCTCCTCCTTTTATTAGAGAAACTATTTTCATTCTCTCGCTCATTTCCCATACAGCTTGAATTGGTGATTTGACAATAAATTCGTAGATAAAGCAGTAGAGCAGTGGTTAGCGCATCGGATAGCGAGCGAACTGTTCTAGGTTCGAGAACAGCTCCGGGCTAAAATTTTTTTTTTCATTGAAAATAGTTTTTTCTTTTTTAAAACATCTTTAGGTATATGAGTATTTCTAATCTTGATTTTTTATAAAAAAAAAAAAAAAAAATAAAAAAAACTAATGGCGGCGATATACCAACAGGTTATCATAACCTCTAACGAGATTTTTAGCCGAGTTTCTCTTTCCAACTTGTGGTGTGTTGCTTTTGAGTTTTTCCTACAAGTTGGCGGGACCTACAGTTTTTTGCCGACTCCGAACGGCACTTGCAAAGCAAATGAATTTTTTGCTGAGAAGCTTCTCATGGCAGAAATACACCCGGAGAGTTTGCCAAACTACTGCCGAGGGGCGACCCCGTTTAGAAAAATTCTTTTTCTAAATAATTTTTGATGTTACTTTTGTGGGGCATCGAACCGCCACGACTTGGTGTAGAAGGCCGAACACTTAACCGCTACACCACGGCGGCCGCCATAAGCTCATTAAAATTTCATAAGACATATTTTTATATTTGTGATACTTTTTTCGGAAAAAACTTACTGCGAATATCTATTATATTAATAGGCTAACAAATTTTACATATAAATATTTGCCAAGCTTAAACCCATACTAAATATGCATACATATTTATGAAATGCATATGGATTTGTTGGCACACCTCTAAGGCAGTGCACAATTATCTAATATATAACCAATCCTGCTTCATTTATCTGTAATAAGCGAATGAAAATTTCTCATGCCACTTGAATTGGTTATCTGACAATCAATTTGTACATAAAGCGATAGCCCAGTGGGAAGCGTCGGGGATAGTGGTCGAGCGGTTAATGGTTCAAGTACAGCTTATCGGCCGCATTTTATTTTTTATTTTTTGTTATTGAAAATTGTTATTATTTTTTCAATATATAAATATTTCTTATCTTGACTTTTTTTTAATTTTTATGTTTGTGATCTCTATTTTCGAGAAAAAAAATTGCTGAATATTTTTAGTTGACGGAAAGCATATGCATACATACCACCCATTATAGAAATGCGATAACCGCTTATTCAATTTGGGTTTTTTTTGTCTAATTTTTGATGATATAAGATCGAAGTTGCGAAATTTTTTCAAACACAGTAGTCTATTTATCGGACTTCGGTAGATTACTTCTATAAATTTTAGTGATTTCTACCGATTGAGACAAAGTTGCGGATAGACTCCCTATCTAAAATATAAAAATCGCCAACATATTTAATATGTACTTAAATTTTGAACTAAATCAAGTGGTTAGCGGTCGTCTTAAATTTTACTGAAGGCAACAACTGATTTCTATTCATATGTACATAGCTATTAACTTTTAAAAGGGCAGATTTGCAACCCGAGCCCCAAACAAGACTAGACCAAATTGAATAGAAAAATTAATATATACCCTGCAGTCAACTTAACTAGTTTTATACTAATCAAATACCAGTCAGCCAGGCGCCTCAACTAGTTCGAGTTCTGTAATTTTTCCATATTAGCAACTGGTATTTTTAACACGGCGATGTCCTACGAGATGGCAATTGTCCAGCTCCATCACGTTGGAACCCGCTTTGAAAAAATTCAAATTTTTTTTGCACTTTCGTCAACTACAAACGACGAGATTGATTGTAGTGAATCTCATTTTTTTGTAGTTCTTATAGTTACTCCGAAAATATAATACATTGTGCAGAAACCAAGCAAACTAAGTAAATTTGAGTTTTTTTTTGTTAAAATATGTTTTAAATCGTTTGTAGTTTTTTATACGAAAAAAAAATTTTTTTTTGCTCCAAAGGTTTCGGAGATATGGCCTAATGCACATCACGCTGGAACCCGCTTTGAAAAAACTCAAACTTTTTTTGCATTTTTGTGAACTACAAACGATGAGATTGATTGTAGTGAAATTCATTTTTTTTTTGCTCCAAAGGTTTCGGAGATATCGAAAACGCATGTTAAAAAAAGGCAGAATTCAGCAATTTGAAAGCACTAAAAGTACTTTTCCTACAACTACAAACGACAAAATTGATTGTAGTGAAATTTTTTTTTTTGTAGCTTTTATAGTTACTCCGAAAATACAATATATTGTGCAGAAACCAAGCAAATGAAGTAAATTTTGTTTTTTTTTTGTTGAAATATGTTTTAAATCGTTTGTAGTTTTTTATCCGAAAAAAAATTTTTTTTTGCTCCGAAGGTTTCGGAGTAATCGAGAACGCATGTCAAAAAAAGGCAGAATTCAGCAATTTGAAAGCACTAAAAGTAATTTTCCTACAACTACAAACGACAAAATTGATTGTAGTGAAATTTTTTTTTTTGTAGCTTTTATAGTTACTCCGAAAATACAATATATTGTGCAGAAACCAAGCAAATGAAGTAAATTTTGTTTTTTTTTTGTTGAAATATGTTTTAAATCGTTTGTAGTTTTTTATCCGAAAAAAAATTTTTTTTTTGCTCCGAAGGTTTCGGAGTAATCGAGAACGCATGTCAAAAAAAGGCAGAATTCAGCAATTTGAAAGCACTAAAAGTAATTTTCCTACAACTACAAACGACAAACTTGATTGTAGTGAAATTTTTTTTTTTGTAGCTTTTATAGTTACTCCGAAAATACAATATATTGTGCAGAAACCAAGCAAATGAAGTAAATTTTGTTTTTTTTTTGTTGAAATATGCTTTAAATCGTTTGTAGTTTTTTATCCGAAAAAAATTTTTTTTTTTGCTCCGAAGGTTTCGGAGTAATCGAGAACGCATGTCAAAAAAAGGCAGAATTCAGCAATTTGAAAGCACTAAAAGTAATTTTCCTACAACTACAAACGACAAAATTGATTGTAGTGAAATTTTTTTTTTTGTAGCTTTTATAGTTACTCCGAAAATACAATATATTGTGCAGAAACCAAGCAAATGAAGTAAATTTTGGTTTTTTTTTGTTGAAATATGCTTTAAATCGTTTGTAGTTTTTTATCCGAAAAAAATTTTTTTTTTTGCTCCGAAGGTTTCGGAGTAATCGAGAACGCATGTCAAAAAAAGGCAGAATTCAGCAATTTGAAAGCACTAAAAGTAATTTTCCTACAACTACAAACGACAAAATTGATTGTAGTGAAATTTTTTTTTTGTAGCTTTTATAGTTACTCCGAAAATACAATATATTGTGCAGAAACCAAGCAAATGAAGTAAATTTTGTTTTTTTTTTTGTTGAAATATGTTTTAAATCGTTTGTAGTTTTTTATCCGAAAAAAAATTTTTTTTTGCTCCGAAGGTTTCGGAGTAATCGAGAACGCATGTCAAAAAAAGGCAGAATTCAGCAATTTGAAAGCACTAAAAGAAATTTTCCTACAACTACAAACGACAAAATTGATTGTAGTGAAATTTTTTTTTTTGTAGCTTTTATAGTTACTCCGAAAATACAATATATTGTGCAGAAACCAAGCAAATGAAGTAAATTTTGATTTTTTTTTGTTGAAATATGTTTTAAATCGTTTGTAGTTTTTTATCCGAAAAAAAATTTTTTTTTTGCTCCGAAGGTTTCGGAGTAATCGAGAACGCATGTCAAAAAAAGGCAGAATTCAGCAATTTGAAAGCACTAATAGTAATTTTCCTACAACTACAAACGACAAAATTGATTGTAGTGAAATTTTTTTTTTTGTAGCTTTTATAGTTACTCCGAAAATACAATATATTGTGCAGAAACCAAGCAAATGAAGTAAATTTTGTTTTTTTTTTGTTAAAATATGTTTTAAATCGTTTGTAGTTTTTTATACGAAAAAAAAATTTTTTTTTGCTCCAAAGGTTTCGGAGATATGGCCTAATGCACATCACGCTGGAACCCGCTTTGAAAAAACTCAAACTTTTTTTGCATTTTTGTGAACTACAAACGATGAGATTGATTGTAGTGAAATTCATTTTTTTTTTGCTCCAAAGGTTTCGGAGATATCGAAAACGCATGTTAAAAAAAGGCAGAATTCAGCAATTTGAAAGCACTAAAAGTACTTTTCCTACAACTACAAACGACAAAATTGATTGTAGTGAAATTTTTTTTTTTGTAGCTTTTATAGTTACTCCGAAAATACAATATATTGTGCAGAAACCAAGCAAATGAAGTAAATTTTGTTTTTTTTTTGTTGAAATATGTTTTAAATCGTTTGTAGTTTTTTATCCGAAAAAAAATTTTTTTTTTGCTCCGAAGGTTTCGGAGTAATCGAGAACGCATGTCAAAAAAAGGCAGAATTCAGCAATTTGAAAGCAGTAAAAGTAATTTTCCTACAACTACAAACGACAAAATTGATTGTAGTGAAATTTCTTTTTTTGTAGCTTTTATAGTTACTCCGAAAATACAATATATTGTGCAGAAACCAAGCAAATGAAGTAAATTTTGTTTTTTTTTTGTTGAAATATGTTTTAAATCGTTTGTAGTTTTTTATCCGAAAAAAAATTTTTTTTTTGCTCCGAAGGTTTCGGAGTAATCGAGAACGCATGTCAAAAAAAGGCAGAATTCAGCAATTTGAAAGCACTAAAAGTAATTTTCCTACAACTACAAACGACGAGATTGATTGTAGTGAAACTCATTTTTTTGTAGTTCTTATAGTTACTTCGAAAATATAATACATTGTGCAGAAACCAAGCAAACTAAGTAAATTTGAGTTTTTTTTTGTTAAAATATGTTTTAAATCGTTTGTAGTTTTTTATACGAAAAAAAAATTTTTTTTTGCTCGAAAGGTTTCGGAGATATGGCCTAATGCACATCACGCTGGAACCCGCTTTGAAAAAACTCAAACTTTTTTTGCATTTTTGTGAACTACAAACGATGAGATTGATTGTAGTGAAATACATTTTTTTTTTGCTCCAAAGGTTTCGGAGATATCGAAAACGCATGTTAAAAAAAGGCAGAATTCAGCAATTTGAAAGCACTAAAAGTAATTTTCCTACAACTACAAACGACAAAATTGATTGTAGTGAAATTTTTTTTTTTGTAGCTTTTATAGTTACTCCGAAAATACAATATATTGTGCAGAAACCAAGCAAATGAAGTAAATTTTGTTTTTTTTTTGTTGAAATATGTTTTAAATCGTTTGTAGTTTTTTATCCGAAAAAAAATTTTTTTTTTGCTCCGAAGGTTTCGGAGTAATCGAGAACGCATGTCAAAAAAAGGCAGAATTCAGCAATTTGAAAGCACTAAAAGTAATTTTCCTACAACTACAAACGACAAAATTGATTGTAGTGAAATTTTTTTTTTTTGTAGCTTTTATAGTTACTCCGAAAATACAATATATTGTGCAGAAACCAAGCAAATGAAGTAAATTTTGATTTTTTTTTGTTGAAATATGTTTTAAATCGTTTGTAGTTTTTTATCCGAAAAAAAATTTTTTTTTTGCTCCGAAGGTTTCGGAGTAATCGAGAACGCATGTCAAAAAAAGGCAGAATTCAGCAATTTGAAAGCACTAATAGTAATTTTCCTACAACTACAAACGACAAAATTGATTGTAGTGAAATTTTTTTTTTTGTAGCTTTTATAGTTACTCCGAAAATACAATATATTGTGCAGAAACCAAGCAAATGAAGTAAATTTTGTTTTTTTTTTGTTAAAATATGTTTTAAATCGTTTGTAGTTTTTTATACGAAAAAAAAATTTTTTTTTGCTCCAAAGGTTTCGGAGATATGGCCTAATGCACATCACGCTGGAACCCGCTTTGAAAAAACTCAAACTTTTTTTGCATTTTTGTGAACTACAAACGATGAGATTGATTGTAGTGAAATTCATTTTTTTTTTGCTCCAAAGGTTTCGGAGATATCGAAAACGCATGTTAAAAAAAGGCAGAATTCAGCAATTTGAAAGCACTAAAAGTACTTTTCCTACAACTACAAACGACAAAATTGATTGTAGTGAAATTTTTTTTTTTGTAGCTTTTATAGTTACTCCGAAAATACAATATATTGTGCAGAAACCAAGCAAATGAAGTAAATTTTGTTTTTTTTTTGTTGAAATATGTTTTAAATCGTTTGTAGTTTTTTATCCGAAAAAAATTTTTTTTTGCTCCGAAGGTTTCGGAGTAATCGAGAACGCATGTCAAAAAAAGGCAGAATTCAGCAATTTGAAAGCACTAAAAGTAATTTTCCTACAACTACAAACGACAAAATTGATTGTAGTGAAATTTTTTTTTTGTAGCTTTTATAGTTACTCCGAAAATACAATATATTGTGCAGAAACCAAGCAAATGAAGTAAATTTTGTTTTTTTTTTGTTGAAATATGTTTTAAATCGTTTGTAGTTTTTTATCCGAAAAAAAATTTTTTTTTGGCTCCGAAGGTTTCGGAGTAATCGAGAACGCATGTCAAAAAAAGGCAGAATTCAGCAATTTGAAAGCACTAAAAGTAATTTTCCTACAACTACAAACGACAAAATTGATTGTAGTGAAATTTTTTTTTTTGTAGCTTTTATAGTTACTCCGAAAATACAATATATTGTGCAGAAACCAAGCAAATGAAGTAAATTTTGGTTTTTTTTTGTTGAAATATGCTTTAAATCGTTTGTAGTTTTTTATCCGAAAAAAATTTTTTTTTTTGCTCCGAAGGTTTCGGAGTAATCGAGAACGCATGTCAAAAAAAGGCAGAATTCAGCAATTTGAAAGCACTAAAAGTAATTTTCCTACAACTACAAACGACAAAATTGATTGTAGTGAAATTTTTTTTTTTGTAGCTTTTATAGTTACTCCGAAAATACAATATATTGTGCAGAAACCAAGCAAATGAAGTAAATTTTGTTTTTTTTTTGTTGAAATATGTTTTAAATCGTTTGTAGTTTTTTATCCGAAAAAAAATTTTTTTTTGCTCCGAAGGTTTCGGAGTAATCGAGAACGCATGTCAAAAAAAGGCAGAATTCAGCAATTTGAAAGCACTAAAAGTAATTTTCCTACAACTACAAACGACAAAATTGATTGTAGTGAAATTTTTTTTTTGTAGCTTTTATAGTTACTCCGAAAATACAATATATTGTGCAGAAACCAAGCAAATGAAGTAAATTTTGATTTTTTTTTTGTTGAAATATGTTTTAAATCGTTTGTAGTTTTTTATCCGAAAAAAAATTTTTTTTTTGCTCCGAAGGTTTCGGAGTAATCGAGAACGCATGTCAAAAAAAGGCAGAATTCAGCAATTTGAAAGCACTAATAGTAATTTTCCTACAACTACAAACGACAAAATTGATTGTAGTGAAATTTTTTTTTTGTAGCTTTTATAGTTACTCCGAAAATACAATATATTGTGCAGAAACCAAGCAAATGAAGTAAATTTTGTTTTTTTTTTGTTAAAATATGTTTTAAATCGTTTGTAGTTTTTTATACGAAAAAAAAATTTTTTTTTGCTCCAAAGGTTTCGGAGATATGGGCTAATGCACATCACGCTGGAACCCGCTTTGAAAAAACTCAAACTTTTTTTGCATTTTTGTGAACTACAAACGATGAGATTGATTGTAGTGAAATTCATTTTTTTTTTGCTCCAAAGGTTTCGGAGATATCGAAAACGCATGTTAAAAAAAGGCAGAATTCAGCAATTTGAAAGCACTAAAAGTAATTTTCCTACAACTACAAACGACAAAATTGATTGTAGTGAAATATTTTTTTTTGTAGCTTTTATAGTTACTCCGAAAATACAATATATTGTGCAGAAACCAAGCAAATGAAGTAAATTTTGTTTTTTTTTTGTTGAAATATGTTTTAAATCGTTTGTAGTTTTTTATCCGAAAAAAAATTTTTTTTTGCTCCGAAGGTTTCGGAGTAATCGAGAACGCATGTCAAAAAAAGGCAGAATTCAGCAATTTGAAAGCACTAAAAGTAATTTTCCTACAACTACAAACGACAAAATTGATTGTAGTGAAATTTTTTTTTTTGTAGCTTTTATAGTTACTCCGAAAATACAATATATTGTGCAGAAACCAAGCAAATGAAGTAAATTTTGTTTTTTTTTTGTTGAAATATGTTTTAAATCGTTTGTAGTTTTTTATCCGAAAAAAATTTTTTTTTTTGCTCCGAAGGTTTCGGAGTAATCGAGAACGCATGTCAAAAAAAGGCAGAATTCAGCAATTTGAAAGCACTAAAAGTAATTTTCCTACAACTACAAACGACAAAATTGATTGTAGTGAAATTTTTTTTTTTGTAGCTTTTATAGTTACTCCGAAAATACAATATATTGTGCAGAAACCAAGCAAATGAAGTAAATTTTGGTTTTTTTTTTGTTGAAATATGCTTTAAATCGTTTGTAGTTTTTTATCCGAAAAAAATTTTTTTTTTTGCTCCGAAGGTTTCGGAGTAATCGAGAACGCATGTCAAAAAAAGGCAGAATTCAGCAATTTGAAATCACTAAAAGTAATTTTCCTACAACTACAAACGACAAAATTGATTGTAGTGAAATTTTTTTTTGTAGCTTTTATAGTTACTCCGAAAATACAATATATTGTGCAGAAACCAAGCAAATGAAGTAAATTTTGTTTTTTTTTTGTTAAAATATGTTTTAAATCGTTTGTAGTTTTTTATACGAAAAAAAAATTTTTTTTGCTCCAAAGGTTTCGGAGATATGGCCTAATGCACATCACGCTGGAACCCGCTTTGAAAAAACTCAAACTTTTTTTGCATTTTTGTGAACTACAAACGATGAGATTGATTGTAGTGAAATTCATTTTTTTTTTGCTCCAAAGGTTTCGGAGATATCGAAAACGCATGTTAAAAAAGGCAGAATTCAGCAATTTGAAAGCACTAAAAGTAATTTTCCTACAACTACAAACGACAAAATTGATTGTAGTGAAATTTTTTTTTTGTAGCTTTTATAGTTACTCCGAAAATACAATATATTGTGCAGAAACCAAGCAAATGAAGTAAATTTTGTTTTTTTTTTGTTGAAATATGTTTTAAATCGTTTGTAGTTTTTTATCCGAAAAAAAATTTTTTTTTTGCTCCGAAGGTTTCGGAGTAATCGAGAACGCATGTCAAAAAAAGGCAGAATTCAGCAATTTGAAAGCACTAAAAGTAATTTTCCTACAACTACAAACGACAAAATTGATTGTAGTGAAATTTCTTTTTTTGTAGCTTTTATAGTTACTCCGAAAATACAATATATTGTGCAGAAACCAAGCAAATGAAGTAAATTTTGTTTTTTTTTTGTTGAAATATGTTTTAAATCGTTTGTAGTTTTTTATCCGAAAAAAAAATTTTTTTTTGCTCCGAAGGTTTCGGAGTAATCGAGAACGCATGTCAAAAAAAGGCAGAATTCAGCAATTTGAAAGCACTAAAAGTAATTTTCCTACAACTACAAACGACGAGATTGATTGTAGTGAAACTCATTTTTTTGTAGTTCTTATAGTTACTCCGAAAATATAATACATTGTGCAGAAACCAAGCAAACTAAGTAAATTTGAGTTTTTTTTTGTTAAAATATGTTTTAAATCGTTTGTAGTTTTTTATACGAAAAAAAAATTTTTTTTTGCTCCAAAGGTTTCGGAGATATGGCCTAATGCACATCACGCTGGAACCCGCTTTGAAAAAACTCAAACTTTTTTTTGCATTTTTGTGAACTACAAACGATGAGATTGATTGTAGTGAAATTCATTTTTTTTTTGCTCCAAAGGTTTCGGAGATATCGAAAACGCATGTTAAAAAAAGGCAGAATTCAGCAATTTGAAAGCACTAAAAGTAATTTTCCTACAACTACAAACGACAAAATTGATTGTAGTGAATTTTTTTTTTTTGTAGCTTTTATAGTTACTCCGAAAATACAATATATTGTGCAGAAACCAAGCAAATGAAGTAAATTTTGATTTTTTTTTGTTGAAATATGTTTTAAATCGTTTGTAGTTTTTTATCCGAAAAAAAATTTTTTTTTTGCTCCGAAGGTTTCGGAGTAATCGAGAACGCATGTCAAAAAAAGGCAGAATTCAGCAATTTTCGGATAAAAAACTACAAACGATTTAAAGCATATTTCAACAAAAAAAAAACCAAAATTTACTTCATTTGCTTGGTTTCTGCACAATATATTGTATTTTCGGAGTAACTATAAAAGCTACAAAAAAAAAAATTTCACTACAATCAATTTTGTCGTTTGTAGTTGTAGGAAAATTACTATTAGTGCTTTCAAATTGCTGAATTCTGCCTTTTTTTGACATGCGTTCTCGATAACTCCGAAACCTTCGGAGCAAAAAAAAATTTTTTTTCGGATAAAAAACTACAAACGATTTAAAACATATTTCAACAAAAAAAAATCAAAATTTACTTCATTTGCTTGGTTTCTGCACAATATATTGTATTTTCGGAGTAACTATAAAAGCTACAAAAAAAAAAATTTCACTACAATCAATTTTGTCGTTTGTAGTTGTAGGAAAATTACTTTTAGTGCTTTCAAATTGCTGAATTCTGCCTTTTTTTAACATGCGTTTTCGATATCTCCGAAACCTTTGGAGCAAAAAAAAAATGAATTTCACTACAATCAATCTCATCGTTTGTAGTTCACAAAAATGCAAAAAAAGTTTGAGTTTTTTCAAAGCGGGTTCCAGCGTGATGTGCATTAGGCCATATCTCCGAAACCTTTGGAGCAAAAAAAAATTTTTTTTTCGTATAAAAAACTACAAACGATTTAAAACATATTTTAACAAAAAAAAACTCAAATTTACTTAGTTTGCTTGGTTTCTGCACAATGTATTATATTTTCGGAGTAACTATAAGAACTACAAAAAAATGAGTTTCACTACAATCAATCTCGTCGTTTGTAGTTGACGAAAGTGCAAAAAAAATTTGAATTTTTTCAAAGCGGGTTCCAACGTGATGGAGCTCAATTGTCCTTCTCTGCATCAGCACCATACCAATTGGCTGACTAGTCAGCCTCTGCATCAGGAATATACCAGTTGATATACTTGTTATTATACACATCAGTATCATACCATTTAAGATACTAGTTCGTATATACGTCAGGATCATACCAGTTGAAAGACTAGTTCATATATAAATCAGAATCATAGCAGTTGGCAGACTAGTTCATATATACATCAGAATAATACCAGTTGGCAGACTAGTTCATATATACATCAGAAGCATATCTACTAGTTGAAAGACTAGTTCATATATGCATCAGAATCATACCAGTTGACAGACTAGTTCATATATGCATCAGAATCATAACAGTTGGCAGACTAGTTCATATATGCATCAGAATCATACCTGTTGACAGACTACTTCTTATTTGCATCAGAATCCTACCAGTTGACAGACTAGTTCATATATGCATCAGAATCATACCAATTAACAGACTAGTTAAAAAAATAATCGGAATCATACTAGTTGTCATACTAGTTCATATATGCGTCAGAATCATACCAGTTGATATAGTAGTTCATTTATGCATCAGAATCATACCAGTTCACATACCAGTTCACTTATGCATCATAATCATATCAGTTGACATACTATTTCAAATTTGCATCAGAAATATACCATTTGACATACTAGTTCATATATGCATCAGAATATTACCAGTTGATATACTAGTTCATATATACATCAGAATCATACCAGTTGACATACTGCTCAGTCTATGCGGCAGGACGTACTAATCATTATGCCCATTCAGATCGTACCACTTGTCATACTAGTCCACGAATTTGACATTCATTCCAGTTGGTATACTAGTCGGTCTATGCACCAGTATCATAGTCAGCCTCTACATCAGCAATATACAAGTTTATTCTTTAGAAAGCAGCGACTATTTGTATTTACCCAAACACGAAAAAGCATCTGTGAATTACAAGGTAAAAAAGAAGCAGTTACAAGAGAAAAAGAAAAGCAATCTTCCAACTTATAGTGTGCTGCTTTGATTTTTGTTGGGATTTTCCACATAGTAGTATCCCGGGACTGACACTCCTAAACCGACACCGTTACTCCTCCTCGAACCACTTAGATGACTTTATGAAGGCCATCAAGTCCTTTATGTCCAGTTCAGCGGTCTGGTTTAGGCTATCCAGGAAGGGAACTCCCAAAAAGCGCGTTCTCGCGCCGCTTAAGACCGGGCAGTTGCAGATGAGGTGCTTCACCGTTTCCTCTTCCTCATCATCTTTGCAGCTCCTACAGCATCGTCGGTAGGGCACACCTTCTGCGTGCCTACCAATAAGGCAGTGCCCAGTTAGAACACCTATTAATATGGAGATTTCTCTCCTTCTTAGGCCAGGTTTGTTTGGATGTCCGGCACCTTGGGGATTGTGGCCACATTTCGTTGGCTTGGAGTACACACTCCGTCAAGCCAACGAAAGGTAGCAACAATCCCAAGGGTGCCGGACATCCAAACAAACCTGGCCAAAATGGGATTATAAAAGATCTAGAGGGATCATAAAAGATCTGAATACAGTTACTTCAACAAAAAATACCGTTCAAACAACCAAAATTTGGTCAACTTCAGGATAACAGCACGAGATTGTAGATTTTACCAGTGCCTTTTTTCTGTGTATATACACAAGAAATATAGAAGTTGACATACTAGATCATATATACATCAGCATCATATTTGTATTTAGCCAAACACGAAAAAGCATCTGTGAATTACAAGAGAAAAAAAGAAGCAAACCAAAAATTTCAAATAATGTTTGCATAGTACCATGTACTACAATAGATCGTACTAATGGTTGCGGTGTAATAAGGCCGTATAATAATAATGTAGTATGGAATGGAATTTTTCTAAAATAGATTAGGCTTTTTCTGACTACACCTTTTTCAGTTTATATTCAGAAAGTAACAATTTATATTTAGAAAATTACAATTCATATTCAGGATTTCCATTTGATATTCAGAAAAATACAATTGACATTCAGAAAATTACAATTGATATTCAGAAAACTTTCTGAATATAAACTGAAAAAGATGTAGTATAATTTCAACCCGAGATTCATACATACTTGCATACTAGTACGAACCAGGATTTTTGTGACTAGTATGATTTCGCCCAGCAAATGATAGTTGTAGACTAGTATGTTTTCTGATTAGATTGGCATTTATTGGTTTAAGGGTAATCAGCAAAGAACTAGTATAAAAACATCCATAAAATGTATAGTAAACGAGCTAGGTGTCTGCTGAGTAGTTTGGAATTGATTAGTTTGAAGGTATTCAGAAATTAACTGGTATGAATACACCACAAAATGTTTAGGCGTAGAACTATAATGTTGCTGAGTAGTTTGGCATTGACTGGTTTAAAGCTAATCAGAAATGAACTAGTATGAATACACCACAAAATGTACAATCAATGAACTACATTGTTTGCCGAGTAGTTTGGCAATGACTGGCGTAAAGGAAATCTGAAATGAACTAGTATGAATACACCACAAAATGCATAGTCAATGAACTAGAATTTTCGCTGAGTAGTTTGGCATTGAATGGTTTAAAGCTAATCAACAATGAACTGGTATGCATATGCCACAAAATGCATAGTCAATGAACTATATTGTTTGCTGAGTAGTTCGACATTGACTGGTTAAAGGTGATCAGAAATGAACTAGTATAAATACACCACAAAATGTATAGTCAGTGAACTATATTGTTTGCTGAGTAGATCGACATTGACTGGTTTAAAGGTGATCAGAAGTGAACTAGTATGAATACACCACAAAATGTATAGTCAATGAACTATATTATTTGCTGAGTAGTTCGACATTGACTGGTTTAAAGGTGATCAGAAATGAACTAGTATGAATACACCACAAAATGTATGGTCAATGAACTATATTATTCGCTGAGTAGTTTGACATTGACTGGTTTAAAGGTGATCAGAAATGAACTAGTATGAATACACCACAAAATGTATGGTCAATGAACTATATTATTTGCTGAGTAGTTCGACATTGCCTGATTTAAAGGTGATCAGAAATGAACTAGTATGAATACACCACAAAATGTATAGTCAATGAACTATATTGTGTGCTGAGTAGTTTGGCCTTGACTGGTTTGAAGCTAATCAGCAATGAACCAGTATAAATACACCACAAAATGTATAGTCAATGAACTATATTGTTTGCTGAGTAGTTCGACATTGACTGGTTTAAAGGTGATCAGAAATGAACTAGTATGAATACACCACAAAATGTATAGTCAGTGAACTATATTGTTTGCTGAGTAGATCGACATTGACTGGTTTAAAGGTGATCAGAAGTGAACTAGTATAAATACACCACAAAATGTATAGTCAGTGAACTATATTGTTTGCTGAGTAGATCGACATTGACTGGTTTAAAGGTGATCAGAAGTGAACTAGTAAGAATACACCACAAAATGTATGGTCAATGAACTATATTATTTGCTGAGTAGTTCGACATTGACTGGATAAAGGTGATCAGAAATGAACTAGTATGAATACACCACAAAATGTATAGTCAGTGAACTATATTGTTTGCTGAGTAGATCGACATTGACTGGTTTAAAGGTGATCAGAAGTGAACTAGTATGAATACACCACAAAATGTTTAGTCATTGAACTATATTGTTTGCTGAGTAGTTTGGCCTTGACTGGTTTAAAGGTGATCAGAAGTGAACTAGTATGAATACACCACAAAATGTATAGTCAATGAACTAGAATTTCCGATTAGTAGTTTAGCATTGACTGGTTTTAAAACTAATCAACAATGAACTGGTATGCATATGCCACAAAATGGTTAGTCAATGAACTAGTATGTTTGCTGAGTAGTTCGGAATTTGACTGCAGGGTATTTTGTCTTTAAATCAAATAAAAAATGCATATAAATTGTCTTAAATATTGCTAAGTTATGGTTAAAGAAAAAAGCTAGAAAATCCTCAAACGTTTTTTGACCTAACCAGAATTTGTAATTTACCCCCTCTAAAAAGATTTAAAAACACGTCTGTATAATAAATTTCTATAAAAAGAACTAATTTTCTGCAAAATGAACCTTTCAATCTTTCACTCAACAAGCTCCTCCTTTTATTAGAGAAACTATTTTCATTATCTCGCTCATTGCCCATACAGCTTGAATTGGTGATTTGACAATAAATTCGTAGATAAAGCAGTAGAGCAGTGGTTAGCGCATCGGATAGCGAGCGAACTGTTGTAGGTTCGAGAACAGCTCCGGGCTACAATTTTTTTTTCATTGAAAATAGTTTTTTCTTTTTTAAAACATCTTTAGGTATATGAGTATTTCTAATCTTGATTTTTTATAAGCTCATTAAAATTTCATAAGACATATTTTTATATTTGTGATACTTTTTTCGGAAAAAACTACTAACTATTTTCGTTCTCTCGCTCATTAATACTCTTTAGTATTACACGAACTCATATTTCCAAATTTCCACCCCTTCAAAATAAATGTCAAGCCAATTTCATACTCCTATCTATTTTTATACACATATACATATATGCGTAAACACTCCAATTCTCTCGCTCATTGAGTTCAAATAGTAGATTCGGCGTTGAACTCCAAATAGATGGCGTCGGCGCCAATAGCCAATTTGTTTCCGCATGAGAGTTGCCCCAATATGTGTTATTATGTACCAAAGAATTAAAAAAGAGTGACAATTTGTTTTTCTCATATCTCGCACGCTTTATTATAAACGAAAATAGTTTAAAAATAAAATTTTTAAGAAAGAAGCAATCAATGTTTAAACTTTCTGTATTGAAATTCATAAAAAAAAAAAAAATTAGATTGAAATAGACCCATTGCCGCCAATTTTATATAATATGAAATTTTCCTTTTTTAAAAAAATAAAAATCAAACATCTTTTTCGTAGAATTCTATAATAAAAATGAAATAACTATGGTCGCCATATATTCCAAAGCTTTAATAAAAAAAAATAAAATTAAAAACTAAAAATGTTATATTGTTGTGCCATAAAATCCCGAAAAAATTAAATTTTTTATTACCTATATTTATAATAAAATGTAAAATGTAATTTAACTATAAAATTTTTTGGGAAAACGTAATCAAAATTATATTTTTTCCATAAAACTCTAATATGTATGTATATATCTATATAGAGATTCAAAAGCCCAATAAAGCTACACTTAATTGTAGAATTCCATATTAAAAAAATTTATTCCAGGAATTGATTATGGACAGGACAACAAGGGCATGAGAAGTTGCAGGCTGAATTGGGTATCTTGAAACCGTTGGAACTGCTCGGAAAAATTCCGATGTAATAGATTTGTTTAAAATGAAATTCTACAAAGTTTTATATTTTCATAACACCATTATTAAAATGTGAAATAGGGCAACCATGGTCAAACTTTTAATTTGAAAAAAATATGTCGCAATCAAAGTTGGTTGTCCTACCACCAAACAAAAGAAATGTTTCAAAAAAATAAAATCTAATCTAAGCTTGGCTTGCGTCACAATGACGCTTAACCGCCTAGGCGATTTTGGCTGTTTCGTATCAAAGCACGCCAGTCATTCCTTTTTAGCGATAACTGACGCCAATTGGAGACCCCAAGGGAGTTCAAGTCATCCTCCACCTGTTGTTTCCATCTCAGTCGAGGTCTCCCCCTTGCTCTGCTGCCGAATTCGGGTGTCGATAGGAAAGCTTTCTGTGCTGGTACTTCTTTGTCCATTCGCATATCATGGCCCAGCCAGTGGAGCCTTTGGGCTTTAATCCGCTGAACTATGGTCAGGTCTGCGTAAAGCTCGTACAGCTCATCGTTAAATTTCCTTCGATACTCGCCGTTGGCATCACGGGAAGCACCATAAATCTTCCGGAGAACTTTTCTCTCAAATACTCCAAGGGCCATCTCATCTTCTCTTGACACTGTCCATGATTCCGACCCGTACATCAGGACTGGTATGATGAGAGACTTATAGAGCGTGATCTTTGTTTGTCGAGAGAGGACTTTACTTCTGAATTGCCTACTTAGTCCAAAGTAACACTTGTTGGCAAGGGTGATTCTCCGTTGGATTTCTAGACTGATATTATTTTCGGTGTTAATGCTGGTTCCCAAATAGACGAAGTCTCTCACCGTTTCAAACTTGTAGCTATCAACGGTGACTTGGCTGCCAAGGCGCAGGTGCGCCGATTCTTTCTTTGATGACAGCAGATACTTCGTCTTGTCCTCGTTCACCGCAAGACCTACTTTTTTCGCTTCCTTATCCAACCCAGAGAAAGCAGCGCTTACGGCGCGGCTGTTAAGGCCAATGATATCAATATCATCGGCATACGCCAGCAATTGCACGCTCTTGTAAAAGATTGTGCCATTGCGGTTTAGCTCTGCTGCTCGAATTATCTTCTCCAGCATCAGGTTAAAGAAATCGCACGAAAGGGAGTCACCCTGTCTGAAACCTCGTTTGTTTTTAAATGGCTCAGAGAGGTCCTTCCCGATTCTGACGGAGCTGTTGGTTTTGCTCAACGTCATTTGGCAAAGCCGTATAAGCTTTGAAGGGAAGTTAAATTCAGACATTGCGGCATACAGGCAACTCCTTTTTGCGCTGTCAAAAGCGGCTTTAAAATCGACAAAGAGATGGTGAGTATCGATTCTTTTATCATGAGTCTTCTCCAGGATTTGGCGTATCGTGAAAATCTGGTCGATGGTAGACTTACCAGGTCTAAAGCCACACTGATAATACAATACAATACGCTAGAAAGAACCTTATATGCGATATTAAGAAGACTGATTCCGCGGTAGTTGGTGGGGTTAGCGGGATCGCCTTTCTTGTGGATTGGGCAGAGCACATTTAAATTCCAATCTGGAGGCATGCACTCATCTGACCATATTCTCCATGCTTTTTACCAGCTCTTCGCGTCCGTGTTTGAACAGCTCGGCGGGTAGTCCGCCTTTCCCAGGCGATTTGTTGTTTTTGAGCCGGGATATTGCTATCCTCACTTCATCATAGTCAGGTGGTGGGACGACTTTTCCATCGTCAGGGATTGGGGTATCGGGTTCGACGTCTCCCTCGCAATTTAGCAGTGAGGAGAAGTGCTCCCTCCATAATTTAAGTACATTCTGTACGTCTGTTAATATATATTTTTTCTTTAAATCAAATAAAAAATCCATATAAATTGTCTTAAGTATTGCTAAGTTATGGTTAAAGAAAAAAGCTAGAAAAACCTCAAACTTTTTTTGACCTAAGCAGAATTTGTAATTTACCCCCTCTAAAAAGATTTAAAAACACGCCTGTATAGTAAATTTCTATAAATAGAACTCATTTTCTGCAAAATGAACCTTTCAATCTTTCACTCAACAAGCTCCTCCTTTTATTAGAGAAACTATTTTCATTCTCTCGCTCATTGCCCATACAGCTTGAATTGGTGATTTGACAATAAATTCGTAGATAAAGCAGTAGAGCAGTGGTTAGCGCATCGGATAGCGAGCGAACTGTTGTAGGTTCGAGAACAGCTCCGGGCTACAATTTTTTTTTTCATTGAAAATAGTTTTTTCTTTTTTAAAACATCTTTAGGTATATGATTATTTCTAATCTTGATTTTATATATACAGGTTATCATAACCTCTAACGAGATTTTTAGCCGAGCTTCTCTTTCCAACTTGTGGTGTGTTGCTTTTGAGTTTTCCTACAAGTTGGCGGGACCTACAGTTTTTTGCCGACTCCGAACGGCACTTGCAAAGCAAATGAATTTTTTGCTGAGAAGCTTCTCATGGCAGAAATACACCCGGAAAGTTTGCCAAACTACTGCCGAGGGGCGACCCCGTTTAGAAAAATTCTAATTTTTGATGTTACTTTTGTCGGGCATCGAACCGCCACGACTTGGTGTAGAAGGCCGAACACTTAACCGCTACACCACGGCGGCCGCTCATTAAAATTTCATAAGACATATTTTTATATTTGTGATACTTTTTTCGGAAAAAACTTACTGCGAATATTTTCATAAATATACATACATACCACCCATTATAGAAATGAGATAACCGCTTATACAATTTGGGTTTTTTGGTAAGTTTTTCCGAAAATTAAAATTTTTTTAAACATACCCTCATATTCATAAAAAATAAAATTGGTTTATATAAAGCTTTTTAAAATGACATTTTCATACAAATTTTTAATAATAAGAGCTTAATAAACCTTTTATATTTTTTATGAATAAGGGGGATATTGTTCTGTTTATCGGACTTCGGTAGATTATTTCTATAAATTTTATATATCACAGGTCCTTAAATTTTGTACTAAACGAAGTGGTTAGAGGTCAACTAAAATATTACTAAAGACAACAACTAATTTCTATTCATCCAGATTTACAACCCGAACACCAAACAAGTCTAGACAAAATTTGACCACTTTTGAATAAAAAAAAAAAATCAATATAAAATGTCTTTTTAAATATTTCTAAGTTATGGTTAATGAAAAAAGCTAGAAAATCCTCAAACTGTTTTTCCAAAAGGCTACATTTTTCCCGGTTTCAATATACCTACATTTTTTTTTTTTCAAAAATCAAATCAAAAATCAATATAAAATGTCTTTTTAAATATTTTCAAGTTAGGGTTAAGGAAAAAAGCTAGAAAACCCTCAAACTGTTTTTGAATAAGGCTAGATTTTGCGAGGTTTAACCACTTTTGAATAACTTTTTTTTTAAAATCAATATACCCACATTTTTTTTAAATCAAATTAAAAATCGTTACGAAATGTCTTTTTAAATATTTCTAAGTTACGGCTAAGGAAAAAAGCTAGAAAATCCACAAAGCCTACATTTTGCCCGGTTTCACCACTTTTGAATATTTTTTTTTTTTTAATTAATATACGTACTTTTTTTCAAAAATCAAATCAAAAATCGATATAAAATGTCTTTTTAAAAATTTCTAAGTTATGGTTGAGGAAAAAAGCTTAAAAACCCTCAAACTGTTTTTGCATAAGGCTAGATTTTGCCCGGTTTAACCAATTTTGAATAACTTTTCTTTTAAATCAGCATACCCACATTTTTTTCAAAAATCAAATCAAAAATCGATATGAAATGTCTTTTTAAATATTTCTAAGTTATGGCTAAGGAAAAAGGCTAGAAAATCCTCAAACTATTTTTGCAAAAGGCTACATTTTGCACGGTTTCACCACTTTTGAATATTTTTTTTAAATCAATATACGTACTATTTTTTTCAAAAATCAAATCAAAAATCGATAAGAAATGTATTTTTAAATACTTTTAAGTTATGGTTAAGGAAAAAAGATAGAAAAACCTTTAAAAGTTTTTGCAAAAGGCTAGATTTTGGCTGATTTTACCACTTTGAATACATTTTTTTTTTTAATCAATATACCTACATTTTTTTTTTAAATCAAATCAAAAATCAAATTAAAATGTCTTCTAAATATTGCTAAGTTATGGATAAAGAAAAAAGCTAGAAAAACCTTTAACTGTTTTTGCAAGTTATTGCAAAGTTATGAAATAATGTATTCGGTTCCTCTATATCATATAAACTTCTAAAACCACCCCATTTACTCTATGTTTTTTTACACTAGTTAATGTGTTCAAATCTTATACTAACTTAATAGTAATTCCGGTCAATTTTTAAATAATTTTTTGGTGTTAGGTAGGCTATTTGACCTATTGTGGTTATCAATGCAAATAAAACTAGTTTATTTCAATGTTACGGCTCAACGTTTCGATAGTCATCCTAGCATCATCAGGAGCGATATCTATATTTAACAACAAAAATGACATATATTAAATTAAAATATTAAATTAGATTAAAGTTGCAAGCGATGGAAGTTAAAGGGTTATTTTTTACAAAATATATCAAAAGAAATTATTAATAGTTATGCCCACAAAGCTGTTAAAAACTGAAAAAATACAAAAAAAATAAAAAATATTGGATTCACTGAATACGCACAAATTTCCAGTGACCTTTCCAAAAATATCCACGCCATTTAAGAAATTGCAGTTTTATCTGTCTAAGCCCGGTTAAAAGTTCAAAATCTGTGGATAATTGCAAAAGTTACAGGCATTCAAATTCAGAAGGAGTGATTCAAAACTAAGGCAAAAAGACCAAGTACCTGTGTATATGTAAATTTACAAATTATATGTATGGCAAAATAACTGGTTTTTAATGAACTTTTCATGGAAATCTAATATATAACCAATCCTGCTTCATTTATCTGTAATAAGCGAATGAAACTTTCTCATACCACTTGAATTGGTTATCTGACAATCAATTTATACATAAAGCGATAGCCCAGTGGGAAGCGTCGGGGGTAGTGGTCGAGCGGTTAATGGTTCAAGTACAGCTATCGGCCACATTTTTATTTTTATTTTTTGTCATTGAAAATTGTTTTTATTTTTTCAATATATAAATATTTCTTATCTTGACTTTTTTAAAATTTTTATGTTTGTGATCTCTATTTTCGAGAAAAAAAATTGCTGAATATTTTTAGTTGACGGAAAGCATATGCATACACCTCCCATTATAGAAATGCGATAACCGCTTATTCAATTTGGGTTTTTTTGTCTAATTTTTGATGATATAAGATCGAAGTTGCGAAATTTTCAAAAACACAGTAGTCTATTTATCGGACTTCGGTAGATTACTTCTATAAATTTTAGTGATTCCTACCGTTTGAGACAAAGTTGCTGATAGACTCCCGATTTAAAATATAAAAATCGACAACATATTTAATATGTACTTAAATTTTGAACGAAATCAAGTGGTTAGCGGTCGTCTTAAATTTTACTGGAGGCAACAACTGATTTCTGTTCATATGTACATATGTATTAACTTTTAAAAGGGCAGATTTGCAACCCGAGCCCCATACAAGTCTAGACCAAATTGAATAGAAAAATTAATATATATTTTTTCTTTAAATCAAATAAATAATCCTTATAAAGTGTCTTAAATATTGCTAAGTTATGGTTAAAGAAAAAAGCTAGAAAATCCTCAAACTTTTTTTACCTAACCAGAAATTGTAATTTACCCCCTCTAAAAAGATTTAAAAACACGCCTGTATAATAAATTTCTATAAATAGAACTCATTTTCTGCAAAATGAGCCTTTCAATCTTTCACTCAACAAGCTCCTCCTTTTATTAGAGAAACTATTTTCATTCTCTCGCTCATTGCCCATACAGCTTGACTTGGTGATTTCACAATAAATTCGTAGATAAAGCAGTAGAGCAGTGGTTAGCGCATCGGATAGCGAGCGAACTGTAGTAGGTTCGAGAACAGCTCCGGGCTACAATTTTTTTTTCATTGAAAATATTTTTTTCTTTTTTAAAACATCTTTAGGTATATGAGTATTTCTAATCTTGATTTTTTATAAGCTCATTAAAATTTCATAAGACATATTTTTATATTTGTGATACTTTTTTCGGAAAAAACTTACTGCGAATATTTTCATAAATATACATACATACCACCCATTATAGAAATGAGATAACCGCTTATACAATTTGGGTTTTTTGGTAAGTTTTTCCGAAAATTAAAATTTTTTTAAACATACCCTCATATTCATAAAAAATAAAATTGGTTTATATAAAGCCTTTTAAAATGACATTTTCATACAAATTTTGAATAATAAGAGCTTAATAAACCTTTTATATTTTTTATGAATAAGGGGGATATTGTTCTGTTTATCGGACTTCGGGAGATTATTTCTATAAATTTTGAAATATATATCACAGGTCCTTAAATTTTGTACTAAACGAAGTGGTTAGAGGTCAACTAAAATATTACTAAAGAGAACAACCCGAACACCAAACAAGTCTAGACAAAATTTGACCACTTTTGAATAAAGAAAAAAAATCGATCGTCTTTTTAAATATTTCTAAGTTATGGTTGAGGAAAAAAGCTTAAAAACCCTCAAACTGTTTTTGCATAAGGCTAGATTTTGCCCGGTTTAACCAATTTTGAATAACTTTTCTTTTAAATCAACATACCCACATTTTTTTCAAAAATCAAATCAAAAATCGATATGAAATGTCTTTTTACATATTTCTAAGTTATGGCTAAGTAAAAAGGCTAGAAAATCCTCAAACTATCTTTGCAAAAGGCTACATTTCGCACGGTTTCACCACTTTTGAATATTTTTTTTTTAAATCAATATACGTACTATTTTTTTCAAAAATCAAATCAAAAATCGATAAGAAATGTATTTTTAAATACTTTTAAGTTATGGTTAAGGAAAAAAGATAGAAAAACCTTTAAAAGTTTTTGCAAAAGGCTAGATTTTGGCTGATTTTACCACTTTGGATTCCTTTTTTTTTTTTTTAAATCAATATACCTACATTTTTTTTAAATCAAATCAAAAATTAAATTAAAATGTCTTCTAAATATTGCTAAGTTATGGATAAAGAAAAAAGCTAGAAAGACCTTTAACTGTTTTTGCAAGTTATTGCAAAGTTATGAAATAATGTATTCGGTTCCTCTATATCATATAAACTTACATAAACTTCTAAAACCACCCCATTTACTCTATGTTTTTTTACACTAGTTTATGTGTTCAAATCTTATACTAACTTAATAGTAATTCCGGTCAATTTTTAAATAATTTTTTGGTGTTAGGTAGGCTATTTGACCTATTGTGGTTATCAATGCAAATAAAACTAGTTTATTTCAATGTTACGGCTCAACGTTTCGCTAGTCATCCTAGCATCATCAGGAGCGATATCTATATTTAACAAAAAAATGACATATATTAAATTAAAATATTAAATTAGATTTAAGTTGCAAGCGATAGAAGTAAAAGGGTTATTTTTTACAAAATATATCAAAAGAAATTCTTAATAGTTATGCCCACAAAGCTGTTAAAAACTAAAAAAATACAAAAAATATAAAATATTGGATTCACTGAATACGCACAAATTTCCAATGACCTTTCCAAAAATATCCACGCCATTTAAGAAATTGCAGTTTTATCTGTCTAAACCCGGTTAAAAGTTCAAAATCGGTGGATAATTGCAAAAGTTACAGGCATTCAAGTTCAGAAAGAGTGATTCAAAACTAAGGCAAAAAGACCAAGTACCTGTGTATATGTAAATTTACAAATTATATGTATGGCAAAATAACTGGTTTTTAATGAACTTTTCATGGAAATCTTAATAGCTTCGTCAGTTTTCCCCTTTTTGGAGAAAATTCACATTCATTCCACTCATAACAAAATTTGCGGTTGAATACAATTGGTTTTCAGTGGTTTCAATAAAACAATAAAATAGTTTTAATGTAATTTAATGAGAAAAAGTAAAACGTGTTGTTACACTTGTGTGGTATAATGAGAACAGAATGTTTACAATGAAAAGAAAAATTGCTATATGTATATTAGACTGGGCCAAAAATAATTTTTTTTTTCAAAAATTATATCGATTTTCTTTTTAAGAAAGGTGAAAAGCCTAGAGGTCTATCATCGCTAGTTTAGATTTTACAGACTTTACCTCATATTTGGTATAAAAACGACAAACCATTGCTGTAAAACACCATTTACCTGAACATATTTTTGGAGAAAATCGAATTCCCTACAAAATTTGCATTGACCAAAATTTTCTCACACTAGCCGTTTACTAGTATTCTAGCCTAAAAAATTAGCATGTTATTCGATTTCCCATTTTTTTCTTTCAAAAATTGTCAAAAATGCAAATATCCATGCACAACAAAGATAGATACAGATTATTAAAGGAAATTGAGTGGGCTACAAAAAAAGGTTAAACAACTTTCTTTTGTAAAGTTACTTTTTCAAAACTTATATAGTATTAAATTAAAAAAAATTCATATTTCCGTCCTTTTTTTGTGTTTTTGATCCAATTTTTTTACTAAATTTTGTTTATTGATATTCTATATAGGTTCAAACATATTTTTGATTAATATATGCTTCCTCTGCGAAGGTGTAGTTTTGCAGTCTTCAAATGGCGCAAAAACAAAAAAAAAAAGTTTACGGATCTGTGAACTCAATACATGAGTTTTCATATATTTTGGCGAGCTAAGTCCAACACCACACTACAGCGTAGGCCAGATCGTTATCCACGTATATCGTGGTGATGCTCAGCGCGCTGCCTTCTCGGCTGCTCCGGGGGAACCGGAAAACGAATAACCAGAAGAGGAAGCGGAGGATTCCGATACGGAAAGCATGTTATCCGCCACGTCCCTTGCCGATAGTGCTGTGAACAACTCGGAGATGGAGGACAGCCTACAGGACGAGGACGTCTTCGACGTCACGGTGGTAGCAGCCAACGCTGAGCGATTAACATCTAACGCTACAGGCAGCAGGACTCCTGCAACGCCATATCGGGCAGTTAATGGGAACAACTCGTCGTTGATAGGCAACCTCCGGGATGGGGCAAACCTCGACGACATGGGGACGGCAGGGAAGTCTATGCGCTCTCATGTTGGTCGTGCTTCAGATTAATCTGCACAAATCTAAAGTGGCTTCGGCTGCTTTAAGTAGTCGTCTTTCTAAAGGCGACGTGGATGTGGTCCTCATCCAAGAACCCTGGGTCAATAGCTCGAGAATCTGCGGATTGGGGACTAAGGGCTTCAAGCTCATTCGAGCCAGCGAGGAGAGCAAAGTCCGAACGTGTATTTTGGTCAAGTCTGAGTTGAACTCCTTTCTCCTACCTAACTACACCAATGGTGATATTACCGATATCAGTCTAACGGTCGACAGCACCCGCCTGACGGTGGCGTCGGTCTATATGCCCTACGACGCCGAAGAACCCCCACCACAAACGGAGGTGAAAGACCTGGTGTCAAATTTCTGCACGGGTAATCTTATTATTGGAGCGGACGCTAATGCTCACCATGTCCAATGGGGGAGTTCCGATATCAATGCCAGGGGCGAGGCTCTGTTTGATTACCTCTTAACAACCAACCTGGTAATTTGCAACGTGGGTAATGAGCCTACTCTTATCACTAAGACCCGGAGAGAGGTCATAGACCTCACTATCTGTAGTGAAGGCGCTTATGGGTGGGTCAGAAAATGGCGGGTTCTGGAAGAACATTCATTCTCCGACCACCGTTACATAGAAATGGTTTTAGACTTTATTGTAGAACAACCAATCAGTAAGCGCAATCCACGTAACACAAATTGCCAGTTACACAATGAAATATTAGACAGAGACCTCCCAGTACTGCCCTCACAAGCCCCCTCATCAGTAGAGGAGCTGGAGGATCTTGTTACTACATTTACATCGGCGCTCTCAAATGCTCTAGGACAGGCTTGTCCAGTGCCAAAACCACGCGGTAAACACAGGCCACATTGGTGGTCCTACGATTTGGACTCGTTCCGCAAATCATGCCGGAAATAATTTAACAAGGCCAAGAGCCTCGGCTCTGAGCCTCATTGACACGAATATAAAGCTAAACTTAGGGCCTACAAAAAAGCTCTGAGACAGGCGAAGAGAACTTCGTGGAGAAATTTCTGTACTGGCGTCGAAAAGGTCGACGACACAGCAAGACTTAGACGAGTCCTCTCGAAAAGTCAAACAGCCATCAGCTATTTGCGAAAAACTGACGAATCCTGGACCAGGAGGAGGAAACAGTGGAACACCTCATCTGCAACTGTCCGGCTTTAAGCGGCGCGAGAACGCGCTTTTTGGGAGTTCCGTTCCTGGATAGCCTAAGCCAGATCGCGGAACTGGACATAAAGGACTTGATGGCCTTCATAAAGTCATCTAAGTGGTTCGAGGAGGAGTAACGGTGTCGGTTTAGGAGTGTCAGTCCCGGGATTCTGCTATGTGGAAAATCCCAACAACTCAGGGATTTTCCATTTGGGTAGGTCCCGCGACTGACTTTCCTTGTGTTGGTGGTATCACAACGGGCCTTTCAAAACTGGCCTAAGTGTGCCTCTGCGGCAGCCACTTGAACCTAACCTAACCTAAGTCCAACACCGTGATCAGAATTAGCCTAACAGGTCGCAGTTCTTCTCCAACCTAACAAAACCATCACAAAATAATATTTTTTTGCAAGGTTAGGGCTGAACTTCAGGCCCGTTGTTGAATTCTGATTTCAAATTCGGAATCAGCAGCCAATTTCCCTTAAGAATGTGTATTTAGCTTCGATGTTGATTTTTTTATGTTTCGCAAATTTTCAAACCAAAATCGGGAAATCCAAAAAACATGCAAATGTTTGAGGTTAGAATACTAGAAAACGGCTAGTCTCAGAAAATTTCAGTCTAGGCAGCTTTTGTAGGGAATTCAATTTCCTACAAAAATATGTTCAGGTAAATGGTGTTTTTCAACAATGATTTGTGGTTTTTATACCAAATTGGAGATCAAGTCTGTAAAATCTAAACTAGCAATGATAGACCTCTAGACTTTAATTTAAAAATCTGAAAAAATTACAGTAAGTTTTTTTCACATTTCTTAAAAAGAAAATCAATGGGGGTTTTCTCTCTAAATTTTTTCCATAAAACACAAAAAATAACACGCTATTGTCAAAAATTTCCTAGACTATTATCAAAAAAAATTTTCATGCAACATCAAAATACGTGTTTTTTTATTTTTTTTGGTGTTGCTTGGAAAATAATTTTGACAATAGTGTGTTATTTTCTCTTGGTTTTTATGAAAAAAAAAATTTGAGAGAATAGCCCAATTATAATCAGTCTATTGTATATAAGCCGAGAGGCGGCGCTGTTGAATAATAAAGATTGTAAGTTAAAATCCAACACTCCCACTAATTATTTCAAGCCTTTCAGTCCCAACATCTCTATGCTTTTGATAAATTTCTGAGTTGTTAACGCCTTGGTAAAAACATCGCCCAATCTGTCTTCACTGCAAACGTAGTAAATCGAAATCTTCGATGTGTTTGGTTTGTTGATGCAATTCTGAATTTTTGATAAGTCGGATTGCGCTCTGATTGTCGATGTAAAGTGACGGTTGGCTTTCTTGTACACAGCCTACGTCACGAACTGATGTAACCAAACTGCTTCCTTTGCACCTTCACATGCTGCCATAAATTCAGCCTCAGTGGTTGAAAGTGCTACTTTTTTCTGGCGGTGACTCTGACAGTTAATAACACCACCAAAAATGCGTAGCCTCTGGTAGATTTTCATTATCAACATCACGCGCAAAGTCAGAGTCAGAATATCCATTCAAGTTGTGGAAGGACCAGAATATTTAATGCCTCGTTCAGCTGTCCCATTCAAGTATCGTAGAGCACGCTTGACTGCCGAAACATGCGATGGCTTTGGATTATCCATAAATCGGCTGACTTCTCACACTGCATTAAAATGTCTGGTCTGGTCACAATCGAAGCAAACATAAGCGATCCTATCAACACACCCATTTTCACATGATTTAGTTAACGTGCTATTGCTGTCTGCTGGACTGGTTATGTGCTTCGAATGTTGCATATTGAACT
Organism: Campiglossa producta; assembly: GCA_964058755.1. NCBI lineage: Eukaryota > Metazoa > Arthropoda > Insecta > Diptera > Tephritidae > Campiglossa > Campiglossa producta. Next base: position 169,629 of record CAXKVI010000081.1, on the reverse strand, counting down.
TCTCTACAACCTTTTTGATATATGCACTTTGATTAATGAAAATTGTCTTCTTCTCTCGATCTCGCCAACGTAATTACCGTCTTCTCCTCGTGTCATCTCGAAATTGTCACTTAAGTGAGCCATCACTACTTCCAGTGTCTGTTTGTATTTTGTATTTTGTATTTATTGTTGAACAATTTGGTAGTAACTGTAAGACATAGTCTTTTATAGTACATCATCTGCATTTGATTACAAAATAAATATCATTATTACTACTTAATCTAAAGTAAAATCAAGAGTAGCTTCGAAGATAATAGTTAGAGACCTGAACTTTAACTCAAAATACATTGAAATAGATTCCGAAATTGAAATTAAGAGAGTGAGAAAAAAAGAAAAGAATAAATAGAGATAACACATTCATTACATTGAGCTGAAGTAATCGTATATCAACCTCTCGTAGTTGCTCCTACTCAAAGCACCTTTGATAGAATCAGGAATAGAATTCCAGAGCCTCACAGCGTTTACGAAAAATAGCCTTGAAGAAGATAGATATAGGTATTTCGGTATAATTAAATTACGATGCCGGCGAGACTTGGCAAACTTTAGTTTTTCATAAAGATAGTGGGGTGTTTTAAATTCGATTAGTTTGAACATATAAATACAATTCCGAGCTTCAATGTAGTTAAAAATACTGCATCCAAGCACCTCACGCCTCCATAGAGAAATATGATCATATTTTTTTAGACCTAAAACATAACGCGTGATGTTATTGAAAGCTACATCAACTTTGTGACAGGAAGCAGAATCAAATTTACTATAGACGAGCTCACTATAAGTTAAGTGCGGTACGATTAATTGGATCGCTAATTTTTTTCTAGTTTCTATGGGCGTAAACGAGGCAGAGAGCCTCAGCCTCCTTAGTATCAAGTAAACCCTACTCACTGCTTTATTGACATGATCAACACAAGTTAGCTTGGAGTTTATCAGGAAGCCCAAATTACTAATCTTGTCAGTAAGTGAAAGGGCACTGTTACCAACATACAGCTTCGGAATAGATTCAAAATGCACATCACTGTTAGTTATAGGCAATACATACGACTTTTTGGCATTTAAGCTGAGGCAGTTATCATACGCCCATTTAGAGATTGCAGACAAGTCACTATTCATTTTGAAGCACAAATCCTCAATAAGACCAACACGGTTAGACAAATACAATTGCACATCATCTGCATACGCGTGAACATTTGTAAACTGACATACCGTGAACAAGTCATTAACAAAAAGGCTAAACAGAAGAGGACCAAGTACAGAGCCTTGCGGTACGCCTGAGGATACATTTCGTGTATTTGACACAGAGCCATTGCATACTACCTTCTGGGTTCGACCCGTCAAGTAACTTGCCACAAGTTTAACAGAACTATCAGAGAAACCGAAGTAACATTTAAGCTTTCGACAAAGAAGGCTATGGCTCACAGAGTCGAAGGCTTTAGAAAAATCAAGAAGGCACAAAAGAGTTAAGTCACCATTATCAAAGTGCACTCTTATATCATCAAGAATTTTTACAACAGCTGTAGAGCAGCTGTGCTTAGCTCTGAATCCAGATTGGACCGAACTTAGCAGTTTGTTATCTTGAGCGTACGCTGAAATTTGGGCTGCCATCAAGGACTCACACACTTTTGCAAATGCAGGTAAGATGCTAATAGGTCTATAATTACTAGGTTCTACTGCAGAGTTTGTTTTGGCAACAGGAATTATCAGAGCATTTTTTCCATTTCGAGGGAAAGCATGAGCTTGTAAAGCTGTGGTTTATTATGTGTGTGAGACTCTTCAAGATAAAAGGCAACAATAATTTCACAAACCTTAAGGAGATCCCATCTTCACCAACGGCATTCGACTTAATCCTCATAACTGCTGTAAAAACCTCTTGCTCAGATACTGCGCTAAAGTCAAATTCGTTCTCCAGTGTAGGGATACTCAAGTTTTGGGGTACACGAATTTCTGGACATTCACCCGAGCAAGCAAAATAATCATTAAGAGTATCTGGATCTACCTGACATTCAACTTGTTTCTTTCCATGTATGTTGAGAGTTTTTAGATTGCGCCATAGTTCTTTTGATGAAATGGCCGGACTTAACTTTCTCTGACAGTACATTTGCTTTGAGCTGCGAGTGATAATGGTCGCTCTGTTTCGGGCAATTTTGTACCTCAACCATGCAGACTGGGTGTTGCTCCTCTTCCATTTAGAGTAAAGTTTGTTGCGTTCTTTAATGGCAGATCGTACTCTACCATTATACCACGGAACACTGTTGGGAGTGAATCGAACTTCTCGCAAAGGGACATGGACGTCGTATAGCATACAAAGTGAATTATTTAAAAATTCCAATTTAGAATCCACCGTCTCAATAGACCAACAAAAGTTCCAGTCAATTGTAGACGTATCAGAAAAAAGCGCATCAAGATCTATAGACTTGAGATCACGATACGTAGTAGTAACAGTTTCGACCGGACAATTAAACATGACATCAAGCGAACAGAAAATTAAGTCATGATCGGAAACGAAGCTTATTTGGTCAAACTTGATAATATGATACATACTGGATGTAATAAAGAGGTCTAACAAGCTGGGCGTCGAGTTATGTGAATAACGTGTTGGCATCAATCGATTGACTAAGGTAAGACCTGCGATCGATACATGCTCATGTAATTTAAGAGTATACGAGTCATTCAGGAGAATATTTACATTAAAGTCGCCACATATGATATACCGATCAAAGTCAATCAAAAATAAAGACAAATCCGCAAAAAACGAATCAAGCAGGTTACACCTATGTGGATTGTATACGCATGATACTAAGATTTTTTTTGAGCCATCCGAGATCTCAGCAATAATATACTCAATCTCACTATTTTTTGAATCTGCTAGAATACGTATTTTGAGAGAGTTTTTGCAATAGATTGCAACACCCCCACCCTTTTTACCTTTTCGATCAACACGCACAAGGGAATAGCTAGGGATACTGTAGTAGAAATCAGATATGTCAGGAGAGAACCAAGTTTCTGATACGCAGATAATATCAACATTTGATTTCTCAAAAGTATCCCTAACATGGTCCAGTTTCTCAACATTCAAGCTACGTGCATTGAAATGTACAACGCTCAGTCCCTTAGATTGATTGCATAGGATATCTATCAAAATCTTATGATTATTTTTCAAGCTGAAGGCTGATTTCCTACAAGGGCTTAAAACCATTTGAAAGAGAAGAAGCGAATACAAAAGATAATAACAATACAATAACCAAAGCACAGTATCGAATGTATGCATCCGCAACAAAATACATAAAGTAGGCAAGAAATTGATAGCGAAATAAGAAAAAGAAAATAAGTATAAGAACACACAAGAGAAGAAAAGAAGAAAGATAACTTGAGTATATTAAGCAATACATTCTACTTTGACTTATACTAACTACTTGTGCGCTCATCTTCCTATAATCGCATTCACCTCGGCAATACTGCATACTTGTTTTGCCTCTTCACCTGCCTTGACACGGACATAGACTCTGCCACGAATAGAAAACGCCGCCGCTAATTGCTTCTGCCGCCTAAGTGCAGAGGCATGTGTCACCACCAGTCGCAGTTTCTTAGGCAGGCTTTCATTTAGAAAAACAGAACCATAACCAGGCAGGTCAATGTCAGCAAGCGAAAGTGATCTCTTCTTTGCTTTACAACATACAGCGACAGATTTGAGCAGCATGTTGCGGTCGGGTGCTGAGTACAGTTTGACAACAATGGGAGTAGCATTGTTGTTTTTCTGTTGCTTGTTGCCTCCTCCGTTTCGCAATCGAAAAACATCACGTATTGCCGGCACTTTGTGCTCAGCCACTCTACAAATTTTAGCAACAACCTCAGGTAAACATTCATTATCTGCTTGGGGAATGCCAGTGATAATTATATCAGTAGCGACTGCATTACTTTCAAGCAAATTGAGCTGTGCTTGCGCTGCCATCAGATCATTTCGGAGAATGAGAACATCCGAGCACGCATTCTCAACCGTATTAACTCTCTTCTCAAGCGTAGAGTAGGAAATTTTTAGATTAGCAAACTCAGCAGCCAACTGACCGAATTTTTGCATCATGCGCTCTTCAGTTTTCTTCATTACAGCAGTCATTTTTTTGACAATTGAGTCACTCAGCTCAGCAGTTAACTGTTTCACCATAGTCTCTCTCAGCACTTCCAGTTTTTTGTCATTCATTGTAGATGAGGGAGTTAAGGGTGTACTTGGAGGGGTAGCCTTTCTTCGCGATGACATATTTGTTGTTAAAGTTATTTTGTGTATGTATATATATATATGTTTTTTATTTGTGTTTATTTTCGTTGCATTAACTTTTAGTTATTTTTCTGCTATTTACTTGAGCTTCTAGCTGAAATTAAAGCTAACACTGGCAAGTTATTTAAAAGATAGTGTACACACACGTCAATAACACAAAGATGTGGGTAAGTTTTAATAAACTTCCGAGGAAAATACAATTATTTAGAGCGCACAAAAAACACGTCCTACTCTGATGACATGTGAAACATTAAAAAAAAAAAAAAAATCAATCCGGCGCCCACATGCAACATTAGGATAATCTTATTGCTTTACACTACCGACGAAGACACATGGATCTGGTATCGATTGGATAATGATATAATCGTTCAGGAATTTTGTGAATTTCTTGTTCCACACTCTGGATGCTTGTTTTAGTCCATACAAACTTTTCTTGAGGCGGCAAACTAGATTTTTATCGTCCACTTGAAGTCCTTCTGGATCCTCCATGAAAATTTCCTCTTCTAGGTCTCCATTTTAGAACGTTGTCTCCACGTCGAACTGCACAATTTCCAAATCGTATACTTCGGCGATCGCAAGAACAACCGGATACCAATCGTAAACTGTTCCATTGCGCCCAATATAACTTGGAAACTGGACTCTTCACTGACATTTCTTTTCTTGCTGGTCGTTCGTTCCGCTCAAGCCCTCGGAACACACATGCCAGATCTGAATCTTCCTGTTGACTTCTCCGAATATTCTCAAGCAGGCATTTGTCTATCGAAGCCATTGGTTGAGGAGGTACCTTTGCCTTTCGAGTGTTCATGTGCTTCACCTCTAATGAAACTCCTTTGGTACCATACCCAATGTTGTGTCCAAAGATAAGAGGTACTTCTTGGCCATTGTTTGTCATAACTCTATATCTCAGGTTCGTGTGAATGTCTCTCACAGCCAAGAAGTCGACGCCAATGATGACTTCGTCCACAATATCTGCCACTAAGAAGTTGTGGTATGTAGTCACATTCCCGATCGCAACTTTACACCGCACTTCTCCATGGACCAGCTTACTTTCACCAGTTACTGTCCGCAACTTTGCATCCTGCCATGGTCTTACTCTCTTTTGGACCAAGTCACTTCTAATGATGGAATGAGATGCGCCAGTATCCACAGTGAATAACCGCTCTTTTCCGTCCAAGAAACCTCTAACAGTAAGAGTACTTGCTTTCCCTCCGACCTGCGACACAGCAACTATGGGGCATTCTCTTGCTCATCTCCTCCAGCTTTACCCTTACGCCCCCTGCATTGCTGGAATAATTGGATCCAGATCCACAAGAACGTGCAATATGACCAGACTTTCCGCACTTGAAACATTTAATCGCACCATCGCTTTTCTTTTGTGCTCCATTCAACGCTTCAAGAACTTTGTTGATTTTTTCGACCAAGTCTGGTGTCTCCTTTTCCACATGGTGAACCTTGTTATCTGGTTTACATAAATGCGAGGCTGTCTCTTGCAATAAAGCGTGTGATACCGTCTCTGCGAATGTCCTTTTGGGTTATGCATATGCGTCTCGCTTCGTGTCTACATCCATTATTCCATTTATGAATCTTTGGATCTTTACCTTCTCGATGTATTCCACGGGTGCGTCTGCGTTCGCCAAATGAGCTAACCTCTCAATGTCCCATGCAAAATTCATGCAATGTCTCATTAGCCTTCTGGGAGCGATTCTGTAGCTCCATTTGAAATATCTGCCTCCTATGCTCGCTACCGTAAGGTCTTTCAACGGCTCCCATCAACGCTTCATAGTGGTTTCTTTCGGCGTCCGGAATAGTCTGCAAGATTTCGGCGGCAGGTCCTTTCAATGCCACAAATAAACCAGCGACTTTGTCCTCAGCGTCCCAGTTGTTCACAGCTGCTGTCTTCTCAAATTGTAGCTTAAATACCTGGAAAGGAACAGAACCGTCAAATGATGGGGTTTTTACCTTGGGTGCGCTTGTTGAAACACTTGCCGATTCAGCTACAACTCCTGGATACGACTTCTTAACGCATCCACCTCGGCTTCGCCTTTCTCCTCAAGCTACATTAGTTTCTCGTCTATGCGCGCCTCTAGTTTTGAGGACATACGTGCTTCCTGTTCCTCCAGCTGTGTAGACAACTGCAATATTTGAGACGCAGTGTATGCTTTCTGCTCTTCAAACTGAGATGCCAAGCGTGTCTCTTGTTGTTCCAACTGAGATGCCATTGTTGATGTTATGTTGTTTGACATCTGAGCCAAGGCAGCCAATAAAGAGTTTGTGTCCACATTTGCAACTGAATCCGGACAGTCCTTTTGCTCTTCTATTTTGGTCGTTCCCTCTTCTGAATGCTGAAAAACATGATCGCCAACGTTGATTTCTTCCGCTTCCATGGCCTCACGCAAACGTGATTGAAGCTCTGCTTTATTGCCTGCTGTTGTCAGTCCACGCCGTTCCAACTCATTTTTGAGTTGCTTGATCTTCAATTCACTCAACTTTGCCATGTCCTTGGTATCCTTGCAATGTATTTGCTATCCTTACAATGTCCTTGTTATCCTTGCTATTCTTTCAATGTCCTTGTTATCCTTACGATGTCCTTGTTTAGTTAACAATACCGCTTCTGACACCAATTGTGACGAATTCGATGATTCCTTGACTATTTCCCCTGAGTTCGATCACTGTACTTCTAATACAACACTTCGATTCTGCTTAATATATAGTACGCTTTATTTACTACTAAAACCCGTATTACCATATCGCGGGTTAATTCACTGTTCAGTACTTCACTGTACAACACTAGAAAATAAACTGATTGACTTACGTTGTCTTTGCGCGGTTTATATACCCCAGCAGACTGCAGCTTCATAACCTAGAAATGTCTACACATTTCTGGGTTATTCGTGGAACAGTGTTCTCGAAACGTTTATCTATCGTCATTTCCTCTTTGTGTCACACTCGCACTCTCTCGCTCTCGCGTCATGTACCTAAATAGCTGTAGTTGTGGTAGTGACGCTAGTGGTGGAAATACGCTAGAGTTGGGAGATGAGCGATTCTTGAGAACATTCGCCACAATATATATATCGACCGGAGTGTTAAAAGTGGTAGTATTTGCCTCACAAACACATTTTTTTGTCTTTTTTCGAGGTTGGTCAACTTTGGCGCTATGCCTATGCACTATGTTATAAGAAGGATATACAAACCTTGTGTGGTATTCAACGGCGAGTGCAATGCAAGTTGATTTTCTCAAAAAAGTTGAAAACCGCCGAAGTTATTCCATGAAAACTAAATTTAAAAAAGTTATTTTGCCATATAATTCAGGTATACCTATAGGTACTTGGTTTTTATACGTAAATTTTGAAATTATATGGCAAAATTACTTTTTTTTTTAATTTAGTTTTCATGGAAATCTTAATAACTTCGTATGTTTTTATGGAAAAGCTCAAAATGTCTTTTTAGAGGAAATAGCTTAGTACCTGAAGAAGATGTGTGGCATAAAAGGCATTGGAGTTGCTCGAAAGCATTGTGCGACGTGGTATAGCAACGCATAAAATCGAAAAATCTACGCGCATACGTTTTTGTCTTTTTGCTTGCCGCAAGCTACTGAACGATGCGACGTTAGCAGATAGGCACGCAACTAGTCGTTTGTCACTAACACTGCTGCAATAAAAGTTTTGGTGACCGCTGGTTTAGAATATGCCCGAGGTAGGCATGCCGGTCTTAAGAGGTGACTAAAATCCACAAAATCGTTCCCAAGACAGTCGGGCAGTACCGCAAGGGAGTACTGGAGCGTACCGGATTCATCCGGCAAAGGACTGTGATAATTAACCCTTAAAGGCCTAATTAATTACCGACTTAATCCGCCGTCCGCTGGCCAGTTGATGGGGAAGCTAAAGCTGCTGAAAGTATTATTGTTAAGTTATGTACTTTTTCTTTCACACCACTTATCGCACTTTGGCATACATTTTATTTTTTTAATTTTTGTTGCTATTTGCATATATAGATTTTTAATAATTTTTTTTTCTTTTGGTTTTTAACCCTTTTTCCTCAAATTTTTTTTTTTTTTTTTTTAAACCCTCTTTTTGTTTTGACTACAACCGCATGTTTCTAGTCTCTTCACTCGCTCACTTCAAACGTAAGTTACAAAATTTTCAAATCAAAATTTCAAAATATATTTGTTTGTTTCTTTTTTGGCGACCGCCGTGGTGTAGCGGTTAAGTGTTCGGCCTTCTACACCAAGTCGTGGCGGTTCGATGCCCGGCAAAAGGAACATCAAAAATTATTTAGAAAAAGAATTTTTCTAAAGGGGGCGCCCCTCGGCAGTAGTCTGGCAAACTCTCCGGGTGTATTTCTGCCATGAGAAGCTTCTCAGCAAAAAATTCATTTGCTTTGCAAGTGCCGTTCGGAGTCGGAAAAAAACTGTAGGTCCCGCCAACTTGTAGGAAAAACTCAAAAAAAGCACCACACCACAAGTTGGAAAGAGAAGCTCGGCTAAAAATCTCGTTAGAGGTTATGATGATAACCTGTAGGTATATCGCCGCCATTAGTTTTTTTTTTCTTTTTTTTTCTTTTTACTTTTACAGCCTTATTCATAAAAAGATATGAAAGGTTTATTAAGAGTTTATCAATGAAATAAGCAAAAACATTATTCATAAACGCCTTATAAACTTAAAATGCTGTTATAAAGACGTTAAAATGAAATCAAATTTATAATGAGCTTTACCCTTCTATAAACTCTTAATAAGACCATACTTCAAAGGAAAATAAACGTCAAAGTGGAAAATCCTGCATACAAAAATTACAAAAGTGCTGGCCCATGATGCTGGACATATATTCGCAGGTTGTACGACCTTAGGTGTTCCACCCACTTTGCTAAGCCTAGTACTTAGTCGTCTTATTTCGGCATTTAGACCTCAGATTTGGGGGTCCCATGTGGTGCAGTTTGATGTGATGTGATGTAAGCTGCTTCAGGTTACCTATCCCGTATATTGTGCATAACATAGAATCGACTAGCTTCTCTTCCCTTCAGTAGGCCATGCTAATATCAGGGCGGTAATCTCTAAGGTAGCTTGGACAGGAAGCAGGTGGTATATAAACGATTATGAGGTTATGGTCCACATCTCCCGCCTGAACGACGATACTCTGTCGATCTAGAGTCCTGCCCATTGGGTCGATGTCGGGTTTAAATTGGCAAAACTGCACGGAAGGATGGATAATAAATGCTAGGTTCGTATCCCTGGTTGGAAGAAGAATATATCGTATGCGTCCCCGCTATGAGTAAGCGCACATAGCATTGGATTTGCCAGGGGTTGCGCTTGACCTTTGGCACCTTGGAATATAATCTTAGCTGACAAACAGTGCACATAGCGAAAGGGGCCATGAGCAGTAGCTGTGGGCAGCCGAATGAGGTGCAGTCGTAGGGCGCGAATGACAACCGGGAGCACATTGCACAGCTTGCTGTGTATAAGAAGGTCGTGAATACCGAAGTTCTGACAGGCGGTGGTGCAGATCTAGAGAATTGCGAGCCGCAGTACACCCTTGGGAAATGAAAAACAGCACAGCTGCTATGCCCGGTACACAAAATAAAGATTAAAGCTCGCACTCAACGCCGCCAGCACCTTTCACGTCCGTTCAACACTCCTACTATTTTTGGAGCACACGAACACACTGAGAGAGAGTCACAGAGGAGCATGACCTTATTTTGCAGCTTTTCTTCGGGAGCAATTCAATGCTTTGTGAAGAATATTTTTTTATTTTTTTGAGATTTTAATTCAAAATTTATTTATTTTTGTTTGACAATTTTCAAACTGGCATTTGTCAACGCCAACATTGCCATATTTATATTAAATTTTGATAGCAAAAAACTTATAACCCAATATTAGTTACAAAATCTTTATAAAGCGTTTATGAATAAAGTTCATTATAACAGTTTTATAAAGTTAAAAATAGTTTTTACTATTACGCAGTTATAATGTTTAATTGCATATTTTTTATGAATAAGGGGGTTAGTTTAAATGTTTTTATATTAAAAAGTTTGCTTCCTGGCTCCAATTTCCGTCTTCTTTTGCTCCTTCTTCTGCCCTCCTTAAGCCCGATATACACTTATTTTTGAGCGTGAACGTGGGTGAGCGTGAACAATTTTATTTTATGTAATATGTTGATATTACTCCATTTTTCCAAAAAAAATCATCCGTAAGTGGATAAACAACTAAAATATCTTTGATATTACTGCATTTAAACTTAAGTGAAAGTGTTAAATATGCTTTGAAATGCTTATTTTACTATCTCACAGTGAATTGTGTGCGAACGTAAAGGGACACAAACCCAAGTGTTGAAATTTGGCAATTACCACGCCAAACTGTGATTTTTTTTAAATTTTTTGGAGAGTTGAAGTCATTTGACAGATGTGCGTGAACGCACAAAAGAATTGATTTGGAATTCTTTTCCTTTGCGTACGCAATAGAAAGTCTCCACTCATTCACGGTCACGTTCACACGGAACTGTGTGAGGGTCTTTAGTATGATGAATCAGCATTTCTTTTTCAAAGTTGGCTTAGTGCTTTTTCTTTTTATTTTGTTACGAGTTTTATAACGTGTTTTTTATTTTTATTTTTTTTTTAATTTGTGTTGAACACTTTTAAACTGAGGCTATCACTTTCCGCTTTTCTTCGGATAAATATGGCTGTTTCTTTAAAACAAATTTTTGTTTTTATATTAGTCTTGATAAAAATATATTTTTTTTTCTTCTATTTTGCAGTTTTTACTCAAAGTAATTTTCACAAAAAGTTTTAATTACGTTAAATTTTCGGGCACTAGGACCGAGGATTTACCTAACTTAAATTTACTTCGATTCGCGAGACACGTCTTTCGCGTTTAAAATTTCGTCAGGAACTGATTGATGGTCATCTCGATTCATATCTCTTAAGCCATGATATCCCTAATATCACTCCACTTGCTAAAAAAAATTGTTTTCGAAATATTTTCCCATACGGTTGTTGTTATCTTTTAGTCTCCCGATGCTAACTTGCCTCTTGCCGTTAGTAGATAGTCGGTATATCTCTTTCCGTCAGGACTAGATTTGCTAAAACCGCTCCACCGTGCGAGTCCCGCTGTTACTGTTGCTGTTAACAACTGTTCCCACTGGTGTTTGAACTCTGTTAACAAGTTCCACAATGGCGCTAAACCGCTGTTAACATTCGCCCGAAACACTCCGAAAATTTATTTGTACTTCCGATGGCTACCGGAAATGGACAAAAAAATCATGGCTGCCGCCTTACTATCTTACCCTACACAGCCTAATAAAATTACAACAACCACATGAAAACTTGCTACTTTGATTGCAAATATCTCTTCAGAGAATCAAAATATTAAAAACCGCTTCCGGATTCGTGATCCTGGGGCCAAAACCCGTCTCCCTCATCATCATCATTTATTGGCGCTTAACCGCCTAAGCGATTTTGGCCGTTTCGTATCAAAGCACGCCAGTCATTCCTTTTTAGCGATAACGGACGCCAATTGGAAACCCCAAGGGAGTTCAAGTCATCCTCCACCTGTTGTTTCCATCTCAGTCGAGGCCTCCCCCTTCCTCTGCTGCCGAATTCAGGCGACGATAAGAAAACCTTCTGAGCTGGAGCTTCTTTGTCCATTCGCATAACATGGCCCAGCCAGCGGAGTCTTTGGGCTTTAATTCGCTGGACTATGGTCAGATCTGCGTAGAGCTCGTACAGCTCATCGTTAAATTTCCTTCTATACTCGCCGTTGGCATCACGGGAAGGACCATAAATCTTGCGGAGAACTTTTCTCTCAAATACTCCAAGGGCCATCTCATCTTCTCTTGACATTGTCCATGAATCTGAGCCATACATCAGGACAGGTATGATGAGAGACTTATAGAGCGTGATCTTTGTTTTTCGAGAGAGGACTTTACTTCTCAATTGCCTACTTAGTCCAAAGTAACACTTGTTGGCAAGGGTGATTCTCCGTTGGATTTCTAGACTGATATTCTTTTCGGTGTTAATGCTGGTTCCCAAATAGACGAAGTTTCTCACCGTTTCAAACTTGTAGCTATCAACGGTGACTTGGCTGCCAAGGCGCAGGTGCGCCGATTCTTTCTTGGATGACAGCAGATACTTCGTCTTGTCCCCGTTCACCGCAAGACCCACTTTTTCGCTTCCTTATCCAACCCAGAGAAAGCAGCGCTTACGGCGCGTAAGGTTTATAAGGAATGTAATATTTGGTGGGTACCTACACATGCACCAACACATCCACACAGTAAAAACAAAACGAATTATAAAAATATGTAGTTCGATATTTGCTTTACACAGAATAATAATTATATCTCAAAATTTGTATGAAAATGTCATTGTAAAAAGCTTTATAAGCCCATTTTTTTATTATATTTTTTATAAGCCGTATAATCAAGCGTTGTAAGGTTTATATAAGGAATGTAATTTTTGGTGGGTACCTACACATGCACCAACACATCCACACAGCAAAAGCAACACGAATTATCAAAACATGTAGTTCGATGTTTGCGTTACACAGTTATGTAGATTCATGGTAGCTAGTATGAACTAGATTTCTAAAATTCTGTGAGTCTTCATCTATGGAAACGAATTTCCATATTGTAGTTGCGCCCTCGGATACGGATAGGCGGAGCTGTATCAAGCAGTTGTCTGTTAGGATGGCACGGTTTGCAACAATTTAACAGGAACTGCCTGCTCAGCATTACAGTGGAGTGAAAGGCGCAAACAAATTTTTTTTTTTTTATTAGATAGTGGGCAAGACTAAAACCTCTGCTAAAAGTATTTCATGATAATATTGAAAAATTATTTTCTCATAAACTACTGCAGATAAATCAATGCATTTTTTTTTTACTTACAGATAATTGTTTTTACTATATTATAAGTAATTTTGTGCGATCTTATTGTTTAAACAATTAAAGGTTAGGTTAGGTTCAAGTGGCTGCCGCAGAGGCACACCTAGGCCAGTATTAAAAGGCCCGTTGTGATACCACCAACACTAGGAGATTTCTCTTCTCCTTAGGGCATAAATTTGTCTTGATCTTTTATGATCCCATTTCGGCCAGGTTTCTTTGGATATCCGGCATCCTGGAGATTGCAGCCGTCTTTCGTTGGCTTGGCGGAGTGTGTACTCCTTCAGCATAAGCTTGCATGTGGCAAACGGCATACCTAAGCGCTCTTTATCGCGAAGAACCTGCTTGGTCGTGCCCTGCCTCGCAAGTTCGTCTGCCCTACAATTTCCCTCAATGTCCCTATGCCCCGGGACCCATGTGAGGTTAACGCGATTCTGTTGGGCCATCTCTTGTAGAGATCGACGACAGCTGAGCGTCAGTTCAGAGTTGAACGAGTAAGAGCCAAGGGATTTGATGGCCGCCTGACTGTCGCTGAATATAAAAATATCCTGTCTGATAGTGTGTTGGCCTATCCAAGCCGCGGCGTCCATGATTGCTGAAACTTCAGCCTGGAAGACACTGCAGTGATCAGGTAGTCTGAAGGAGAGCTCAAGGTTCAGATCCTTTGAATAAACCCCTCCCCCAACTCTGCCGTCTAACTTCGAGCCATAAGTATAAATGGAAGTGCCGCCATGAGTGACGGGACTCCGATCCGTGCTCTCCCATTCTTCCCTGCTGGGAATGTTGATTTTAAAACCGCTATCTCCGACTGTTGTGGTCGCAAAGCGATCTGTGCTCAGCGGAAGAAAGCTATAGGATCCCAAAATACAGGCGTGTCCGGTAGTGCTTGCGCCCCAGCCGGAAGTTTCCCTTAGACGCAGAGCCGATGCTGCTGCTACTCGGTGCCCTTCCAGATCGAGTAGCAAAATGCCAAGAATGGCTTGGAAGGCTTCATTGGGCGTTGTTCTTAACGCACCGCTTATACAGATCATGCAAGTTCTGTGTACTTTACCTAGCAGATTAAGGTTTGTTGCCTTGCTCAGCGCAGGCCACCATACCACAACTCCATAGAGCATGATTGGTCGAATGATTGCAGTGTAGATCCATTGGCATATTTTGGGGCTGAGCGCCCATTTCTTTCCAATGGCTCTTTTGCACGTGTAGAGTGCAATACACGCTTTCTTCTGGCGCTGAAGAACATTCTCCTTCCAGGTTAGTTTCCTATCCAGAACTGTGCCCAAGAACTTGGCTTTGTCAGCCAAGTTCAGGTGCACGTTATTCAGTTTTGGTAGTATTAGCGGTGGTATCTTATAGCGGTTGGTGAAAATGACCAGTTCTACTTTTCCCGGGTTGATGCTCAGTCCGCAGTGCGAGCACCATGAGGAAACCTCTCCCAGTGCTACTTGCGGGAGTCGCACGGGTTTTGTGGGAATTTGCCCCTATAAACTATAGCTAAGTCATCTGCATATGCCACTACCTGTACCAGAGAACACCACCCTGAGGCGTTCCCCTTGTGACATAGCGTGATAAGTCAACCGAGCCCAGTGATGAAACTATTCGTCTACCCCTTAGCAGTTGATCAATAAGTCCAATAAGAGACCTGCTTATGCCCAGACTTGTTAAAGCGGTGTTTATAGCATCAGGGCTTATGTTGTTGAAGGCTCCTTCAATATCTAAAAAGGCCACAAGACAGTACTCCTTTTCATACAGCGATTTTTCAATAACAGAAACTAGGCTGTGAAGCGCAGTTTCTGTAGATTTCCCTTTGGTGTATGCATGCTGATAGCTATAGATCAGGTTGCTATCAATAGTAGAGGAGATGTAGTCATTTATTATTCTCTCGAAGGTATTGAGCACAAAGGATGAGAGACTGATCGGCCTATAGTCCTTGGGCTTGTAATGAGACGCCTTCCCCGCCTTAGGAATAAACACTACCGTGGCACTTCTCCAGGAGCACGGAATGTAGCTAAGAGCCAGGCCGGCTGTATAGAGAAATACCAGCCATTTGGCTAATGTCTCCAGCGTGTTTATGAGTTGTGCGGGAATAATCCCGTCTGGCCCGGCAGCCTTGAACGGTTCGAAGCTTTTAACTGCCCACCTAACCTTTTCCTCCGTGATGGGTATGTGTACAGCCAGGTTTGTTGTAGGTGCTAGGGGTTCCTCATGCAAGTTCCCTGGGAAGTGCGTATTCAAGAGCAGCTCTAGGGTTTGCCTCTCCGTGCTGGTCCAGGATCCGTCAGGTTTGCGCAAATAGCTTGTGGCTGTTTGAGTTTTTGAGAGCACTCGTCTAAGTCTCGCTGTATCGTCGACATTTTCGACTCCAGTGCAGAAATTTCTCCACGATACTCTCTTCGCCTGCCTCAGAGCTTTTTTGTAGGCCCTGAGTTTAACTTTATATTCGAGCCATTGAGTCTCCGTGCCAAGGCTCTTGGCCTTATTAAATTGTGTCCTACATGATTTACGGATCGAGTCCAGGTCGTAGGACCACCAATGCGGCCTATGTTTACCGCGTGGTTTTGGCACTGGGCAAGCCTGCTGTAGGGCATTCGAGAGCGCCGTTGTAAATGTCTTCACCAGATCGTCCAACTCCCCTACTGATGAGGGGACTTGTGGGGGCAGTGCTGGCAAGTCCCTAGATAGTGTAGCTGCCAGTTAGTGTTACGTGGGTTGCGTTTCATAACCGGCTGCTCAACAGAAAAATCTAGAACTAATTCTACGTACCGGTGGTCGGAGAATGAGTGTTCATCGAGAACGCGCCATTTTCTGACCCACTCATAAGCGCTTTCGCTGCAAATAGTAAGATCTATGACCTCCCTACGGGTTTTAGTTACCCACGTTGCAAACTACCAGGTTAGTTGTTAACAAATAATCAAACAACGACTCCTCTAGCTCAGCATTACAGTGGAGTGAAAGTATTTCATGATAATATTGAAAAATTATTTTCTCATAAACTACTGCAGATAAATCAATGAATTTTTTTTTTACTTACAGATAATTGTTTTTACTATATTATAAGTAATTTTGTGCGATCTTATTGTTTAAACAATTAAAGGTTAGGTTAGGTTCAAGTGGCTGCCGCAGAGGCACACCTAGGCCAGTATTAAAAGGCCCGTTGTGATACCACCAACACTAGGAGATTTCTCTTCTCCTTAGGGCATAAATTTGTCTTGATCTTTTATGATCCCATTTCGGCCAGGTTTCTTTGGATATCCGGCATTCTGGAGATTGCAGCCGTCTTTCGTTGGCTTGGCGGAGTGTGTACTCCTTCAGCATAAGCTTGCATGTGGCAAACGGCATACCTAAGCGCTCTTTATCGCGAAGAACCTGCTTGGTCGTGCCCTGCCTCGCAAGTTCGTCTGCCCTACAATTTCCCTCAATGTCCCTATGCCCCGGGACCCATGTGAGGTTAACGCGATTCTGTTGGGCCATCTCTTGTAGAGATCGACGACAGCTGAGCGTCAGTTCAGAGTTGAACGAGTAAGAGCCAAGGGATTTGATGGCCGCCTGACTGTCGCTGAATATAAAAATATCCTGTCTGATAGTGTGTTGGCCTATCCAAGCCGCGGCGTCCATGATTGCTGAAACTTCAGCCTGGAAGACACTGCAGTGATCAGGTAGTCTGAAGGAGAGTTCAAGGTTCAGATCCTTTGAATAAACCCCTCCCCCAACTCTGCCGTCTAACTTCGAGCCATAAGTATAAATGGAAGTGCCGCCATGAGTGACGGGACTCCGATCCGTGCTCTCCCATTCTTCCCTGCTGGGAATGTTGATTTTAAAACCGCTATCTCCGACTGTTGTGGTCGCACAGCGATCTGTGCTCAGCGGAAGAAAGCTATTAGATCCCAAAATACAGGCGTGTCCAGTAGTGCTTGCGCCCCAGCCGGACGTTTCCCTTAGACGCAGAGCCGATGCTGCTGCTACTTGGTGCCCTTCCAGATCGAGTGGCAAAATGCCAAGAATGGCCTGGAAGGCTTCATTGGGCGTTGTTCTTAACGCACCGCTTATACAGATCATGCAAGATCTGTGTACTTTACCTACCAGATTAAGGTTTGTTGCCTTGCTCAGCGCAGGCCACCATACCACAACTCCATAGAGCATGATTGGTCGAATATAGCGTGATAAGTCAACCGAGCCCAGTGATGAAACTATTCGTCTACCCTTTAGCAGTTGATCAATAAGTCCAATAAGAGACCTGCTTATGCCCAGACTTGTTAAAGCGGTGTTTATAGCATCAGGGCTTATGTTGTTGAAGGCTCCTTCAATATCTAAAAAGGCCACAAGACAGTACTCCTTTTCATACAGCGATTTTTCAATAACAGAAACTAGGCTGTGAAGCGCAGTTTCTGTAGATTTCCCTTTGGTGTATGCATGCTGATAGCTACAGATCAGGTTGCTATCAATAGTAGAGGAGATGTAGTCATTTATTATTCTCTCGAAGGTCTTGAGCACAAAGGATGAGAGACTGATCGGCCTATAGTCCTTGGGCTCGTAATGAGACGCCTTCCCCGACTGTTAAACTGGCAGCTGTAACGTCACCATTGGTATAGTTGGGCAAGAGAAAGGCATTTAGCTCAGACTTAACCCAAATACAGGCTCTAACTCCCCTCGCTGGCTCGGATAAGCTTAAAGCCCTTAGTCCCCAAACCGTAAATCCTTGAGCTGTTGACCCAGGGTTCTTGGATGAGGACCACATCTATGTCGCCTTTAGAGAGATGACTGATTAAAGCAGCCGAGGCTGCTTTAGATTTGTGCAGGTTTATCTGAATCACCACCAACATGAGAGCGCTCAGACTTCCCTGCCACCGCCGTATCGTCGAGTTCCCCCTCATCTGGAGGCTTATCTTTCAACGACGATTTGTTCAGACCACGATTGGCGTAGCCGGGATCCTACTAACTGTGGCAGTATTGACATTGGTGTGCTCAGGATTAGCTGCTATCACTGTGACGTTGAGGTCTTCCCCGTCCAGCAGGCTGTCTCCCATCTCCGAGCTGTTCACTGCACCTTCGCCATTTGACGTGGCAGATACCATACTTTCCGAGTCGGACATCTCCGACTCCTCTACCGGCTCTGCGATGTCCGAGCCCTCCGGTGCAGCCGAAATAGCAGCGCGCTGTGCATCGCCGCGGTATACGCGGATCACGATCTGACCCATGCCGTAGTGCACTCGTCCATTGCACCGTTTAAGGGGCTCGAGTGCTTCCTTAGTCAAGGTGAAGACCACTTGCCTGTCAGGTCCTACCGCATCCTCGACCAGATTGACGCCCCAGTCCTGCGTCGGGAGAGACGGGTTCTTGATCCTCAGCATCCTGAGAATTCTCTGAGGTTCAGAAGGGATAGCAGGAATCCACGCTCTTGCCCTTGGCCGAGCCGGGATGTCCTTCCAGTCGACAACCTCGATTCTTGCCCGTTGGTAGATCTCACCCAGTCTTGCAGCTGCTGCCTTGTACAGTGCAACAGTTTTTGCATCCTCACAAGCGAATACCTTGATTCGGCCCTGGTGCCATCCCGCAGCAGAACCCATCGGCGTGGCACGCGGAGACTCATCGATAATGTCGAGAAGGGCATTACCGATAGCGTTCCGGACGTACCGCCACTGGTCCCTAGGGATGGCCCAGCTTTCGTTACCTCGGTCAATGACGCCTATGAGCATCCTATCCTTAGTTACTTCAGCAAAGCTGAGTTTACCCACTACTGGGGCGCTTCGGGTGAGGTTTCAAATCCACGTCCGATCTCTGGCGTTTGAAGGGATTTCCATTGACCTTCTTTGGCGCGTAATTGCTTTGGAAGTTCGGTAAGATAGCCTCAGCCATCTCCACCGTCTTTCTAGCATTCGGCGATAGCGTCTCTTGTGAAATACCCTCGTATTTCTTCAGGATCCTCGCGGCCGCTCTTTTGTCCAAGTACTCAGAGCGACTGGGAGATGTCTTTTGGGGTAAATTTCGACCCGTAGTTGCCATCGCTTTCGTTCCCTTATTTGGATCTCTGGGGCCAGGTCGTGAGACCACTTGGTTTCGGTGCCGGCACTTACTAGGACTTTAGCATCAGCCGTTGTTGGCTTCACTGTGTTTGTACCGGTAGTTCCTTTGGGGATTGCCCCCTTGTTATCCAAAGCTAATCGACCCGTAGTTGCCATCGCTGTCAATCTCTCGGCTGAGAGAGAAATGGAGTTTGTCCTCCGACGTTGCGTTCTCGCTTGCTCCAGCATTTTCCTCCTCTACTGTGCAGTATACATTGTTGTATCTTTAGTTTTAGGGTTTTTGTTACTATTTATCATCTTGTTCGTACCTCCCCTCGCCGAGCAAGGCCAGTTTAGGGTCAAGGGAAGAGTAAGGGGAATGTGTCGTCCGCCGCGGCAGAGCCCCATACCGCGGTAAGGCCATAGCTACTCTCCGAGGCGGCCCGGTATCAGAGAGGCTACGTTCGATTACAGCCACGATTTGCCTCCCGGCTGCAAACGTCCAATGGGCACGTGGTCGCATAACACCCTGGATTGGGAGGGGGGAGATCTTAGTCGTCGCGCCAGAGAGGCTTGGCTTCTCTCGTGATGTAGTATCGGTGGCGCTATGATCACAAGGGCAGCGTAGCCCTGTGGCTATCGACTTAAGCCCTCGTACCTCGGCAAGGTGTCCACCCTTCACGAGGGTTAAACAATTATACTTTAAATCCTTTTTTTTTTAACAAATACATTTTTTTTTTCGTTCTACACGCTAAAAAAAATTTCAAAATATGAAAAATAACGCGTAAAATAGTCACCTTTAATAATAAAAAAAAAAATTTTGTCCATTTATACCATTCCAAAGATTTTTTGTCACCCCTTGCGATCAAATTGTTAAAACATTGATATTTTAAAAACATTTTTGCAAACAAGTAACATTTTTTTTTTCGTTCTGCACTCTCAAAAAATTGCAAAATATGTCAAATAACGCGCAACCGGTCAGCTTTAATAATAAAAAAATTTGGGAAACATACATACTTACATGCGTACTTGCATAGATATATGCAAAAGTAATTCGATGTAACCAAAGCATTTAAAACAACAAAGCAAACATGTCTCCATGGCAAGGACTGACGCCGAAACTGAAACCGTAACCGTAACCGATTAAAACCGTTTCATACTTCAAAACCGAAACCGTTATTTTGATCTGAAAAAGAACGAAACCGAAACCGTTTCAAACGGTTTTGTTTTTTATGCCTTTTTTCTTTTTATGGGAACATATTTTCTGTTACCAAAGGGTACTCTGGAAAACTTTCATGGAAGATTGTCGAGCAATGTTAAAAAATACACGTTTTGACCTCAGTATCAAATTCCTAAAGAGGAAATTTAGCTGCATATAGCTGAATGATGGCATCGAAAAAAATTTACGAGATCCGAGAAAAATGTGTCAAGTGGCCCTTATCATATATTTTGACGATTTATTTCATTTAATTTCCATTCTAATATTTTTCTATTAGAAAAAGTAGTAATTTTTTTTTAAATTATATTGCAGAAATTTCATCTATACATAGGGTTAATAGTATTTATTACAATGCACAGCAGCCGGCTGGGTATTGGACCAAACCAACTTTTTAGCCTCCAAAACCCTTCGAAAATTTTGTTTTCTAATTGTTTTGTTTAAGAAATTAAAAAAATACACTTTCAAATAAAAAGAAAGAGCCCCAATCAAGTAAGAGGAGCAAGAAGGCCACTCCCACATTTAATCCTTTTAAATTGTTTCACATTCTGCTAAATGTAGATATGTATCTATGTATGTTATAATTGAAAATAACTTGATAACAACGACCAATGTAGAACACTATTGTTCAGCGCACTACCCAACGGTCTATGAGAGCGCAAAGGGTGACAAAAAATAAGATATCTGTGGAATGGTATGAAAGGACTAAAAAAATTGTATTACTAAAGATGACCGTTTTTCGCACTATTTGACATATTTTGAAATTTTTTTGAGCATGCAGAACGTAAAAAAATGTATTGGTTCAAAAAAAATGTATTTAAAATATCATAAAAAATGCAATATCTTTGGAATGGTATGAATGGACAAAAATTTTTTTTTTTATTATTAAAGGTTTACCCGTCATTTTTTATATTTTGAAATTTTTTTGAGCGTTTAGAACGAAAAAAAACTTATTTGTTTAAAAAAAAAATAATTAAAGTATAATTGTTTAAACAATAAGATCGCATAAAATTACTTATAATATAGTAAAAACAATTATCTGTAAGTAAAAAAAAATTCATTGATGTATCTGCAGTAGTTTATGAGAAAATAATTTTTCAATATTATCATGATCAGAAAATTATCAAAAATTCAACCTCCAATAACATTAACAAAGACACGAATTTTGACTAAATATTTTTAGCACGAGGTTTGAGTCTGGTCCACTATCCAATGAAACGATAGTTTTCAAAATCCTCGATAAAGTGATTTTACCTGTACACACTTCACATGGCTTTACCCAGTATGCTCTTCAACGTAGAGCATTTTTGCCTCACTGTGTAAATTGTGTACAAGCGCATACATGCCGAGGCAGTGTCGAGTATTGTTTTCGGACAGAACTGGAGTGAGTGTCCGCTAGCCCCGGCTACCAAACTGGCCAATTGGCTAATGATGGCAACTGAAGATAAGGTGTTAGGAATCTGAAATTTTTACTCCCTTATTCAAAAAAATGCTATTACTCATCAGTGGCGTGCCTTCCATATAAGCTAATCCCCTATGAGCTGCAATATGTTCATTTGGGTTCTTAAAAGGATATACGGTTTTTATTTCCCTGCCTGCCACCTACTACGTAATAGCTGTTAATAGCATAGAAACATACACTGAACCAAAAACGTACATGTTTTTACGAACAAAGTTTCATAGAAGTTCGCGCTGGTTTTTCTTAAAATATAAGAAAAAATTCATAGAATCTAAGAAAATTTTCTTACAATTTATGAATGAATACATGCTTTCTGTCGATTCGTTTACATATTTTACGAAAAAGTGCTTATATTCTAGGAAATGTTCGTAAATTTCTACGAAAAAGTTCTTTGGAGAAGTTTTAACGAACAATTCTTAAAATCTATGTACTTTTTCATTGGATACATGAACTTTTTGGTTCAGTGTACCTACAGCTTTTCCTGCCACCTGCCGTCTGAAAGCTCATTTACATAAAATTATTTCAGTGCGTGATGGCCATCTCTTACTTACTTACTTAAAACAGCCTTAAACCGCCTAGGCAATGACGGCCATCTCGCTTTTACTTATTGGCTTTTACGGGGCTTTCAAAACCAGTACGAATCTGCGTGCTGAAGCAATTGTTTTTTTTTTTTTTTTTTTAATTTGGAAGTAATTTTATATGAAACTTTGAAGCCAGCTTCTGGCTGGTGTTACCATCATTGTATACCTTAATAATAGGGATAAACAATGGTTACCATACGCATATTTTAAAGTCGAAAGAAAGAATTCAATAGTGGTAGGTGCTGTAATTTTTTTTATTTGCTAGGCACTATACAATTTAAAAAATATATTTAAGGTTTCTTAGCTTCTGCAATGTACCTAAATGGGAAATAGTGCGAATAAAACGTTTCCCTTAGATTGGAAAAGCTTAAAAAATCTGCAAACAATAAGGTGCCTATTAACGGAACCTAAAAGTTTAAGTTTTCTCCCGTCTGCAAAATTCGATAAATATCCTGAACTCTTCTTTGTCTGAAATATTCTCTGGCAGCAGTATGTACTTTCGTTGGGGTTATAAAGACTGGGGCTTGCCTCGATTGATATACGTCGGCACGCCACTGTTACACATTATAACTGCGTAATAGTAAAAACTAATTTTAACTTTATAAAACTATTATAATGAACTTTATTCATAAACGCTTTATAAAGGTCTTGTAACTATTATCAGTCTATAAGGTTTTTGCTGTCAAAATTCAAAACAAATATGGTAATGTTGGCTTTGACAAATGCCAGTTTGAAATTTGTCAAACAAAAATATTAAATTTTAAAATTCTCAGCTTGCACATCTTTTCGTCGGCTCATCCTTTCCACGTGCTTTTCTACACTGCCCATTGTAGAATCTTGGTGAAGGAGGGGCCATACAAGCTTTCCGTAGTAGCTCTGATTACGGTAACTTCCTTCAGTCGGTGTTTTTTCGGTTTGGAAACCTATTGAAGCCGCTCGTCTTCATTTATTTGTGCTTAGCAGCCCACGCGAGTTGCCGATTTCGTATCAAAGAACGCTAGTTATACCTTTCTAGCACCCAACTGACGCACCAAGCACCAAGTAAATTCAAGTCATTCTCCACCTGCTGTTTCCTCCACGGTCGAGGCATACCCTTCCTCTTCTGTCGATAAGAAACCGTGGTCAGGATGTTCTTTGTCCTTTCTCATAACATGACCCAGCCAGCGGAGCCTTTTGGGCAACACTATGGTCAGATCTTCGCAAAGTTCGTACATCTCATGAACCATAAATTTTCCAGATAACTTCTCAAATACTCATCTCATCTTCTCTCGGCACTTTCATGATTCCGACCTTCCAACTCTTCAATAATTAAAACCTCCGCGGGTAAGGGCTTTAAAATATGCCCGAGGTAGGTATGCCTGTCGTAAGAAGCGACTAGAATCCACAAAAGGTAATGCACTTGATAGCTGATCTGTGGATATGATGCCTCTCATTAACAACCATCTTCTTCTTTAAGTTGACTTGGAAGGTCCTACTGGTAATACCTAATCGTATAATGGCTTTTTGGGCTTCAGCCCAGGGCCCCGTGGATGCAAAGGGCCCCCATCCACCAATAAAAATAAAAGACTAATGCCCTACAAGACGGACTGATATTTTACTACCCCATCACATTATTTTACTACTACAAAAACTAGACGGCCAGAACCGTTTAACCGATTAAGTGCCAACTAAGTAAGTACTCACACTTTAAATTGACAGTGCTGATCCTGTGCTGACATAAACATTGATACTTGACGTTGACACGTGTGCGAACGTTACTTGTAACGAAAAAAAAAATCGTAAGTTAGGCAAGTAAAATCGATCAACTCGTGTGCGCGACCATCAAACGAACGGGGAATTCACCTGCCAATTCGCTTGTCTATAACGGTTTATTTTATAGCCTGCGTGTGTATTGCGTATACGTTTGGGGGACTCCCCGTATATCAAGAATTTAGTTCATGGTTGTCTTCGAAGTGCAAAAATAAACAAAAACTGGCTGTGTGCTGCTAATAAAGTGATTCTGCGACTAGCTTGTAAAGGTTTCCTGATTGTAGTAGGTAATATAGAGAGATCCCAGAGCCTAAACGCGTCACTTATTTTATAATGGATGAAATCAATACCGATCGATAGTCCTCCCGGAATCTAGAAAGAATGGGAAAATTTCAAAGCCTAGGAATGGGGGGTCAATACGCCAAAAAATTACCCTAACTTCACTTATTTTATAATGGATGATTTTCACATATTTGACGTAGATTACCACCCCAAGTCAGTATCAAGTGTTGTTAGACCCGTACCAGTGACAAGGCTCCAGCCAGACACCCGCAGTTCACAGATTTTCCTATGGAAATTTATTCTGTTTTAACAGTTTCACTTTGGCTGCTTTTAATTACCCAATATTTTCCCTTTTTTTTTGGTAGGACACTACCATGGCAAAAACTTCAGCCAGACACCTCAAAACTCGGGAAATTTCACTAATTTTTACTACGCTTTCACATGTTTAAACGGGTTTGCCCAACTTTGGCCTCTTTTAAATAACAGATCTTCACCGATGTGTCGTAAAATGCTACCCTTAAGTAGAATTAATTGCAGTCATTTTACATACTGCATCACCATAGAAAACAGGTCCCCAGAGTAACATTAGCCCAGGGCCCCACAATGTCACGATTCGCCGCTGGCTTCCCCGACCTCAGACATCAACGGCAAAATTCATTTGCGTGCGCTCGGCACTTGGCCTTATCAACTGAGGGATGCATGAACTCCAGGAGAAAGAGCTCACGCATATTTTCGATGAAAATTGTATTTTTCGTTTAAAGGTTTTAATTTATTGATGTCAATTTTACTATTTTCAATTTTTTTATTTTGAAGTTTTGCCTTAACGCTAGAACACACACCCAGAAAATACCACGAAAAGACACACCCGGGATACGTTTGTACCCGGGACCTTACTTTGCGGTTTTTTTAATGCTTATTCAACCGATTTCTATGATTTTTTTTGTAATGTATATTTTAATATATAACTACGGTGACCATAAATTTATTTTGAAAAAAACAGAACTTTTTTTTTAAAGAACGTATATAAAACATAAATAAAATTTCATTAGCTTTAATTGCAATCAACAACTACATAACTAAAGTGTATCAAGTGCTCATTGCTCGTATTTTTCAGAGGCATACATTTTTTTAAGTATATTTTCCTCGTTTTCTAAATATTCCTTAAACTCTAAGCAACTAAGTTCATAGTTACATCTAGTAATCAATTTTCATTTGGGATTTTTCATCAGTCCATATATTGTTTAATATAGAAAATATTCTTTCGGTCGGGGCATTTGACCCCGGTAGACACAAATTAAATTCTACTATTTTTAAAATATTTTGAAAAGGTATTGCATGTTTCATAAAGTGCTGAAATCTTTCAGCCCATTTTACTGTCGACTAGGAGGTGGGGCCGTGTGTAGAAGTCCACGCAAGTGGGGAAAGCTTCTGATCGCCTTTCAACTGGGAATGGCCAGAGCGATTCTTCTATGTGCGGTCCAAGCAGCTCACTACGTCCGGGAAAGCCCACGTATCTCTGGATAGCCAGCGAACAGGTGGTGAACTAAAGTGAGAAGGCGACAACCTGACAAGGCCACTCCGACATAATCGGTTTAAGGGCTTGCCAGGGGACTTCATCAGCAGCGTCTGTCACCATAAGGTGCGACTGTAAGCGGGCGTCTGTCTTGAACCAAGCGGCTCGCTATATAAATGTGTAATTTAAATCCAACGCCCGAGAATGCGTAGGCTTTGGGACCCACCACATAAAAACAAACTTCCAATGAGATCCAATAATCAGGCCTCGGATATGATAACTCACTCTTTAGATAAAAACCACTGCAAACGAAATAGGAATATGATTACGGAAATCAGGGCATGTTCTTGGAATGTCCGAACCCTTAGCAGGGAAGGTGACGATGCCCGCCTAGGTGGGGGCCTTTAAGCAGGCAAAAGCTGACATCACCGATATACAAGAAATGCGATGGACGGGGCAAGGTTATAAGACCATCCAAACCTGCAATGTCTACTGGAGCGGCCACACTAATGAGCGCAGATTCGTCGTCGGTTTTGTGGTGGGAAAGAGGCTTGTGAAACAGGAAGTGTCTTTCACAGCCGTGAACGAGCGTCTCGCCCCAATCCGAATAAAACTACGATTTTTCACCATATCGTTTATCTGTGCGCATGCGCCGACCGAGGACAAGGACGACGTGGAAAAAGATGCATTCTACGCAAAATTAGAAGAAACTTATAAGCGCTGTCCCCGTCATGATATCAAAGTCGTGCTGGGCGACTTTAACGCCAGGGTGGGCAAATAGGGTGTATTTGGCCCCACTGTCGGAAAGTTCAGCCTCCATGAAGAGACTTCGCCGAATGGATACAGGCTGATCGACTTCGCCGGTGCACGAAATATGGTCGTAGCCAGCACCAGGTTCAAGCATAAAAAGATCCATCAAGCAACATGGTTATCGCCAGATCGGAAAACACGCAATCAGATCGATCACTTTGTGATAGACGGACGGCATGCTTCCAGTGTTATGGACGTACGTACGATGCGGGGTCCAAACATCGACTCCGATCACTACTTGGTAGCAGCCAAGATTCGTACTCGCCTAAGTACAACGAAAGACACAAAAAACAGAAGGAAAGCTGGACGTCGAAAAGCTG
This sequence comes from Campiglossa producta, assembly GCA_964058755.1. Classification (NCBI taxonomy): domain Eukaryota; kingdom Metazoa; phylum Arthropoda; class Insecta; order Diptera; family Tephritidae; genus Campiglossa; species Campiglossa producta. The sequence goes on along the minus strand of CAXKVI010000081.1, from coordinate 142,538 downwards.
CAGTCACAACAGACAGCCAATGATTTCGCAGAACGATCTCTGCACCTGCTCTCTGAGAGCACAATTCAACCCTGCGGAGTGCACGAGCAGTGGGAGCATATCTCCGGATCACTTCGTACCGCAGCCGAAGAAGTAATTGGATTCCGGCAAATGCGAAAAAACAGCTGGTATGATGATAGAGAGTGCAAAGACGCAATGAAAATAAAGGACGACGCCTATAAGGCAACGTTAAAAGCGAATGCAACGAGGAGCGTGTGTGAACACTACCGCGAGGTGAAGAGGGAAGCGAGACGGCTTTTTCGGGCGAAGAAAAGGGAAGCGGAAAAGCGTGAAATCGAAGAGCTTGAAATGCTAGCCAGCAGAAGCAACGCCCGAAAATATTATCAAAGAATTCGACGAATGACGGAAGGTTTTAACCCCGGGGCAAACTTCTGTAAAAATGACAACGGCATAACTAGGGTTATGGAGGGATCACTTCTCTTCCCTTCTAAACGGAGGAACGGAGCAACAATCCAGAGAAGAGGACGAACCCGACCCCACAATCGAAGACGATGGAATCGAAGTTCCACAACCCGACTATAACGAGGTGCGAGTAGCTATATCACGGCTAAAAAACAATAAAGCGGCGGGTGCTGATGGCCTGCCCGCTGAGCTATTTAAATGCGGCGGAGAGGAGCTGGTCAGGTGCATGCACCAGCTCTTGTGCAGAATATGGTCGGATGAATGCACGCCTGAAGATTGGAACCTAAGTGTTCTCTGCCCAATCCATAAGAATGGTGATCCCGCAAACTGCGCCAACTATCGTGGAATCAGCCTTTTGAGTATCGCATATAAGGTTATATCAAGCGTATTGTGCGAAAGGCTGAAGCCTGACGTAAACCGACTGATTGGACCTTATCAGTGAGGCTTCAGACGTGGTAAATCTACCATCGACCAGATTTTTACAATTCGCCAAATCTTGGAAAAAACCCGTGAGAAAAGGATCGACACACACCATCTCTTTGTTGATTTTAAAGCCGCCTTCGACAGCACGAAAAGGAGTTGCCTATACGCCGCTATGTCTGATTTTGGTTTCCCAGCAAAACTTATACGGCTGTGCGAAATGACGCTGAACAACACCACCAGCTCGGTTAGAATTGGGAAGGACCTCTCCGAGCCGTTCGAAACTAAACGAGGTTTCAGGCTTCAATGTCCACCGGAAGACACTCTATCGATGCCTGTATACAATTATTTACGATATGAGCAGCACAACTTACACCAATAAGAGTACTCCCGGTGGACGCAGCTAGTTTATGATAAAGATTATTTTTTCCTCGTCTTACGGATCCACCGAAATTAAAATTATTGTTGTCCGCACAAAGTTCGAGCAATTTCTCACTTAAGTCAAGCTTTTTTATGAGATCAAAAATATTATTCGAGAGTATATCCGAGGTTTCACCCCGGAGGTCACTAACTTCTAACATTTTCAATTGTACACCTTTCTCCGGTAAAAAATATCTGGGCATACTTTCATACTACCATGATTTGAGCAGTCGGAAAAAATAGTAATGAAACTAGCAGCACTCAAATCAGCTTCGACTAGTTGCATTGCATTTGGTGCTAATACATCACAGACAATAGCTTCACACTTTGTGCGAGCTGATGAATAACGTTCATTCGACGTGCAGTCATTTGAACGGAAGGAAAAATTATGTTTCACAGTGTGATATGCCCAGGTCCCTTCATTTATGCTTGTTTTCTTTCCTTTAACATCCATAACACGGGTCCGCACAAAGTTCAGCACGCTTTTGCTGGTTGAAGCTGCAATATCAGCATTTCGATGTTTTCTGGTTTGTAAATGGCGTAGCACATCGTATTTTCCTCCATTGGCAATAGAAAAAATAGCCATACTTGTGACACTAAAGCTTTATAGGTACACTATTTACAGTAAAACTTACCTATTTATATTATATTAATATATTTGTTTAGTAACTTGCAGCACTGCAATACAAACAGCAGGTTACTTTCGAATTATTTATGATGCACCATCAGCTGTTTAATAGTGGTTGCTAACTAATATCGATAGCAACTTACATTTGATAAAAGGGTTGCCGCCACAAAACAAGTTTTGTATAGTTCGTGAAAACAGAACAAAAAACAGAAAACTTGCAAAAAACAGAACATTTTCATTATATTTCATAGAAAAAAAAATACGCAGAACAAGCTCCTTAAAAACAGAACTGTTCTGCCAAAAACAGAACGGATGGTCACCGTATATATAACAAGTATTTTGTCTTTTGTTTCATTCGAATATTCCTACTGGTTCCAGCGATATGGGCAAATAAAGTCAGGACATGCAACAGTGGATTTTTTTTTGTTTTTGTTTTTGTTGTTGTCCTGATAAATGCAAAACAAAATAATATAATTTATAATAATATACTTGTAGAGTAACAACGAATACACATTTTGGTTTTTATTTCATTGAAATATTCTACCTGGTTCAAAAGATATGTGCGAAAAGGTCGCGCAAGGTATGGGTACGTAGGTAGCAAATGCACTGGTATAACTGGGTTTTGTATTTTATATGCAGCTGCAAGGTTGTTTTCACACGAGGTGTTATTATAAATGCTGCCTGTTGATATTTTCATTATTGTTTTGGTGCTCAAAAGTGTAAGAAGTGAAAGTATAAGTGAAAATAAATATAACTGAAACTATAAATAACTGGATACGAAATGGCTTCAAGAAGAAACGAATATTTATCAAGTGCAGCATATAGAAGGTAAAAAATGTAAAATAAGCAACAATGTAAACATATACTAATTTTTTTCATTATGCTGGCTAACTGAGGAACAGCGAGAGTCATATATACAAACTTTATTTGATGAAATTTGTGACGATGACGCTCCCTATGATTTTGACTCAGAAGATGAAGAAGAAATTCAAATCAATGACATTGAAATTGATGATGACGATGCTGAAGTGCCGCAGAAGTATTACCTGATTATTCGGACTATGAGGATGATGAAGAAGACGACGAAGAAGAAGTAGAAGAAAATAATGAATTACCTGCTAGTGACGAAAATTTTTTGCACGTGATGGTACTGAGTGGATGAAAGAACCAAATGTAAGTCGTCAGGTACTCAGACGAAATATTATAAGAGAACGTTCTGGACCAGCTAGATGCACTGAAATGTTGTCAATAGAGCAAACATTCAAATGTTTCATGAACGTTCAAATGGCTGATATAATTATGCGCCACACAAATAAGTTAGCAAAAGAAACTTATGATGCTTACAACAATGCGCATCCAAACACAACTCCTAAGTCATGGACGCCTGTGCCAATAACAGAGCTGTATGCATTTTTTGGCATACTTATTATGACTGGTGCGAACCATAGCAATGGAGAACATGTTCGAGATTTATGGAGCGTCAAAAACTATCCTTTATATCGATCCACAATGGGAGTCAACCGTTTTTGTTCGATATTGCGGTTCCTAAGATTTGACGATAAAAACACTCGTACAACACGCTTACTAACTGATAAAGCAGCACCGATCAGTGAGTTGTGGACGATGATGAACAATAATCTTGCTGCACATTACAAGCCCAGCTCATGCTTGACGATTGATGAACAATTATTTCCTTACCGTGGACTAGGGTTGCCAGATTCTAAAGTGGAAAAAGAAGCACATTTCTATTTCGATAGAAAAAAAGAAGGACAAACGTAAAAAAAGAAAGTGGTAAGCAGTGGAACGACGAAAATCGACTAAAAAATTGAACCGTGTGAATCAGCCTTTACTTTTGAAAGTGGCACTAGTCAACTGTTTGGTGTAATGAGTTATTGAAGGTTTTGCTTTTGGAGTAATCCCAAAACATTGCTAACGGCCATCATACAAATACGGCGGCCGCCGTGGTGTAGCGGTTAAGTGTTCGGCCTTCTACACCAAGTCGTGGCGGTTCGATGCCCCGCAAAAGTAACATCAAAAATTATTTAGAAAAACAATTCTTCTAAACGGGGTCGCCCCTTGGCAGTAGTTTGGCAAACTCTCCGGTGAATTTCTGCCATGAGAAGCTTCTCAGCAAAAAATTCATTTGCTTTGCAAGTGCCGTTCGGAGTCGGCAAAAAACTGTAGGTCCCGCCAACTTGTAGGAAAACTCAAAAGCAACACACCACAAGTTGAACAGAGAAGCTCGGCTAAAAATCTCGTTAGAGGTTATGATAACCTGTTGGTATATCGCCGCCATTAGTAGTTTTGTTATACACGATGTGTATTGTCATATGTACCTGTCACGTTTTCGATCCATATGTACTCATATGTGTGTCAAATTAATTAATTTGCTCTGCGTTTACATGCTAGGTCAGATGGAAATAGAAACCATTATATTGCTTGTGTTCGTACATAAGATTTGTCAGAAGACATTTCTCTTTTGTGTTTACACGATTACACACCAAAAAGTGACATATACATCTGACAAAGCATATCTATTACGCTTTAATGGTAGAACCGTATCTGACACCTATGAAATTTTTTAAAAACTTTGAGAAAATTCTATAATTTTTAATGAAAATATAGATGATATTTTGCATTTGAAACTTGACGAATTTCATCAAACAGTTTTCAAATTATTTTCGAGTATGCTGTTTTGTAGCTCATTTCATTTTAGTGTAACTAGATACTAATCTCAAGGCCCTAGCAAAAAAAGGAAAAAGAAGGACAACAGAAGGAAAAAACTTAAAAAGAAGGACATTTCTACACTTTTTCGTTTGGAAGGACAGGGAAGGACATTGCAATAAAAAGAAGGACATGTCCTTCCGAAAGAAGGACGTCTGGCAACCCTGCCGTGGACGCACACGGTTTAAGCAGTACATACCGTCAAAACCTGCTAAATATGGTATCAAGGTTTGGTGGATTTGCGATGCCACAAATGCATATCCACTGCATGGACAAATGTGTAATAGCTGACAGTGGGAAACCTGAAATAATTGAATATTATAATCGTACCAAAGGTGGTGTTGATCGAATGGACCAAATGTTTGCGGAATATCCAACACAAAGACAAACAAAACGATGGCCACTAGCGATGTTCTTCAACATGTTGGACATTACAGCTCTTGCAGCCTACATTGTCTACGATTTGAATAACCCTATGGTGTCTTGGAGATCAAACAAGCGTAACCTGATCCTGCGCAGCTTGGCTGAAGCATTGTGTATGCCCATTATTGAAGCCAGAGCCATAAATCGTCAAGTGACGCGAAATTTTTCGACTAAAATTGCTATTGAAGCATATTTCAACCGACCGGTGGAATCAATGGTGTCAACAGCAGCATCAACATCTGCCGCAGCGCGCACGCCAAAACATGTGTGCGGATCTTGCTATTTATGTTACGCACAAGAGGAAAACCGCCGTAGAAAAACCAGAAAGCTGTGCGCCAAATGTAAGAAGCCAATGTGTCTTGAACATTCGGTCACATCAACAAATTGCTCTATTTGCCATGATTTTCCTTTGATATAAGATGAATTTTTATAATTTTTATAATAAAAGTCAATAATCTAATGTGTGAATATTTTTAATTTTTAAAATAAAAAAATAATATGAAAAATGTTTTTTTTGATTATTATGAGGATTTTTACTATTGGGGTACAAACGTATCCCGGGTGTGTGTTTACGTATATAATGTGTTTGGAAGGCTGTAGCTCCTGAACCAATGGTCCGATCTGGTTCAAATTTTGAATTTGAACTTAAAAATAATTAATCTTCCTAGATCCGAGGTATAGAGGTATAGCGGTTCAAAAGTTACAACACTTCAAAGTTGAAAGTGGATACATTTGTACCCGGGTGTGTGTTCTAGGGTTAATAAGAGCTTATAGAAGGGCAAAGCTTATAGGTTTGTTTATTGGGCTGCTCTAGCTTACGCCAGCTTGAGATATTTCACAAAATTGTGTTTAACGAACACTTTTCTTGCTCTAGGTTGCTCTATCTTTTGTTTCATGAAACTCATGCTCATGAAACTCATGCTCATGAAACTCATGCTCATGAAACTCATGCTCATGAAACAAAAGATAGAGCAACCTAGAGCAAGAAAAGTGTTCGTTAAACACAATTTTGTGAAATATCTCAATCTGGCGTAAACTAGAGCACCCAATAAACAAACCAATTGAGTACGGTTAATTTGTCACCCTATGTCACAAGGGGAACCCCTCAGGGTGGTGTTCTATCCCCGCTTTTATTGAACCCATCAGTCAACTCGCTGCTACGAGACACAAGCTGGGGCTGCGGGAAGCTAGTGGCTTATGCAGACGATTTAGTTATTGCATACAGGGGCAATATACGTTTCACGTATTGCCGGTTCTGCGAGAACGGTACATGTACATGTACATTACCTTTCGTACCGAAACGACCCGGGTTGTTTTTTCATTGACCCGGCCAAGAGCAACACACCCCGAAGTGACCCTGTCTAACGCGTCACGATTCCTCCACCTAAATATGTCATCCCCGGAACAGCCCCTTGCAGCAAGCCTGCTCCTCATTCTCTTGATCCGGGCTGGCATTGAGCCAAATCCTGGTCCAAGAGAATGGTTCTGCTGCGTTTGCCGGAAGAAAATCTACACCAGACGCTCACACTCAGTCCAGTGTGCGTCCTATAAAGGTTGGTTACATAAATCTAGTTGCTCCGGACTAGATCCTAAAACACACCGGCCCACTAGTTTCTATACAAGTTTTGTGACGCCCTGCTGTTCACTTCCTAGGAGGTCCCGAGGCAAGCGGCGCTCCAGCGTGGTATGGCCGCCTTCCACAAATTCAGTCTCCACGACTCGTAATACATATATGGCTCAGCAGAACATGTGTGTACTCGGTTGTAGCTCGCGTCCTAGTGCGCCAACACCACAGGCGCCAACACCACAGTCATCAACTCACAGCTACTTTTTACGTAGTACATCGGTCGATGCTATAAGCACTGCCGAGCTTCAGCCCCTGCTCTCAAACCCTCCGCTAACTTCTTCCGGTACCAGCACGAATTTGAGTCAAGTCCATCAGCTTCTGGTCCCTCACACTTCGTGCACTGTATGTACAGGATATATGCGTCGGTGGCATCGGTTAAGTGCAACTCCTGCCTTGGCCAATGTCACCTACGTATATGTTCTAGGCTCGAAAACACAAATCTCTGGACGGATGCGTTCGTCGCGCCATGCTGTCGAGCTGCGTAGCCCTCAACGCCGACCGATTCACGCTCATCTCAAAACCAACGAAATCCGTCGGCTTCAGGACTGCGACGACCACCATCTAGGCAAGCGCTCCAGTCTTTGACTCCCACAGTGGCCTCTCCAACTCATTTCAAAGTTCTGCAATTAAATTGCAATGGTATAACCGGCAAGATAGCGGAGATAACCAAATTCATGCAGCTGCATAAAATAAAAATTGCTGCAATACAGGAGACGAAACTTGGCTCTCACTCGGATCTCCGGGCGAGTGGGGGCTACCACGTCCTCCGGCACGATCGTACGGACGGCGGGGGCGGTCTCGCGTTCCTTGTTCACCAAACAGTGCAGTATAGAGAATTTATTATCAACACCGACCAAAGAGACTTACCCTTGGAGTGTCAGGGTATAGTTGTACAGACTGGAGGTGTTGATCTCGAGCTAATTAATATATACATTCCTCCCGTCACCTGCTGCCCCAGAAGTTATCGCCCTGACCTTAGGTCGTTTCTTTGTGGCTATAACCGTATCATCATGGGCGATTTTAATGCCCACCATGATGTGTGGCATTCACGCATTTCTGTGGATAGCAGAGGACGGGAATTAGCCGAGCAAATTTACGCTTCCAGTTTCTGCACTGTAAACGGAAACGCCCCTACAAAGATGGCAGTTAATTGCAATAGCTCCCCGGACCTAACTATTGTTAGCCCGGGCTTAATTAACAGCATTAACTGGCACCCGATATAGGCTCTATCATCTGACCATCTGCCCATCATCCTGTCCATCGACCGTGCCTCGGATTTCATTACCTCGGAGAAAAGATCATACGTGAATTTCAAAAGGGCTAACTGGGTCGGCTTTTTGGAATTCACGGAGAGCTCCTTTGGCGATCTTCCCATTCCGACTGATGTACACGTTCGTAAGCGAAATATTCGTGAGGTAATAAAAAAGGCGTGTAATGGAGTGTGGTTGCTAAGTGACCTTGCTCAATCCCGACTCTTGCGTCCTCGTTCGTGCACTCTGGGCAACGGGAGCTACCTAGGCTCGCGGCAGAAAGAGAGGGAGCCCCGGTGGGGCCAGTCTGGCATACTTGGTTTAAGGGCTCACCGAGGTTTTTGCGTAGCGTCTGTTCACCATGAGGTGCGGCTGCAAGCGGGTGTCTGTCTTGAAGCAAGCGGCTCGCTATATAAATGTGTAAATATTTTCCAAAACCCCGAAACGGGTTGTGCGCTGGGTTTGGGACCCGCCACGTAAAAAACTTAATTCCAATGAAAAAAAATGCAAAGACTCGGATGAGAACCCCCTTTAATGTTGACGACCCGGCAAAACGAATAAGGCATAACGATTTGGATATTAGGGCATGTACCGGGAATGTCCGGACCCTTTCAAGGGACGGTACCGCTGCCCGACTGGTTGATGTCCTCGTAGGCGCAAGGGCCGACATCACCGCCCTGCAGGAAATGCGATGGACGGGGCAAGGAAAGACGACCATCGGTCCTTGTGACGTATACTACAGTGGCCAGACACGCGGCAAAGCGCGTGGTGTAGGATTCGTGGTGGGAAAGAGACTTTGCCGCCAAGTATTAGCGTTCACTCCTGTGAACGAGCGTCTCGCTGCGATCCGCATCAAGGCGAGGTTTTTCAACATAACATTTATCTGCGCCTATGCGCCGACTGAGGAGACGGACGACGCAGAGAAGGACTCCTTCTACGATAAACTTGAACAGACTTATGATCGCTGCCCACAGCATGATATCAAAATCGTGCTCGGCGACTTTAATGCCAAGGTGGGCAAGGAATGAGTCTTTGGTCCCACAGTTGGAAAATTCAGTCTCCACGATATAACATCCCCCAACGGCACTAGGTTGATTGACTTCGCCGCTGCTCGCAATATGGTCATCAGTAGTACCAGGTTCCAGCATAAGCGAATACACCAAGCCACATGGCTGTCCCCTGATCAAAGAACTAGAAACCAGATTGATCATGTCTTGATTGACGGCAGACATAGCTCCCAATATTGACTCTGACCATTATCTTGTCGCAGCCAAGATACGCACACGCCTCTGTGCAACGAAGAAAGTGCGCACAGTAACGGAAGGAAAGTTTGACGTCGAGAAGCTGCGCATGACACAGACAGCTGATAATTTCACAACTCGACTCTCACACCTGCTAGCAGAGGGCAATCCTCGACCTAACGATGTAACCGAGCAATGGAAGCATATCTCTCACTCATTGCGTACCGCCGCTGAGGCCACTATAGGGTTTTAGCGAGCCCGCAAGAACAACTGGTACGATGAGGAATGCAAAACTGCCTCGAAAAAAAAGGACGCTGCCTACAAGGAGACGTTGCGAACGGGCGCAACCCGCAGTGTATGGCAACAATATCGTGAGGCAAAGAAGGAAGAGAGACGCCTTTTCAGAAAAAAGAAAAGTGAGGCCGAAAGGCGTGAGTGTGAGGAGCTTGAGATGCTGGCTGGCAGGAATGATGCCCGAAAATTCTATGAAAAGGTCCGGCGGATGACGGAAGGTTTTAAGACCGGGGCAAGCTCCTGTAAGGACAATAATGGCGACCTGGTAACCGACGTACAAAGTGTACTTAAATTATGGAGGGAGCACTTCTCCTCACTGCTAAATTGCGAGGGAGACGTCGAACCCGATACCCCAATCCCTGACGATGGAAAAGTCGTCCCACCACCTGACTATGATGAAGTGAGGACAGCTATATCCCGGCTCAAAAACAACAAAGCGCCTGGAAAAGACGGACTACCCGAGCTGTTCAAACGCGAAGGCGAAGAGCTGGTAAAAAGCATGCATCAGCTCTTATGCAGAATATGGTCAGACGAATGCATGCCTCCGGATTGGAATTTAAGTGTGCTTTGCCCAATCCACAAGAAAGGCGATCCCGCTAACCGCACCAACTACCGCGGAATTAGTCTTCTTAATATCGCATATAAGGTTCTTTCTAGCGTGTTGTGTGAAAGGCTGAAGCCCATCGTAGACAAACTGATTGGACCTTATCAGTGTGGCTTTAGACCTGGTAAGTCTACCATCGACCAGATTTTCACGATACACCAATTCCTGGAGAAGACCCATGATAAGAGAATCGACACTCACCATCTCTTTGTCGATTTTAAAGCCGCTTTTGACAGCGTAAAAAGGAGTTGCCTGTATGCCGCCATGTCTGAATTTGACTTCCCTGCAAAGCTTATACGGCTTTGTCAAATGACGTTGAGCAATACCAACAGCTCCGTCAGAATCGGGAAGGACCTCTCTGAGCCATTTGAAACCAAACGAGGCTTCAGACAGGGCGACTCCCTTTCGTGCGATTTCTTCAATCTGATGCTCGAGAAGATAATTCGAGCAGCAGAGCTAAACCGCAATGGTACAATCTTTTACAAGAGCGTGCAATTGCTGGCGTATGCCGATGATATTGATATCATTGGCCTTAACAACCGCGCTGTAAGCGCTGCCTTCTCTGGACTGGATAAGGAAGCGAAAAAAGTGGGTCTTGCCGTGAACGAGGACAAGACGAAGTATTTGCTGTCATCAAAGAAAGAATCGGCGCACCTGCGCCTTGGCAGCCATGTCACTGTTGATAGTTACAAATTTGAAACTGTGAGGGACTTCGTCTATTTGGGAACCAGTATCAACACCGAAAATAATATCAGTCTAGAAATCCAGCGGAGAATCACTCTTGCCAACAAGTGCTACTTTGGACTGAGTAGGCAATTGAGAAGTAAAGTCCTCTCTCGAAGAACAAAGATCACGCTCTTAAGTCTCTCATCATACCTGTCCTGATGTATGGCTCAGATTCATGGACAATGTCAAGAGAAGATGAGATGGCCCTTGGAGTATTTGAGAGAAAAGTTCTCCGGAAGATTTATGGTCCTTCCCGTGATGCCAACGGCGAGTATAGAAGGAAATTTAACGATGAGCTGTACGAGCTCTACGCAGATCTGACCATAGTCCAGCGAATTAAAGCCCAAAGACTCCGCTGGCTGGGCCATGTTATGCGAATGGACAAAGAAGCTCCAGCACAGAAGGTTTTCCTATCGTCGCCTGAATTCGGCAGCAGAGGAAGGGGGAGGCCTCGACTGAGATGGAAACAACAGGTGGAGGATGACTTGAACTCCCTTGGGGTTTCCAATTGGCGTCCGTTATCGCTAAAAAGGAATGACTGGCGTGCTTTGATACGAAACGGCCAAAATCGCTTAGGCAGTTAAGCGCCAATAAATGATGAATGATGAATAAAAAAGGCTACAGCCCGTTTTATACAAGCTGGCAGTCTTGGCCAACGAACGTGACCTCATGACTTGATGTTAGCAGAGCACCAACATGGTTTCAGGAAAGGTAGGAGCACAACATCTGCTCTAAATGTCATAAACACTCAGATAACTGACGGACTAAATCAAAAAAGACCTAATGAAAGGACGGTTCTAGTTGCACGTGATCTGAGTCAAGCTTTTGACACAGTTAATCATGGGCAGCTGGTGTCCGATCTGGAAGACTCGTCACTCCCCCCCTGTCTTAAGCGCTGGACCACCAATTATCTCAGTGGTCGTCGGTCGTCTGTTGTGTTCAGGAACAAAAAATCTAAAGCCAGGAAGATCAAACAAGGGGTACCAAAGGGTGGTGTCCCTTCCCCGTTATTGTTTAACTTCTATATTTCGAAGCTTTCTCCTCCACCAGAAGAAGTTATGATTGTTTATTACGCAGATGATTGCACGATATTGGCAACAGGTACTTCCGTTGATGAGCTGTGCTCTAAAATAAATGCTTATCTCCCCTCTCTTGTCGAGTTCTTCACCGCTCGGAGCTTGACATTGTCGCCAACAAAGTCCTCGGCGACTTTATTCACGACATGGACGGCGCAAGTTGGTATGGAATTAGAAATCTATGAAGGTGATCAAAAAATACCCACTGTCGCTCACCCCAAAATCTTACGAGTGACTTTCGACACTATGCACACTTTCGCTGCCCATTCAGCTACAATTGTCTCAAAATTACAGAGACGCAACAAAATCCTCAAGTCACTAGCCGGCAGCACTTGGGGTAAAGATAAAGAATAAGCTGTTCCTTGTATCAACTTTTTTTGCAAATGTTGGTTTCGCCGGGCGGAATATGAAAGATTTTGCTCTAAAAATAAGCTGTGCGAAATTTCAATCGAATTGGATAACTTTTAGAACTTGCACGTTGCATTTGAAAATTATAAAAACTATATGCCTTCAAGGTGCAGCAGATTATATAAAAACATTGATAGCCGTAAACTTGGTTCACGTTTATTACGGGGAAAAACGTGCAGATTCCAATTCTGAAGAGAAAAATCGAAAGTTCGCTATAGGTTTTGAGATTTCGCAAAGTTATCGTTTTTAAAAAAGTGAGAAAACACCATTTTTGTATATTACGAAAAATCTCCAGCTTTGGTTATCCGATCGAACCCCTCTACTCACCGCATCAAAGGTCTTCGATAGCTCTAAAAATCCGTCATATAATGGTTTTCAATCAGATGACCAGGTTAGAAGCTATTAGCAGTAGTATGTAATGATATACAGCGAAAACTAATAACGTTTTTAATTTTATTTTGATACGATGTCAAAGCGCAATTAATTCCAAATCATATTGGTCAAAGCTGTTGGCAAATCTGTTCAGAAATACGAAAGTTATAGCCATTTTAGTATGACTATATAGCTACATTTGGTATATCGATATTCACAATCGAGAAAATTATTTAAAAATCAACAAGTGTTTTTGATGTCAAATCCATACGAATATTGCTGTGGGTTTTATGTATCAACTTTTCGACTGCTTTGCTGTACACAATAATTTTGTTAAATTTCTCGACTAAACCTGCTGATAGCTCTTAAACTGGACATTTGATTGAAACCCATTATATGACGGATTTTTAGAGCTATCGAAGACCTTTGATGCGGTGAATAGGGGGTTCGATCGGATAACCAAAGCTGGAGATTTTTCGTAAAATACAAAAATGGTGTTTTCTCACTTTTTTAAAAACGATAACTTTGCGAAATCTCAAAACCTATAGCGAATTTTTGATTTTTCTCTTCAGATTCGCAAACTGCACGTTTTTCACGTAATAAACGTGTACCAAGTTTTCGGCTATCAATGTTTTTATATAATCTGCTGCATCTTGAATGCATATAGTTTTTAAAAATTTCAAATGCAACGTGCAAGTTCTAAAAGTTATCCAATTCGATTGAAATTTTGCACAGCTTATTTTTAGAGCAAAATCTTGAACTATGCGTCGCCGATATGGTCGCCGGGGCTTGCAGACGTTCATTGGAGTCAGCTGCAGGCCTGTCAAACACCGCACTCAGAACCGCTATGTGGTGCGTCCTTATGTCTCCCATAACTCATATACACCATGAGGCAGAAATGCTTCCAGTTAAGGAGCATAATGAAATGCTAAACAAGCACTACCTACTGAATTGCTGTAAACCACAGCACCCCAATAGGAAACTGTTTGTTGTACGTATACATTTTGATGAGATCCGGCACTTTATAACAACGCCGTTTGATCCAGGGACTGGATTCCCTAACGATGAGTTTTCAAATGTACACTGAAAATTGTGTTCACTTTAGCATTCCAATTCAGTAACAATGAGTGTGAGTTTTTTCTATCAAAATAATTTACACAGATTGTCAAAAATTTTCACTGACTTTTTTTTAGTGAGTTTTAGTGTAAAGGGTATTTCAACAAGAGCATGAATATTTTAAAATGATATAAAATAAAATATTCGAAAAACATTTGTATTGTTTACAAATGCCATTTAAAAACTTGAAGTCAAAACGTCATACATTGCGTACTGTACACAAAATAGCTGTGAAAATTTACATGGTATTGACCACCACTTACTCACCCTAATGGAGCCACCCTTTTTGTGTTTTTCAGCGCTCATTCAGCACAAAAGTGTACACAATAGTTTACAGAATCGCATGTGTAAATTTTCGGTGCAAATGAGTTTTGAATCAGTGTACACTTTTAATTTCTACACTTTTAGAGAATCCAGTCCCAGAGGTGCACAAGCAGGCCTTGGTATCACAACAGGCTTTCAAAAACTGGCCTAAGTGTACTTCTGCGGCAGCCACTTGAGGTTCTTCGGGATAAGGAGAGCTTAGGTACGCCATTTGCCACATGCAAACTAATGCTGCAGGAGCACACACTCCGTCAGGCCAATGAAAGATGGCTACAATACCTAGGGTGCCGCATATCCAAACAAACCTGGCCAAAGTGGGATCTTAAAGGATCAGGACCCATTTACGCCATAAGAAGGAGGGAAATCTCCAATTTAAAAGGGGTATTAACCGGGCACTGTCATATTGGAAGTCACGCAGCAAGGCTAGGTGTGCCCTACAGACGATGGTGTAGGAGTTGCAAAGATGATGAGGAGGAGGAAACGGTAGAGCAACTCATCTGCAACTGGTCGGCTTCCAGCCGCACGAGGATGCGCTTATTGGGAATTCTCTTTCTGGATAACCTACGGCAGGTCGCGGAGCTGGACATAAAGGACTTGATGGCCTTCATCATGTCATCTAAATGGTTCGATAAGGAGTAACGGTTTCGGTTTAAGGGTGTCAGCCCCGGGATTCTGCTATGTGGAGAGTCCCGACAGCACTGGGATTTTCAATATGGCCAGGTCCCGGGACTGACTTTCCTAGTGTTGGTGGTATCACAACGGCCCTTTAAAAACTGACCTAAGTGTACCTCTGCGGCCGCCACGTGAACCTGACCTGACCTAGTACATAATAATTCAATATAAAACTATTCAAGGTATTCGTTCAATTTCGTAAATCATTAAAATCAATCTTTACCCAATGGGCCCGGGGAGCATCGTTTTATAAACCCCGGAGTACCCCTTGGGAGAATCGGATTACTCCCTATACTTCTGTGTATAAACATAAAATTTCTATACTCCCTTTTAACATTGTATGTCCTAGGCAGGGAGTAATAGAAAAACTCCCTTTTACCTCCCTAAAAACAATAAGGGATTTTATTCAGTATAGAAAAACTCCTTTTAACCTCCCAAAAAACAGTAAGGGTCACTTGCATAAAAGCCGATAACGACTAATCGGTTATTCATTTCACAGCTAACCTAACAAAATACGTCAATTAAACTCTGGTAACCGGGTTGGAGACTTTTATGAAAGCGGCCCTAAGGGATTTTGTTTAATGCTTTTTAATTGATCACACCGCAGTAATGGGAGAGTTGTGGAGATTCTTTTTTAATATAAAAACTCCCTTTGACCTCCCAAAAAACAATGAGCGATTTTTTGATTATGCTTTTTAATTGATCCATTAGGATCAATGGGAGAGTTTTGGATAGTCTTTTTTAACCTCCAAAGTGAATAATGCGGGAGCTTTTGCTAAATATCCCGCTTTGCTCCTAGAAAAGTTATAGAAGAGCTTAAAGAAACACACCCTAAAAACTAAAGAAACCCCTAAGACTTCAATTATTGGTTCGCCCGGTTACTGTTCTATTCTAGAGTATTACTTTCTGGGTCTAAGTCAAGGTAGTAGAAAGCGAATATGATTTAATTTTTGATATTTCAAGGCAATATGGCCCTCAAACCATAACCTTAAAGTTCAAGTTAAATTTGGTTTTTTGCCTCTACTGAAAAATATTTTTTGGTCGTTGGCAGGTTTACACTCTTAGCCGACGATACGTGCATTTTAGTAAGGATAATGCGCCTTTAACGGTTTTGTGGTTTTATTATTTTAAATGTAGGCACATACTAATTATTCTCCAATTGTACTTCTTTATTTTTGTGTTTTAAATATTTTTGGTTTTTTGAAATTTTTTATTATTTTGATTCAAGTTTTTCATCGCCTGCTTATGAATAACAATGAAGTAGAATGGAGAAGCCTCCCTTTTTGCTCCCTATGAGCAAAATGGGAGCACAGAGTGGAGAAATATCTTCTATTGCTCCAAGATCATGTCAAAAGGAGTACTGGACATATTCATCGCTTGGGAAGATCTCCCCTTTTACTGCACAAAGAGTAGCATGGGAGCATACAACTGAAAAAATCTCCACTATTGCTCGAAAATCATGCTATTTGCTATGTAGTTTTTTTTCCTCGCTCGAGGAGATCTCGCGTCAAGTTCAACTGGATAATTACACAGGCCAACGAAAAAGAAATTAGTGAATACACTTGTTAAGCCATCGAAATGTTCACTGGCAGCGTAAAGTACAACGTTAGCAGCGTTCGATCTAACAGCAACTTGTTTTGATATTTTGCAATAAAGGTACCGCTAATCAAGAGCTTATGCAAAGGTGCGTGCATAAAAATTGAATATTTTGGCTCGGCATAAAAATCACGCCTCCGCTCGCATAAACAACAACAACACCACCCAATATTTTCTCGCTGTCGCTACAATAACTACTGACACAGTTGAAGACATTCAATTCAGTTTAAACGGACCACGCGTTAACATCCTTAGCTCTGTATAATTTTCATATGAAATAAATTAAAAATTTAGACATAACATTTTGTACGTTTCACTTAATTTTGCGATTTGACCATTTAGAGCTAGAAAAAGGCTTCTAGCTCCACCATTTACTGGTCCTCTGAGTCGGATATCGGTCCGGCTCGCCACATTTTCTCGATATACTTATATAACAAAAAAAATACATACGGTTTCGGTAAATTAATATGTCGGATAACGAAGACGAAATCCCTCAGGTGCAAACTCATCCGGGCGGTGAATCGCGTGAAGTTAGCGTAAAAAGAAATCAACGTCATCGTTATTGAATCGGTTACAAGCTCTCGAAATCCCATCGATTCAACTTAGTGCATTATCGGCATCACACATAGAAGCTAAACTTTCATTAATCGAACGCTACTACAACTCGTATGTAGAGATTCAAACGCAGCTGGAGATTTTGGACGAAACACATTTGGAAGAAGACCATCGATCGCCAATGGACGAATCTTACTGCGAGGTGAAGGCGCTATACAATGAAAGGCTGTCCTGCTTACGCGCTCATCAGTCTGACATTCAACTAAGTAGCACTCAAATAACACCACAACAACCCACATCGTCAACGTGGCAGAAAATAAATTTGCCAAAGTTACAATTATCTACATTTGATGGTTGCTATCGTAATTGGCTAGATTTTTACAACATGTTTGTGGTTCTCGTCGACAAGAACCCAGACCTTTCTGACATCGAAAGATTTCAATACCTTCGATCAAGCCTTACAGGATCTGCCTCATACAATCACTGGAGGTGCCCACCGTCAACTATCGGAAAGCATTGCAGTTGCTTGAGTCGAGCTTCGATCATAGGCGGTACATCTTTCAGTCACATCTTCAACACATTTTCGACACCCAATGCATCACCACCCAAACTGTAGCCAATCTTCGTAATTTCGTCGACGTTGTCGATGCAAATATGCGTGCCATGCAATCATTGGCAACATTCACACAAATTGGCAATGGGTTGCTGCTTCAGCTGGTAACCTCCAAACTCGACCACGAAACACAAATGAAATGGGAGGAAGAAGTGGCGACAAAGTGGGATCGCAACTCACATCAGATTTCACTCGCATTACCAGCTTGGGAAGATCTTGTATCGTTCGTCGAACGTCGTTGCCAACTAATAGATATGATAGATCAAAATGCCAACACAGTCAAGGCCTCACACCGTTCACCAGAACTAACATCGTCGCAACCCAAGCCTCGTCAACCTCCTAAGCAACTGTCGTTCCACGCCACCAACCAACAAAGATGCAATTTATGTGAAGGCTCCGATAGTCATAATGCCTTCAACTGCTCCGTGTTTATGAAGCTGACCCCCATGCAGCGCTATAACGTAGCGAGGAAGAAGAATTTGTGCCTAAACTGCTTAGGTCCCAATCACTCCTAGAAAGGTTGTCCGTCTACGCACAAATGTCAAGTATGTCGGGTAAGTCACCATACACTACTGCACCGTTCGGAACCAATCACAACCAAATCATCGTCGCCATCTTCATTACCATCATCACCGTCATCGGCAGTACTACAAGTATGTCAAGATAGCCAAGAAGTAGTATTAGCCACTGCACTTGTCCAACTTCGGAATTCATCAGGCACAACATTTGTCACTCGTGCACTGTTGGACTCCGCATCACAATTCCATTTCATCAGAAGCGCGTGGCTCAGCTACTTCACGTTCCTCGCAAAAATGTGCCTTTAGAGATCAGTGGCATAGGCTTATGCGGATCAAAGTCACAGTTCGTGTGCAAGGTAGAGCTACGCTCAACACACACGATGTATTCATCGAAAATAGATGCAGTCATCATGAAGACAATAACGGGCTATCAACCGCGCACAGCACTAAATACTGAGGCGTGGAAAATACCTAGAAATATCAGCCTTGCCGATAAGACGTTTGACAAACCAGGACCGATTGATATTCTCCTGGGAGCAAGCATATTTTATGATTTGTTGTTAGTTGGACAGATCAAATTAGGTAACAACCTGCCTGTACTTCAAAAGACAAAGGTGGGGTGGTTGGTAGCCGGTGCGGTAACTAGTTCACCACTTCCGTCATCAGCCTCATTGGTCACATCATATACCACGTCAGTAGGCTTAGACTGTCTACTATTCAAGTCATCTAATCAAATCTTGGCTTGCGTCATAATGACGCTTAACCGCCTAGGCGATTTTGGCCGTTTCGTATCAAAGCACGCCAGTCATTCCTTTTAAGCGATAACTGACTCCAATTGGAAACCCCAAGGGAGTTCAAGTCATCCTCCGCCTGTTGTTTCCATCTCAGTCGAGGTCTCCCCCTTCCTCTGCTGCCGAATTCGGGTGTCGATAGGAAAACTTTCTGTGCTGGTGCTTCTTTGTCCATTCGCATAACATGACCCGCCAGCGGGGCCTTTGGGCTTTAATCCGCTGAACTATGGTCAGGTCTGCGTAAAGCTCGTACAGCTCATCGTTAAATTTCCTTCGATACTCGCCGTTGGCATCACGGGAAGGACCATAAATCTTCCGGAGAACTTTTCTCTCAAATACTCCAAGGGCCATCTCATCTTCTCTTGACACTGTCCATGATTCCGAGCCGTACATCAGGACTGGTATGATGAGAGACTTATAGAGCGTGATCTTTGTCGAGAGAGGACTTTACTTCTCTATTGCCTACTTAGTCCAAAGTAACACTTGTTGGCAAGGGTGATTCTCCGTTGGATTTCTAGACTGATATTATTTTCCGTGTTAACACACACACCCTATTACACTCATCTGACCATATTCTGCATAAGAGCTGATGCATGCTTTTTACCAGCTCTTCGCCTCCGTGTTTGAACAGCTCGGCGGGTAGTCCGTCTTTTCCAGGCGATTTGTTGTTTTTGAGCCGGGATATTGCTATCCTCACTTCATCATAGTCAGGTGGTGGGACGACTTTTCCATCGTCAGGGATTGGGGTATCGGGTTCGACGTCTCCCTCAACTCATGGTCAACGCAAATTGCAAACGACTCCGCACTTCCTGAATCAGCTTCACTCACATTAGAATCGTCACTCGATCAGATCCTGGCAAAATTCTGGCTCATGGAGCATAATGCACATCAAAACCAACCTTTAACCGAGGATGAAATTATGTGTGAAAACTTCTTCGCGGCGACAACTAAGAGATGTCCTATTACCAACAAATTCATCGTTCGTTTACCGTTCAAGGAACCGCCAGAGTCGCTTGGCAGCTCTTATGATATAGCACAGAAGCGGTTAATTTCTTTCGAATCCAAATTTCGGCACAACAAGGATTTGGAACGCGACTATTGGTGTTTTATGAAGGAGTACATTGAGCTCTCTCATATGATTCGCATTCCTTATCCTGGTGCATTCGTAAATTACATTCCGCACTATGCCGTGATGAAGCTAGATAGTAGCACCACCAAACTGCGGGTTGTATTCGATGCATCGTGCCGTACCTCCAACGGCAAATCACTCAACGACATACTGGGTGTGGGTCCTACCGTAAAAGAAGACTTATTTTCGATCCTCATTAGATTCAGAATTCACACCTTCGTGATAATGGTTGACATCGCAAAGATGTACAGACAAATCATCGTGGACAAACAAGATTCAAAGTGGCAATGCATCTTGTGGCGCGATGAAATAACCGACCGCATCATTACCTATCAGCTGGGAACAGTGACCTATGGTACGGCTTGTGCACCTTATTTAGCCACAAAGTGTTTGCAGCAACTACCAATCGAGCATATGACGTCGCATCCAATTGGCGCGCCGGTTATACACAATAATTGTTATGTAGACAACCTAATGATGGGTGCCTCCACGGTCGACGAAGTCATCTAAATTAAAAAGCAAGTCATCGAAGTTTTACAGAACGGAGGATTTCCTTTACGGAAGTTTGCCTCCAACGATCAACGCATTATGGCAGATGTGCCAGAAACAGAATGGGAACAACTCATTCAACTTGATGCCATCGACTACGTGAAAGCTTTGGGCCTTATGTGGTCCCCTACTCAAGATAGTTTCTTATTTCGCTATACACCACCACCGATATCAGCAAAAGAACCATTCTGTCTCACATCGCGAGATTCTTCGACCTAATGGGGTTACTTAATCCACTAATAGTCACATGTAAGGTTTTGCTGCAAAACCTATGGAAGCTTCGATTAAATTGGGGCGAAAGTGTACTTCCCGACGTGCACACTCAATGGGAATCGTTCATTCATAAACTTCACCTCCTCGAAAATATTCAAATCCCAAGGATAGTACTCTTCAATTATGAATCTAAAATTCATGCATTTGCAGATGCTAGTACAAGGGCGTATGGAGCATCAATATACTTGGTAACAAAGCCCAGTTCGGGACTGCCGTGCGCGAAGTCGCGCGTTGCACCTACCAAAGAAGTTAGTCTGCCTCGATTAGAGTTATGCGCCGCACTGCTGCTAGCCGAGTTGTTGGAGTCAGTGTGCAAAAATCTAAATCACCATCCAGCCCACGTTCACTGTTGGACCGACTCCATGATAACGCTTTGTTGGATAAAGGGTGAACCATCGCGATGGACAACATTCGTCAGCAACCGTGTCACCCAAATTCAGTTGCTCACCAAACACTATCAATGGCATCACGTTCCTAGCGAGTTGAATCCGGCGGATATTCTATCGCGGGGTGCAAAGGTCGCTCAGCTCATTGATAACAAACTATGGTTTAACGGCCCAGAGTTCATTACTCTTAAAGATAACTTCTGGCCACCACCACCACCATCGAATATAGACATCGAAATCATCGAACAACGCCGACAGAAAACAACGTTAATAGCAAGACAGACAGAGGACATCGTCGGCGTGCACAAATTCGTCACCAACTACACCAAACTTCTTCGCATTATTTGTTATGTTCGCCGCTTTGTAGACGCAGCTCGTAAACGAAATCGCCACCACCATCATGATCACATGAGATGGATAAAGCGTTACTAACCATTTTCCACATTATTCAAAAACATACATTTTGCGAGGAATTTACCAACCTGCAGTCAAATCTACCTGTACCTCGGAAATCGCCAATTTCGCAGTTAACACCATTCTTGCACAACGCAGTAATAAGAGTCGGAGGTCGGCTCAAAAATTCCACATTAAGTTTTGATGAAAGGCACCAAATATTCTTCGAGAAAGGTTTTGGATAATTAACGCCAGAAACACCATCAGATATGAACTTCACAAATGCATTACTGCTACCGTTTTCGCCCAATATTGACAGAGCAACTAATGGGAGATTTACCAAGAGACAGAGTAGTGAGATCGCTGCCATTTGAAAAAACTGGGGTGGACTTCTGTGGCCCTTTACTTATCACTCAACGCATCAGAGGTAAAGCTCCTATTAATGTTTACATTGCAATTTTTATATGTTTTAGCACAAAGGGGGTCCACCTTGAGCTGGTCCCGGATCTCACCACAGACGCATTTATTGCGGCCTTGAAGCGATTCATCTCTCGCCGCGGCAAATATCGGGTCATCTACTCAGAAAACGCTACGAATTTTGTCGGCGCAAATCGCGAACTAAAGCAACTCCTCCATCACCACACATCACAACAACATGCAGACAATGTTCAATCGGCCTGCGCAATGGAAGGCATAGAATGGAAGCTCATACCGCCAAGGTCGCAACACTTTGGTGGTCTGTGGGAAAGCGCAGTTAATCAAGCGAAACATTACCTTCGAAGGGTGATTGGATATCATATTCTCACGTTCGACGAATTGCACACTATTTGTTGCCAAACTGAGGCGATGATCATCAGTAGGCTACTCATGCCCATGTCAAGTTCATCAGACGATCTTCGCCCATTAACACAGCACATTTGATCATCGACCGATCTCTCACCTCCATCCCTGAGCCGTCGTTAGAATCATTAAACACTGGCACTCTCAAACGATATCAAGTTATGCAAGGGATTCAACAACAATTTTGGGCCCGGTGGAGTAGAGACTACCTCCAAGAACTACAGTCTCGAAAAAAATGGATATCGTCGACTCCCAATATAAAAATAAATGACTTGGTTCTCTTAGCTGACGACAGCAATCAACCATTCAAATGGCCAATGGGCCGCATTATAGACATAGTTGAAGGCTCAGATGGTAAGGTGCGAGTGGTAGTCGTCAAAACCGCTAATGGTGCTTGTTAGGTCCGAGTCAAAAGGCAGTTTTAATGCAACTAACTTTATTGACAAAATAATATCCAAAACTTACATGCTAATAAATAGGTATATGAGAAGAGAGTTATCTATGCAAAGGTAGTATGAGTATGGTATGTATACATATATAAAGAGAAATAGCTGAGTGCATTATATACATAAATGTTTACTGAGCGCATTGGGCAATTCCAAATATGTAACATTTCTCCACCTTCTATTTTCGAAAATCTTCTGGCACAAAGCGATCAACCGGAGTTCTGTTACGCTCACTTCTACGTAGTACTTCAGCTGCAGGCGGTTCACGAAAAGATGTGTTTTGTTCAGTGGAACCATCAATATTATTATGTTCAGTTGGAATACTAGCACATGACGAACGCCTTTGTACAGCGGCGTCGAAGAAGTTTTCGGTGGAAGGATTATCCTCGCTCCTTTCTTTGAGTTGGTTTTGGTGACGTTTATGGTACCCTGTTGAAAAGTCTACGATGTACATAATTTTTCCAAGAACTCTGTCGATGTGGCCCTTTATCCACTTTGGCCCGCGCGCGTAATTGCGCATGTAAACTAATTGAGAAGGCTTAAACTTTGCCTTAGGTTTGTTGTTCGGTACTTGGTGAGTAGGTGGCAGTGCTTGTGTTAGAAGAGTGCGAATAGTACGACCATGCAGTAGTTGAGAAGGTGACTTGCCTTCAGCAATAGGCATCAAACGATATGTTGACAGATATTTTATTAACGCAGCTGGAATAGATAATCCATCTTGTAAATTCTTTGCCGTTGCCTCTTTGAAGGTGCGAACAAAGCGTTCAGCTAGGCCGTTTGACACCGGGTGAAAAGGTGCTGATGTAACATGTTTTATTCCATTTTTAGCACAAAATTCTTTGAAACTCTCAGCTGTCAACTGCGGCCCATTATCACTCACCAACGTTTCGGGAAGTCCCTCATCAGCGAATATAGCGGAGAGAGCCATAATAGTGTCTGCTGATGTTGTTGTTTTTAACTAAGTCACATAAGGGTATTGTGAATAAGCATCTATGCACACCAGCCACATATGATTGAAAACAGGGCCAGCAAAATCAATGTGAATGCGCTCCCATGGGCGTGAAGCTTCGGGCCAACTGCTAAATTCGCGAGTAGGGTTGGACGAGTTGGTTTTGCAGATTTCACAGTTTTTTGCGGGGCTCTCAATACTTTTATCCATACCCGGCCACCAACAGTGGCTGCGAGCCAGCTGCTTCATTTTAACTACGCCCCAGTGGCCGTCATGTACGAGTTGCAAAATTCGTGTATGTAAAGACGACGGAATAAAAACTCTATTAGCTTGGTCCTGCAAGTATATAATATCATTATTAATAGTTAAGGACAATTTTTTATTGTAAAATGGCAAAAGGTGCGAATCTCTAGCTGCTAGTTGCTTTGGCCAACCATTGCGTATGAAGCTGCGAACCTTAACCAGGGCTTCATCTGCTTCGAGTTGCTTTAATATTACGATGGGGCTTACGGGTGTCTCAAAATGATCCACATTTAAACAAGCTTCACTTTTGTCAAACTCGGGATCTGCTGCATGTGGAAGCCGTGAAAGTGCGTCGGCGTTTCCGTGTTGCGCTGTTGGTTTATACCGTAAATCATATCGATATGCCATTAAGATAATAGCCCAACTTTGAAGGCGATGAGCGGTCATGATAGGCAAATGCTTGTCAGGATTAAATATACTCACGAGTGGTTTGTGATCGGTGATCAGCGCAAATTTGCGGCCGTATAAATATTGGTGAAAACGTTGTACCCCAAATATGATGGATAAGGCCTCTTTCTCGATCTGGCTATATTTTACCTGGTGTCGGTTCAAGCGTTTTTGACGCGAAGGCTATTGGTCTCTCAGTGTCATCGGGATACGAATGGGAAATCACGGCGCCTATACCATGCGATGACGCATCGGTAGCAAGGAGTAGGGGAAGGTGCTCTTGGTAATGAGCTAATTGAGCTGCTTGTACTATTGCATTTTTGAGAGCTTTAAATGCATTCTCTTGAGCGTTTTGCCATTTAAAACAAACATTTTTTCTACGAAGTTCGTTAAGAGTCGCTGCAATTTTTGAAAAATTCGAAATGAAGTTGTGGTAATAATTAACCTTACCCAAGAAGGCTTCAAGTTCTTTTATATTTTGCGGACGGCGTAGTTTTTTAACTGCTTCTACGCCAGCTTCATCCGGTGAAATACCAGTAGTGCTAATCCATGATAAAAAGAAAGACTTCATCTTTTCTGCTGAACTGACATTATATGCGATGAAATGCTGGCTTAGCTGCTCCAAATATGAGTCCCAACTTTGCGTGTCTTTATTAAATGCGCGGAAGGACGTCACAACCGAACTTTCCCCTCCTTTGTTCTTTAGGATCGACTCCATGGACGACTTCTGCGATTCGAGCATTTTTTATGCGAATTTTTGTTGTTGCTCGAGGAGTTGCTTAAGAAACGCACTGTCTGCCTTGTCCATCATTATCGGTAGCTTACAAAACGAAAGTGTAGTTAGGCTTTAATTTTTTCTAAAACGCGGATTTCGTTTTTAATTTCTCGTCGCCAGTTGTTAGGTCCGAGTCAAAAGACAGTTTGAATGCAACTAACTTTATTGACAAAGTAAGATCCAAAACTTACATGCTAATAAATAGGTATATGAGAAGAGAGTTATCTATGCATAGGTAGTATGAGTATGGTATGTATACATATATAAAGAGAAATAGTTGAGTGCATTATATACATAAATGTTTACTGAGCGATGAGCGCATTGGGCAATTACAAATATGTAACAGTGCCCACAAAAGAGCAATCACAAAAATAGCAAAACTTCCCACCGAAAATTGTAACTAAATTACTATAAAGCATCGCTTCCCAGGGGGGTGGATGTTAAGCCATCGAAATGTTCACTGGGTTTAACACTTCGGCAGCAGCGTAAAGTACAACGTTAGCAGCGTTCGACCTAACAGCAACTTGTTTTGATATTTTGTAAGTACCGCTAATCAAGAGCTTATGCGAAGGTCGTGCATAAAAAATGAATACTTTGGCTCGGCATAAAAATCACGCCACCGCTCGCATAAACAACAACAATACCACCCAATATTTCCTCGCTGTCGTTACACTAACTGCTGACACAGTTGAAGACATTATTCAGTTTAAACGGACCACGCGTTAACATCCTTAGCTCTGTATAATTTTCATATGAAATAAATTAAATAAATTTAGACATTACATTTTGTACGTTTGACTTAATTTTTCGGTTTGACCATTTTGAGCTAGAAAAAGGCTTCTAGCTCCACCAACACTTTTAAAGCGACCTAGTAGAGGTTGTTCATCTGGTTGAATTATGCACGAAACGCCCTTCAAATTATATGTTACACCCCCAAAATCTGGATTGAAGGGCAACCCCCCGTTTTTTCAGTTTCTTATAAAAAATTTCATTCAAAAACCAATTTCAAAACTCTGTTGTTGTTGTTGTTGTTGTTAACAACAAAACACTCCCCGAAGGTTTTGGGGAGTGATGCCGAAGTTGACAGTCCTTGGCCGGATATGACCCCGGTACGCTGCGGTGCTCCCTTGCGGTACTGCCCGACTGTCGTGGTAGCGATTTGGTATGACCAGTGGTACCTTCTAGGTCATGGCATCCCTCCATCCATGAGGAAGGAGAAGATGGGTAATGAGAGGTGAGAGGCATCATATCCGTAGATCAACCATCGAGTTAGCACGTCAATTACCTATGTGCATATTAGTCGCCTCTTACGACCGGTATGCCTACCTCGGGCATATTCTAAACCCCTAACCCGCTTCTCGGCCTTTTGGCTTAGATCATGTGTAATTTCAAAACTCTCAACGGTTTTGGATAGAAAAATGTTTTTCACGCGGGAAGTTGAATTTATTGCACAATTTATCCTATTTTCTGATTTTGGTGTAACTTTTTGGCACTAAATGGCAATGAATGATATTTTTTTGGTTATGTATCATCCAGGGTTGGGCCATTTTGAATAAAAAACTATTCAAATAAAAATAAAAAATTATTCATTATTTTAAAAATTTTGAGTGATGAGTGACCGGCTATTTTTATTCAAAAAAATTTAAGTGATAAATAACAATTTATTTTATTCAAGAATCACTCAAATTTTTTGAATTATGAATAAAAATTCATTTCTTATTTTTTCGTCACGACGAGTGACGAAAAAGTTTAAAATTAATTTTTATTCATTATATTGTTTTTTTTTCGTTATTTGAATACGCACTTTCCAGGGAACTTGCATGAGGAACCCTTAGCACCTACAACAAACCTGGCTGTAAACATACCCATCACACAGGAAAGGGTTAGGTGGGCAGTTAAAAGCTTCGAACCATTAAAAGCTGCCGGACCAGACGGGATTATTCCCGCACAACTCATAAACACATTGGAGACATCAGCCAAATGGCTGGTATTTCTTTATGCAGCTCCTGGAGAAGTGCCACGATAGTATTTATTCCTAAGACGGGGAAGGCGTCCCATTACGAGCCCAAGGACTACAGTCCGATCAGTCTCTCATCCTTTGTACTCAAAACCTTCAAGAGGATAATAAACGACTACCTCTCCACTACTATTGATAGCAACCTTATCCCTTATCTCTAGCTATCAGCATGCATATACCAAAAGGAAATCTACAGAAACTGCGCTTCACAGCCTAGCTTCTGTTATTGAAAAATCACTGTATGAGAAGGACTACTGTCTGGTGGCCTTCTTAGACATTGAAGGAGCCTTCACCAACATTAGCCCTGATGCTATAAACACCGCTACAACAAATCTGGGTATAAGCAGGTCTCTTATTGGATTTATTGATCAACTACTAAGGGGTAGGAGAATAGGTTCATCACTGGGCTCGGTTGATTTATCACGCTATGTCACAAGGGGAACGCCTCAGGGTGGTGTTCTCACACAAGCTGAGGGGCGGGATGGTAGTGGCATATGCGGACGATTTAGCTATTGTATATAGGGGCAAATTCCCACAAACCCTGTGCGACTTGATGCAAGTAGCACTGCGAGAGGTTTCCTCATGGTGCTCGCACAGGGGACTGAGCATCAACCCGGGAAAAGTCGAACTGGTCCTTTTCACCAACTGCTATAAGATACCACCGTTAAACCTATGAAAACTGAATGGCGCGCGCCTGCTTTGTCAGCCAAGTTCCTAGGCACAGTTCTGGATAGGAAAATAACTGGGAAAGAGAATGTTCTTCAGCGCTAGAAGAAAGCGTGTATTGCACTCTACACGTGCAAAAGAGCCATTGGAAAAAATGGGGGCTCAGCCTCAAAATATGCAAATGGATCTACACTGCAATCATTCGACCAATCATGCTCTATGGAGTTGTGGTATGGTGGCCTGCGCTGAGCAAGGCAACAACCCTTAATCTGTTAGGTAAAGTACACAGATCTTGTATGATCTGTATAAAAGGTGCGTTAAGAACAACGCGCACGAAGCACTCCAGGCCATTCTTGGCATTTTGCCACTCGATATGGAAGGGCACCGTGTAGCAGCAGCGTATAAGGGAAACGTCCGGTTGGGGTGCAAGCACTACTGGACACACCAGTATTTTGGGATCCTACAGCTTTCTTCCGCTGAGCACAGATCGTTGTGCGACCACAACAGTCGGATATAGCGGTTTCAAAATAAACATTCCCAGCAGGGAAGAATGGGAGAGGACGGATCGGAGTCCCGCCGCTCATGGCGGCACTTCCATTTATACCGACTGCTCGAAGTTAGACGGCAGAGTTGGAGGAGGGGTTTTTTCAAAGGATCTGAACCTTGAGCTCTCCTTCAGACTACCTGACCACTGCAGTGTCTTCCAGGCTGAAGTTTCAGCAATCATGGACGCCGCGGCTTGGATAGGCCAACACACACTAACAAGTTCAACTCTGAACTGACGCTCAGCTGTCGTCGATCTCTCCAAGAGATGGCCCAACAGAATCGCGTGAACCTCACATGGGTCCCGGGGCCGTGTGCCACATGCAAGCTAATGCTGAAAGAGTACACACTCCGCCAAGCGAACGAAAGATGGCTGCAATCTCCAGGATGCCGGATATTCAAAGAAACCTGGCCGAAATGGGATCATAAAAGTCAAGACACATTTATGCCCCAAGGAAGAAATCTCCATATTAATAGGTATACTGGGCACTGCCTTATTGGTAGGCACGCAGAAAGACTAGGTGTGCCCTACCGACGATGCTGTAGGAGTTGCAAAGATGACGAGGAGGAGGAAACGTTGAGGCACCTCATCTGCAACTGCTTTGCTTTAAGTGGCGCAAGAATGCATTTTTTGGGAGTTCCCTTCCTGGTTAGCCTACGCCAGGTCACGGAACTGGACATAAAGTACTTGATGGCCTTCATCAAGTCATCTAAATGGTTCGAGGAGGAGTAACGGTGTCAGTTCACGAGCGTCAGTCCCGGGATTCTGCTATGTGCAGAATCCCGATAATATAGGGATTTTCATATGGCAGGGTCCCGGAACTGACTTTCCTAGTGTTGGTTTTATAACAACGGGCCTTTTAATACTGGCCTGGGTGTGCCTCTGCGTCAGCCACTTGAACCTAATCCAACCTATCCTCTTTCAAACCTTGCTTATGCAAATTTTGTTTTGATCACAATTTATAGCATATAATCCCAATAAAAGTACATGACCTCAGCAAAGGGACACTATAAATTGTGTAATTTTATTTTTATTTTTTGTGTGTTTAAAAGTAGTCCGTGCTATTAAATGATTAAATTTTGCACTTAATTTATATGACTCGATGAGATATATAAGACTGCATATCAGTTTATTTAAAAAAAGTGTCGATTTGTTATAAATTTTTTACATTGAAGTCGGTGAACGCAAATATATCAGTTTCCAAGGAATCAGCCATATGAAAATTTTCAAACTATATTTACTTCAAAATAACTTTTTTTAAATTAAGTTTTCGTGGATATCTTAATAAATTTGTCAGTTTTCAACTTTTTGGAGAAAATTAACATTTATTGCACTCGTAAAAAAATTTGCCTTTGAATACTGTTCAAGGTTTGTATAGGCTTCTTATAACATAGTGCATAGGGATAGCGCCAAAGTTGACCGACCTCGAAAAAATGTGCTTGTGCAAATACCACCATTTTTACTACTACTTTCCACTTGATATATATATCGTTAGAAAGGTCTTAATCTCTTTTATCGAGATCAACCTACCAACCAGGCTCATAAGTGCTTGAAGGTATGAAATCCCGGTTTTTGACCCCTAACTCAGGGTTTTAGAGGTGTCCGGCAAATTTCTGGTACGCAGTTCTTTTTAACTCACCGAGATCTCTCAGAAAAATGCTATTATGTACTTTCCAGGTATTTTAACTTTGGTCAATTTTGTAGCATTGTGTAATCATTAAAATAACTTCCAGTTTTTGTATTCTTATTTCCTTTTCAGTGAAAGACAAAGATATTATTGTTGTTCATGTCCTTGTAACTGTAGTGCTGTTCACTGCCAAGCTCCATCTACCATTTGTTCACCACTCTATTAGTGTGCCTTCATTTTCGTGGAAGAATGATGTAACAAAGATGTAAATTTTTTGTGAAAAAGCTTTCAATAAAAGGATATTTTGGTATAATTTTGGTAAAGTTACGCTGATATGAGACTACGTCTTTTTCTTTGCGTTTTTCTTGTATATCAGTCTATTGTATAAACAGTCCAAATACAAAAGCAATTTACCAGGGCTGCAAACCACTCCAAAATCTGTTTGTGTTCGGTTGTGGTTAGAACCACTGCGGGCAAAACGCTGCAGTGAAACAACGCCCGCGGAAATAACGTCCGCC
Organism: Campiglossa producta; assembly: GCA_964058755.1. Lineage (NCBI taxonomy): Eukaryota > Metazoa > Arthropoda > Insecta > Diptera > Tephritidae > Campiglossa > Campiglossa producta. Next base: position 111,876 of record CAXKVI010000081.1, on the reverse strand, counting down.
GACAAAGAAACAGCGCCCGCGGGCGTTATTTCCTCTTCAAAAGAGAAATAAAGCCTTCGGCCGCGCTTATAAAAAAATAACCCTGGGCTACGCCATGCCAAGTCCGGGTGTGTGCTATAACTACTGCCACGGTGAAGTCCTTCTGCGTAGTACACCCTTCACCTCACCAGCAAACTGTAGAAGAAAATTTTTTGACAGATGTAACCATTACCGAAATAATTGAAAGAAACAAAAAAAATTCACTTTAAATGGTTGCAGAAAAGAATGCTCTGCGTATTTTAAAATTTGTTTCTTACCCCTTTATGTCCACTAGTAGGAGAGTTAGATAAACCAAAAAAAACCATGGCCCGAATCACGTCCGTATTAAGTGGATCTTTTGTCTTCCTCCCCTGGACCATGTTCTTTCTTTGGAAATTATTAAATGTGTGATCCTAATGCAACTAAATCTTTGTTATTTACGACGAAATTCACAGCCAACCTATAATTAATGCTTAAAAGCGCTTTTTATCTAAACGCAAACCGGACGTGTAACGTAACAATATTTTTTGTAACGTAACAGTCCGAGCAGTTATATCTCTGAAAAGCACAGACAAATTTTTTTCAGTGTAAAATTAATTTTTTCAATTTATTACATACGAGTTTAACCTTTAAAACTATATACTACATGTTGAAAATAATCTTACAGAAGAGCAGACTTTTTCAATAATGTGAAGCAACTTCCAAACCTACTTCCAAAATCTGTAACGTAACTGTCCATACAAAGTGGTCTATAAGTCTTAAATAAGAAGACCTACAAAAATTTTCATATCTATAGAAAATGTAACTTCAGAAGTGCACTTTAAGATGCATATGCCACAAATATTGAAATTGTCCAAATTCATCTCTTTTTGGAGTAGTTTGTATTGGAAAGTGAGTTTGATTGTAACGTAACAGTCCGCGATTTTGGCCATATACTAACTTTATTCTGCTATTCAAATTTTATATGATAAATTACCGCATAGAAATTATGCGGTTTTAAAATAATAGCAGATACGCCGATAGGAGATCTTTTGAATTGCCTATATATTCCTTAAAATTATACTTCCTCACTTCGAGCACGGATGGAAACTATTGTAACCATCAATGGCTTACAAATAGTTTACCATAGCCCTGTCTCAAATTTGGCTAATGGGTGAAGCCAAGTGAAGTGTGCACAGGTAAAATCACTTTATCGACGATTTTGAAAAGTATCGTTTCATTGGATAGTGGGCCAGACTCAAACCTCATGATAAAAATATTTCGTCAAAATTCGTGTCTTTGTTAATGTTATTTGAGGTTGAACTTTTGATAATTTTCTGATCATGATAATATTGAAAAATTATTTTCTCGTAAACTAATGCAGATAAATAAATAGGGGGATTCGCTAAGTATTGCAAACGGTGCACGGATTGTACGGATTGCACGGATTGCATGGATTGTAAAGTCACAACAACAAAATACACATAAAAAATTATATCCTATCCGTACAATTTATACAATGCTCAAACCTATGTATATTTTAATGCAAGAATTGTAGGAAATAAAAAGCAGCCCTGTATTTCTCTCAATCCTCTCAGTTCGCTCACAAAAAGTAAAAGTAATTGTCAGCGCCAGCTTTTTTCAGAAAAAAAACGTTTAGCTTTAATGAAAATTATTTGACAAAGAATATCGTTAACAAAGATTTGATATAAATTCTTTAAAAAAGAAAAAAAATTGTTTGCTTTTCTGAGATTCGCGGCATTTTTTCGAATTTTATTTTATTTTCTATTTACAGTTTGACAGTTAAATTTTCTGTTACATTTAAGCTTGCTACGATTATACAATGGGGCGCTCGCGTAGTATTGTAAATTTCGACATAGGACTTTTACAACCCATGCAATCCGTGCACCTTGCAAGACTTAGCGAATCCCCCTAATGAATTTTTTTTACTTACAGATAATTGTTTTTACTATATTATAAGTAATTTTAGGCGATCTTATTGTTTAAACAATTATACTTTAAATCATTTTTTTTTAATAAATTGTTTTTTTCGTTCTATACGCTCAAAAAAAAAAAATATATATAAAATAACGCGTAAAACAGTCACCTTTAATAATCAAAAAAAAAAAATTTTGTCCATTCATACCATTCCAAAGATATTGCATTTTAATTGTTAAAATTATGATATTTAAAAAAAAAAATTTTTGAACAAACATACGTTGCATGCTTAAAAAATTTCAAAATATGTCAAATAGTGCGAAAAACGGTCATCTTTAGTAATAAAAAAATGTTTATCCTTTCATACCATTCCACAGATATCTTATTTTTTGTCACCCTTTGCGCTCTCTCATAGACCGTTGGGTGGTGCCCTGAACAATAGTGTTCTACATTGGTCGTTGTTATCAAGTTATTTTCAATTATAACATACATACATATCTACATTTAGCAGAATGTGAAAAAATTGAAAAAGGTTTCATGTGGGCGTGGCCTTCTTGCTCCTCTTACTTCATTGGTGCACTTTCTTTTTATTTGAAAGTGTATTTTTTAAATTTCTTAAACAAAAAAATTAGAAAACCAAATTTTCGAAGGGTCCAACTTCGAAAGCCAGTAATTTAGTTTTGGAGGCTAACTTCGAAAAACTTAAAAAAGTTGATTTGATCCAATACCCAGCCGGCTGCTGTGCATTGTAATAAATATTATTAACGCTATGTATGGATGAAATTTCTGCAATATAATTTAAAAAAAAAATACTACTTTTTCTAATAGAAAAATATTAGAATGTAAACTAAATGAAATAAATCGTCAAAATATATGATACGGGCTACTAAACACATTTTTCTCGGATCTCGTAAATTTTTTTCGATGCCATCATTCAGCTATATGTAGCTAAATTTCCACTTAGGAATTTGATACTGTGGCCAAAACGTGTCTTTTGTAACATTGCTCGACAATCTTCCATGAAAGCTTTTCAGAGTACCCTTTGGTAAAAGAAAATATGTTCCATTAAAAAGCAAAGGCATAAAAAAAATTCAAAACCGTTTGGACACGGTTCCGGCTTTTGAAACGGTTTCGGTTTCGTTATTTTTCAGATCAAAATAACGGTTACGGTTTCGGTTTTGAAAACTGAAACGGTTTTAATCGGTTACGGTTTCGGTTTCGGTTGCAGTCCTTGCCATGGAGACATGGTTGCTTTGTTGTTTTAAATGCTTTGGCAACATCAAATTACTTTTGCATATATTTATGCATGTATGTATGTAAGTATGTATGTTTCACCAATTTTTTATACCTTTCATGAACATGAAATGGTATTATAACTTTGGTCCGATGTTTGTAAGTATGAGAAGAAGAAGAGATAGACCTACTAATAAGTATACCGTTATGATCAGGACGATGAGTTGATTCGATTTAGCCATGTCCGTCTGTCCGTCCGTCCGTCTGTCCGTATGTTTGTACGCAAATTAGTCCCTCAATTTTAGAGATATCTCGATGAAATTTGGTATGGAGGCGTTATTTTATATGACAATAATCATTCGTCGGAACCACCAAGATCGGACCAAAACTACTCATAGCTCCCATACAATCGATTGTTCCGATAAACGGATTTTGGGCTATAACTTCTGTAATTAAAGAGCTAGTAACGTGAAATTTTGTAGGTATTGATGTTTTTATATGAGAAATATTGATGTTGAACATCATTGAGATGGGATAAATATTTCATATAGCCCCCATAAAATCGATTGTTCCGATAAACGGATTTTGGGCTATTACTCCTATAATTATAAAGGTAGGGTCGTGAAATTTTGTAACTATCGCTCTGTTAGAAAGTGGAATGTCGATGTTAAAAATCAATGAGATTGGACCAACAAAACACATCGCCCCCATATAATCGATAGTTCCGATAATTTCGGTATGAGCTAAAGTTAAATTCACACAGGTTGTACTGGGGATCGAACAGTGAAAATCGTGACGCTTATTCATGAAAGGTATATAGCCTTCGGCACAGCCGAAGACAGCTTTCCTTACTTGTTTTTTTATTATTAAAGCTGACCGGTTGCGCGTTATTTGACATATTTTGCTATTTTTAGAGAGTGCAGAACGAAAAAAAAAATGATATTTGTTGAAAAATATGTTTAAAACAGCATTCCAAACTGATTAGACGCTGTTGCTCCAACATCTGATTCCCTGATGACGATCTCCGTTGGAGATTGAAATATATTGGAAATTAAATAAAAACAAACGTGTTTTAATGCACCGGACCTAGAGCCAGCTTCAAGAAAATATTTTGTTTATAAAATATCATTATTTTAACAATTTGATCGCAAGGGGTGACAAAAATTGCAATGTCTTTGGAATGGTATAAATGGACAACAATTTTTTTTTTATTATTAAAGGTGACTATTTTACTCGTTATTTTTCATATTTTGAAATTTTTTTGAGCGTGTAGAACGAAAAAAAATTTTATTTGTTTAAAAAAAATTATTTTAAGTATAATTGTTTAAACAATAAGATCGCATAAAATTACTTATAATACTCGTATAGTAAAAGCAATTATCTGTAAGTAAAAAAAAAAAAATCATTGATTTATCTGCAGGATTTTATGAGAAAATAATTTTTCAATATTATCATGATCAGAAAATTATCAAAAATTCAACCTCCAATAACATTAACAAAGACACGAATTTTGACGAAATATTTTTAGCACGAGGATTGGGTCTTACCCACTATCCAATAAAATGACAAGTTTCAAAATCGGTGGGATTTTGAAAAAAAAAAAAAAATTTGGTGCACACTTCACATGGCTTTACCCTAATGTTGTGAGTACTTTCAACGAAAGGTTTCCCAGAAAATAAATAAATAATGCGTGATTTCAAATATTTTTGGATTTCAAATCCACTTTCAATTCAAAGATATTTTTTATTTGTGATTTGAACTTTTAACCAATTCAAAGATACTTTTTATTTGTGATTTGAATCTCAACCAATTCAAAGATAATATATATTTGTTATTTGAATCTCAACCAATTCAAAGATAATTTTTATTTGTGATTTGAACTTTCAACTAATTCAAAGATAATTTTTATTTGTCACTTGAATCTCAACCAATTTAAAGATAATTTTTTTTTTGTTATTTGAACTTTCAACCAATTCAAAGATAATTTTTATTTGTGATTTGAACTTTCAACCAATTCAAAGATACTTTTTATTTGTATAAACATAAACTTTTTTTCCAAAAAAATATAGAATTGGTGGCAACTTTATAAACCGTCTCAAACGGTATACATGGGTGTTGCCTTTAAGAAATCTTAGAATGAAGCAAGGTATGACACCGATTAAAATAACGTTTACGGCGCTCTCAAATGCCCTAGAGCCGGCTTGTCCAGTGCCAAACCACGCGGTAAACATAGGCCGCATTGGTGGTCCTATGACCTGGACTCGCTCCGCAAATCATGTAGGACACGATTTAATAAGGCCAAGGGCATTGACACGGAGACTCATTGGCTCGAATATAAAGTTAAACTTAGGCCTACAAAAAAAGCTCTGAGGCAGGCGAAGAGAGTATCGTGGAGAAATTTTTGCACTGGAGTCGAAAATGTCGACGATACAGCGAGACTTAGACGAGTGCTCTCAAAAACTCAAACAGCAACCTTATCTCTAGCTATCAGCAAGCATACACCAAAGCGAAATCTACAGAAACTGCGCTTCACAGCCTACTTTCTGATATTGAAAAATCGCTGTATGAAAAGGATTACTGTCTCGTGGCCTTCTTAGACATTGAAGGAGCCTTCAAAAACATAAGCCCTGATGCCATAAAAACCGCTTTAACAAATCTGGGCATAAACAGTTCTCTTATTGAACTTATTGATCAACTACTAAGGGGTAGGAGAATAGTTTCATCACTGGGCTCGGTCGATTTATCACGCTATGTCACAAGGGGAACGCCTCAGGGTGGTGTTCTCTCCCCGCTTTTATGGAACCTCACTGTCAACTCGCTGCTGCGAGATACAAGCTGGGGGGCGGGAAGGTAGTGGCATATGCAGACGATTGAGCAATTGTATATAGGGGCAAATTCCCACAAACCCTGTGCGACTTGATGCAAGTAGCACTGCGAGAGGTTTCCTCATGGTGCTCGCACTGCGGACTGAGCATCAACCCGGGAAAAGTCGAACTGGTCCTTTTCACCAACCGCTATAAGATACCACCGTTAAACCTATCAAAACTGAATGGCGTGCGCCAGAACTTGGCTAACAAAACCAAGTTCCTAGGCACAGTTCTGGATAGGAAACTAACCTGGAAGGAGGATGTTCTTCAGCGCCAAAGGAAAGCGTGTATTGCACTCTACACGTGCAAAAGAGCCATTAAAAAAAAGGGGGTCAACCCCAAAATATGCAAATGGATCTACACTGCAATCACTCGACCAATCATGCTCTATGGAGTTGTGGTATGGTGGCCTGCGCTGAGCAAGGCAACAAACCTAAATCTTTTAGGTAAAGTACACAGATCTTGTATGATCTGTATAAGCGGTGCGTGAAGATCTACGCCCAACGAAGCATTCCAGGCCATTCTTGGCATTTTGCCACTCGATCTGCAAGGGCACCGGGTAGCAGCAGCATCGGCTCTGCGTCTAAGGAAAACGTCCGGCTGGGGCGCAAGCACTACTGGACACGCCAGTATTTTGGAATCCTACAGCTTACGTCCGCTGAGTACAGATCGTTGTGCGACCACAAGAGTCGGATATAGCGGCTTTAAAGTAAACATTCCCAGCAGGGAAGAGGACGGATCGGAGTCCACTGATGGCGGCACTTCCATATATACCGACGGCTCGAAGTTAGAGGGCAGAGTTGGAGGGGGGGTTTATTCAAAGGATCTGAACCTTGAGCTCTCCTTCAGACTACCTGACCACTGCAGTGTCCCCCAGGCTGAAATTTCAGCAATCATGGACGCCGCGGCTTGGATAGGCCGACACACTATCGGACAGGATATTTTTATTCTCAGCGACAGCCAAGCGGCCATCAAATCCCTTGGCTCTTACTCGTTCAACTCTGAACTGCCGCTCAGCTGTCGTCGATCTCTACAAGACACGTCCAACAGAACCGCGTGAACCTCACATGGGTCCCAGGACATAGGGACATTGTAGGGCAGAGGAACTTGCGAGGCAGGGCACGACCAAGCAGGTTCTTCGGGCTAGAGAACGCTTAGGTATGCCGTTTGCCACATACAAGCCAATGGTGAAAGAGTACACACTCCGCCAAGCCAACGAAAGATGGCTGCAATCTCCAGGATACCGGATATCCAAAGAAACCTGGCCGAAATGGGATCATAAAAGATCAAGACACATTTATGCCCCAAGGGGAAGAGAAATCTCCATATTAATAGGTATATTAACTGGGCACTGCCTTGTTGGTAGGCACGCAGAAAAACTAGGTGTGCCCTACCGACGATGCTGTAGGAGTTGCAAAGATGACGAGGAGGAGGAAACGGTGGAGCACCTCATCTGCAACTGCCCGGCTTTAAGTGGTGCGAGAACGCGCTTTTTGGGAGTGCCCTTCCTGTTTAGCCTACGCCAGGTCACGGAGCTGGGCATAAAGCACTTGATGGCCTTCATCAAGTCATCTACAAGTTTCGAAGAGGAGTAACGGTGTCAGTTTGGGAGCGTTAGTCCCGGGATTCTGCTATGTGGAGAGTGCCGATAATACGGGGGGGATTTTACATATGGCAGGGTCCCGGAACTGACTTTCCTAGTGTTGGTGGTGTAGCGATACTTGTTGTTTATTAACTTTGTTATTCTTTTTTAATAATTTTATAATTTGATCAAATTACTTTTTTGTTTGTAATATCAAATTGTGAAAATAAAATTAGTTGAATTTTAAACTTCAAAATATACGCATTTTATAATTCACACTATAATTGGTGACCCCGAACGCTTTATCCAGCTACACAACTTTCCTCGTCAATTCAAAGATCCTTAAGGGAATTGCCATCAACTTTTAATTACTTAATCTCCGTTTTCTTTTGCTCAACGTGATGTTCACATCTCCTCCAATTACTCGCAGCGTTGCGCGAGCACTGAATGCTCAAAGAGATCAGAATGCAGATCCAGAAGAACAATTTTCTGATGCCAGCAACGTTGTGAATGCAGATTCTCATCAAGCAAGCGGGTTCGCAACTCGTGTTCACGTTCCAAAATGACAAGGCTATGAACTCAACAACGTGGAATCATGGTTTCGTCGCTTAGAATCATTTTTTAAGCTTCAAGGAATCAATTCTTTGCCATCACCACTACAAGATGATGAAAAGTTCCACGTGACAATCATCAATTTGGATGAGCGGTTATATGATCAAGCATATGATGTGATTACAAATCCTCCTACAAACGAAAAATTTAGGACGCTTGAAGATACTATTTTAGTCAAGTTTTCTTCATCGTCCGTCGCACGTTTGGAACAATTGGTATCAGGTATTCAGCTGGGAGATAACAAACCCAGCCACATGCTAACCCAGCTGCAACGCACAAACGTAACAAGAGACCAACAATTAATCAAAGATTTTTGGTTGCAGCGTCTGCCAACTTCTGCGCGTGCGGTCATCGCTGGCGTTGCTAAGAGCAGTCCAATGATGACCATTGAAGATCTTGCTCTTGTAGCCGATGAAATTAATGACACCATTAAGAAGAATGAAGTAGCTGAAATCGATTTTCAATCTTCCTCCTCGAACATTAATGCCATTCGAGACAACAGCAGATCCTTATCCGAACGAATGACAAAAATTTAAAATTCGTTAACTCGTTTGGAAAGGATGCTCAACAGAAATCAAGCTCAACCTAACACTCGAGGAAAATCAAAGCCATTTTTTTAAGAAGCTGAATCTAAAGTTTGCTGGTATCACAACAAATTCGGTGAAAGTGCAACACAATGCAAAGCACCATGCTCTTTCATCTCAAAAAACTGAGTAGGTTGGCGATATATGCTTCAAATATCGCCAAAGATGAAAAAACACAACATTTAATCAACAACAATAATCAGCCCACTTCATCTATTCGCCTCTTCGTTAAAGATCGATCCTCGGAACGAAAGTTTTTAATCGATACTGGAGCAGACGTTTCTGTTGTCAGTGCATCTTCGTCTCAGATCTCACATTCAAAAACATCCTCATCTCAACTTTACGCAGCCAATAACACAGCTATTTCTACTTTTGGAACTGCTCATTTATCAATTGACTTGGGTTTTGGACGGTCTTTCCAGTGGGAATTTGTCATAGCACAAACAAATCACAACATCATTGGTGCAGACTTTCTCAATTATTTTGGTTTATTAATTGATGTCAAAAATTCTCTTTTAATTGACAACCTCACCAAATTAAAAACAAGATGTCTTCATGCTTGTGGCATTGGAACAATATCAATAAAATCATTTGATTCATCGTGCAGGTATTCTGTTCTTTTATCGAAATTTCCTGATATTACTAAAACTTAATAAGATTGCTGCGCTACCAGTTGATTTTTCAACAACACATGTGATTGAAACTCGCGGAGCACCTGTAACTGCCAAACCTCGAAGACTCACGGATGAAAAGCTCAAAGCAGCAAAGGAAGAATTTGCCTTTCTCATGAAAGTTGGCATTTGCAGACCGTCAAAAAGTCCTTATGCATCACCCTTGCATATGGTTCGTAAATCTAATGGTACATGGCTTCCTTGCGGAAACTACCGTGCACTTAATGCACAAACTGTCCCAGATAAGTATCCACTTCCCCATATCCAGGATTTCAGCAACATAATGTACGGTAAGTCTATTTTTAGCAAAATAGATTTGAATAGAGCGTATAATCAAATACCCATCCGTGAGCAAGATATTCCGAAGACAGCGATAATTACTCCGTTTGGTCTTTTTGAGTTTACACATATGACATTCGGTCTCTGTAATGCTGCTCAAACTTTCCAGCGATTTATGAACGAAGTTTTGAGAGATTTAGACTTCACATTTTCATATCTTGATGATATCTGCATGGCATCTGTATCACCTTATGAGCATATCAACCATCTTCAACAAGTTTTTGAACGACTTCAAAAATTTCAGCTAACACTTAATCCATCTAAGTGTGAATTTGGAAAAAGTGAACTAATTTTTTTAGGGCATCTCATCTCATCTGAAGGGATTCGTCCCTGTCCAAAAAAAATCGATGTAATCAAAGATTATCCACTTCCTACAGTTGCTATGGAGCTAAAAAGATTTTTAAATATGATAAACTTTTATAGAAGATTTATTCCCCACGCTATTGAACATCAACAACCTCTCATTGATTTAATAAAGGGTAACAAAAAGAAGGAAAGGACTCCAATTAAATGGGACTCAAAAACTCTTCGAAACTTTGATGCTTGCAAACAGGCACTAATTAATGCAACTCTTTTAGCACATCCCAAGTTGAATGCAGAGATCATTTTATGTACAGATGCAAGTGAAACAGCTGTGGGAGCTGTTCTACATCAGATTAATGCTGGCCTAACTCAGCCTCTTGGTTTTTTCTCCAAGCAACTTTCGAATGCCCAAAAAAAATATAGCACTTACGATCGCGAACTACTTGCCATTTATCTTGGTATTAAGTACTTTCGGTTTGCATTGGAAGGCAGAGATTTTGAAATATGGACTGATCATAAGCCCCTTTCATATGCTTTCACTAAAAAACATGACTCTTCATCTCCACGCCAAATTAGGCATCTCGATTTCATTGGACAGTTTTCTACTCGTATCGTATATGTACCAGGCGAAAGAAATATAACTGCGGATACCTTATCTCGCATCGAGTCTTTAAAATCAGGTAGCGACGTTATTAATTTAGAACATATGGCAGATGCTCAGCGAAATTGTCCAGAATTACAGAATTTCCTTAACTCCTCTACCACTTCTCTAAAGCTTAAATCTATTCAGCTGCCAGATTGTTCAAAATCAATTGTATGCGATTTTTCTACACAGTCTGCTCGGCCTTTTGTACCGAAGTCCTACAGGGACAAGGTTATATTGAAATTTCACAACATTGCACATACCAGTGACAGATCAACTTTCAACACTATTCGACAACGTTTTGTATGGCCTCATATGCAAACAGATATAACTAGGTTTGTAAAAAGCTGCATTCAATGTCAACGGTCTAAGGTTAGTAGGCATTCTGCATCACCGTTTGGAAAATATTGTCTGCCATCTCAAAGATTTGAACATATCAATATAGATCTTATTGGTCCACTGCCACCATCAAATGGTTTTCGATATTGCCTTACAATCATTGATCGTTATACTAGGTGGCCTGAAGCAATTCCTATCACAGATATTAGCGCAAGAACTGTTGCAAAAGCATTGATTGATGGTTGGATTTCACGTTTTGGAGTACCGGTTCGTTTAACTACCGATCAAGGAAGACAGTTCAGTTCAAATCTTTTTAGTGAACTTTCCCGGATTCTCGGTATTGATCATTTTCGTACCACCGCTTATCATCCTCAGTCTAACGGAATTATCGAACGATGGCATAGAACTTTGAAAGCATCGTTAATGTGTTTTAATACGCTAAAATGGACTGAGCATTTGCCGACTGTCCTGTTGGGATTAAGATCAACATTCAAGCCAGACATCGGATCTATTCCATCACAAATGGTTTATGGGACTGTACTTAAATTACCTGGTGAAATGTTTATCGATAGTCGTTTCAATCCACAGGAAGAGTTTGTTAAGGAATTTACTCAGCTAATCAAAACCGTCCGACCTGCAGACACAGCTCATCATTCGACTAAAAAACCGCTTGTTAATGGAAAATTAAATGATGTGACGCATGTGTTTATTCGTGTGGATAAAATACGTTCATCACTCACACCACCATACGACGGACCATTTGAAATTAAAAAACGTTTTCCCAAGTTCTATACTATTTTGGTTGGAGATCGAAGTTTGAATATCTCTATTGACAGATTGAAACCTGCATTCATTACAACAGAAAATTCTGGAAGTCCGCAAGGAAGTTAATCAAACATTTCGACTTTCAAACATTTTATTTATTGAAAGTCTGGCGGGGGAATACTGTAGCGATACTTGTTGTTTATTAACTTTGTTATTCTTTTTTAATAATTTTATAATTTGATCAAATTACTTTTTGTTTGTAATATCAAATTGTGAAAATAAAATTAGTTGAATTTTAAACTTCAAAATATACGCATATTATAATTCACACTATAGTGGTATCACAACGGGCCTTTTAATACTGGCCTAGGCCTGCCTCTGCGGCAGCCACTTGAACATAACCTAACTATACAATTGGGTACACTTCACTTCACAATGCACTCACCTCCCTATATCTCCAAAACGATTCATATGAAAAAGACGTAAAACAAATTTTGTAGAGTTTTGTTTTCTACAATATTGATAATAAGTACATACATACAAAGAACCCATTGGAAATTAGATTTCAATTTATTATTAAACAAAGAAATTTGCAAAAAAAAAGTGCAAAAATCGGATTTTTGTGTTTTTTAACCTTGAAATTTAATAAGTTTCGCACACCCTACCATATGTAGGTTTTGAGACAACTTTAAGGGTATCAATATACAAGTATTTGCAGGCTTAGAGCTGGGTATCTCGAACTCCGAAACTCTTACCAAATTTAAGCTAATTTGACTGGAACCGAACCCCTGCGGTTTAGGGGTTTAGAATACGTCCTCTTTTTAGAGGATTTGTCCTCTAAAATGGCAATTTGTCCTCTAAAACCCCTAAATTGTCCTCTATTTAGGAAAATTGTCCTTTATTTGTCCTCTAAAATCTATTCTATTTGTCCTCTAAAATTTATGATATTTAACCTTCAATATTTTCTGATACAGCTCTGCAGAGGAGCAACAAAATTAGTTAGGCCGTGTGCCAATTGCAGGGTTCGTTTTGCACGGCACACGCACGTAAGCAAAAAAATGTTCACTAAATTTATTGCTCTTGCACATGAGCTGTGTGTTTATGGAAAAAAAATTTAGCACGCAGCACGTGAGTGTGCATTTTGAAACAAAGCACATACACGTGTGTGTATTTTTGCTTCAAAATATTTATGCACGCGCTCATGTGTGTGCAGTTTGTTTAAAGCAATTGCACATATAATTTTTTTCAATGTAGTAAAATTCATGCACAAGAGCATGCATATTTTGATGTGTGCACTAGGGTGGATCGACAAAAAAAGTCTTTCAGTCCATCCCTAGGATCAAAGATATTTTGAAGGCGATCCCAAAAAAAATTTTTTTTGCCACGCACCCCCCGATGGGCTATTTACTTTTTTTTACACTACGTCGCCAATTTAAGTTAGATTTTAATGAGCTGTACACCGTTGTTCATGGCTTGGAAGCCGCCACAATACTCACCTTAATCATTTTTTACCCCGAGTTCAAATTCTAGTCCCTCGTGAAGGGTGGATACCTTGCCGTTCCACAATCAAGAGGGGGATCGACAGCGATGGCAACTACGAGAGCTAGCACCAGTGCGGTTGCCAACGCAGCTAAGCGGACAACGGCGGATGCTAAACTCCCATCAACCTCTGATATGAAAACCAGTATCTTTACGTCTGTGGCAGCGGTCTCACGACCTGGTCTCGGAGTTTCGAAGGGGAAGGAAGCTGCAACTGAGATTTCGTCAAGGGGAGCGACCGCGATGGCAACTACGGGTCCGCACTCCCGGGAGACATCTCCCCGCCGCTTCACATACCACGAGAAAAGATTGGCTGCAAAGATTCTGAAGAGGTATGAAGGGGTACCGCAGGAGCCGCTGTCGCCGAATTCCAGTAAATCGGTAGAGCTAGCGAAAGCTGTGATACCGGATTTCCAAAAATCTTACATGCCAAAGAGGTTAAAAGTTAACCCTTTTAAGCGCCAGAGACCGGGCCTGGAGTTAAATCCCCCTCCCAAGCGGCATCAGAATACCTCTGGAGCGGGCAAACTAAGCTTTGCTGAGGTAACCAAGGACAGGATCCTTATAGGCGTCCTTGAGCGAGGCAATGACCGTCTGGCCATCCCCAAGGACCGGTGGCGTTACGTGCGAAATGAACTCGGCAACATTCTTCTCAACGTTGCTCCGGAGTTTCCGGGTAGTTCGGCGCGAGTAACGGATGCGGGCTGGCACCAGGGTCAGATCAAATTACTCGCATGCGAGGATGTAAAAACCGTAGCACTGTATAAGGCAGCAGCTGCTAAACTGGGTGACGTCTACAAGAGCGCAAAGATAGAGGTCGTCGAATGGAAGGACATTCCAGCTCGTCCAAGGGCAAGGGCGTGGATTCCGGCCATCCCTGACGAACCCGACAGAATTCTCGGGATGCTACGGCTAATGAATCCGTCCCTGCCAACGCATGACTGGAGTGTCAATCTGGTCGGGGATGCGGTGGGGCCGGACAGACAGGTGGTGTTCACCATGAATAAAGAGTCAATCGAGCCCCTCAAAAGGTGCAATGGCCTAGTACACTACAGCGTAGGCCAGATCGTTATCCACGTATATCGTGGTGATGCTCAGCGCGCTGCTTTCTCGGCTGCTCTGGGGGAACCGGAAAACGAATTACCAGAAGAGGAAGCGGAGGATTCCGATGCGGAAAGCATGTTATCCGCCACGTCCCTTGCCGGTATTGCTGTGAACAACTCGGAGATGGAGGACAGCCTACAGTACGAGGAATTCCTCGACATCACGGTGGTAGCAGCCAACGCTGAGCGATTAACATCTAACGCTACAGGCAGCAGGACTCCTGCAACGCCATATCGGGCAGTTAATCGGAACAACTCGTCGTTGATAGGCAACCTCCGGGATGGGGCAAACCTCGACGACATGGGGACGGCAGGGAAGTCTGTGCGCTCTCATGTTGGTGGTGCTTCAGATTAATCTGCACAAATCTAAAGTGGCTTCGGCTGCTTTAAGTAGTCGTCTTTCTAAAGGCGACGTGGATGTGGTCCTTATCCAAGAACCCCGGGTCAATAGCTCGAGAATCTGCGGATTGGGGACTAAGGGCTTCAAGCTCATTCGAGCCAGCGAGGAGAGCAAAGTCCGAACGTGTATTTTGGTCAAGTCTGAGTTGAACTCCTTTCTCCTACCTAACTACACCAATGGTGATATTACCGCTATCAGTCTAACGGTCGACAGCACCCGCCTGACGGTGGCGTCGGTTTATATGCCCTACGACGCCGAAGAACCCCCACCACAAACGGAGGTGAAAGACCTGGTGTCAAATTTCTGAACGGGTAATCTTATTATTGGAGCGGACGCTAATGCGCACCATGTCCAATGGGGGAGTTCCGATATCAATGCCAGGGGCGAGTCTCTGTTTGATTACCTCTTAACAACCAACCTGGTAATTTGCAACGTGGGTAATGAGCCTACTTTTATCACTAAGACCCGTAGGGAGGTCATAGACCTCACTATCTGTAGTGAAGGCGCTTATGGGTGGGTCAGAAAATGGCGGGTTCTGTAAGAACATTCATTCTCCGACCACCGCTACATAGAAATGGTTTTAGACTTTATTGTAGAACAACCAATCATGAAGCGCAATCCCAAGGCCAAGTTTCTAGGCATAGTTCTGGACAGGAAACTGAATTGGAAGGAGAATGTTCTTCAGCGCCAGAAGAAAGCTTGCATCGCTATTTACACATGCAAAAGAGCCATTGGCAAAAAATGGGGGCTCAGCCCTAGAGTATGCAGTTGGATCTACACGGCCATCATTCGTCCAATCATGCTATATGGAGTCGTCGTATGGTGGCCTGCGCTGAGCAAGGCAACATACCTGAATCTGTTGCGGAAAGTCCATAGATCCAATATGATCTGTATAAGCGGTGCGCTAAGGACAACGCCCAACGAAGCCCTCCAGCTGCCATCAAATCCCTTGGCTCATACACGTTCAACTCTGAACTGACGCTCAGCTGTCGTCGATCTCTTCAGGAGATGGCCCAACAGAACCGCGTAAACCTCATATGGGTCCCGGGACATAGGGACATTGAGGGAAATTGTAAGGCAGACGAGCTTGCCAGGCAGGGCACGACCAAGCAGGTTCATCAGGATAAAGAGCGCTTAGGTATGCCGTTTGCCACATGCAAACTAATGCTGAAGGAGCACACACTTCGTCAAGCCAACGAAAGATGGCTGCAATCCCCAGGGTGTCGGATATCGAAGCAAACCTGGCCAAAATGGGATCTCAAAAGGTCTAGACGCATTTATGCCCTAACTAGGAGGGAAATCTGCATATTGATAGGAGTATTAACCGGCCACTGCCTCATTGGTAGGCATTCAGAAAAGCTAAGTGTGCCCTACCGACGATGCTGCAGGAGTTGGAAAGATGATGAGGAGGAGGAAACAGTGGAACACCTCATCTGCAACTGTCCGGCTTTAAGCGGCGCGAGAACGCGCTTTTTGGGAGTTCCGTTCCTGGATAGCCTAAGCCAGATCGCGGAACTGGACATAAAGGACTTGATGGCCTTCATAAAGTCATCTAAGTGGTTCGAGGAGGAGTAACGGTGTCGGTTTAGGAGTGTCAGTCCCGGGATTCTGCTATGTGGAAAATCCCAACAACTCAGGGATTTTCCATTTGGCTGGGTCCCGGGACTGACTTTCCTTGTGTTGGTGGTATCACAACGGGCCTTTCAAAACTGGCCTAAGTGTGCCTCTGCGGAGTAAAAAATGATTAAGATAAGAATTGCGGCGGCTTCCAACCCATGAACAACGGTGTACGGCTCATTAGAATCGGACTTAAAATGGCGACGTAGTGTCAAAAAAAGTAAATATCCCATCGGGGGGCGAGGCAAAAAAAAAAAAATTTGGGATCGCCTTCAAATTATCTTTAATCCTAGGGGTGGACTGGAAAAACTTTTTTTTTTGTATGGGGATCCGCACTAATGTGCACTCCATGGCTAACATACATATATGTCGGCTTCAACCGATCATAGATAATACGACTATCATCCGATGAGGGACGATACCGTGATTTGGTGGGCCAATTGGCTCGGGATCATAAAGGAGAGAAGACTGATGAGCTGACACGTAGGTATTCAAGAAATCAAGGAGTAGTCAGTTCAGGACAGGCAACAGGCACTCTGTAAAGGTAACTGGGCACTGAATATGCATGCGGAGAAAATGGAGACACATACATACATATGTAAATTATGAAACCGTCTAGGTCATGTCGCCCTCCTTCTGTAAGGAAGGATAAGATGGGTAATGAGAGGAATAATGTTTGGGGTATGTCAGAGTATTATCTTAGCTCTTAAAATGCCCCACAAGATTCCGAAATTAAAACACAAGGGTTGAGTCTTAAAATTGGAATGATTTATTCGGCTCATCGCCGTCGTTTATAAGCTTACAATCTACCTTATGAGTAATCTAATTTACAAACTTACATTTCTAAGTTGTTAGCCATGCTTATGACTCTACGTTATTGTGCATGCATATATAAATGAAGACATGCATGGATGAAGGAGGTATGTCGCATTCTCACTCAATTTCTGTTTTTGGCATTGGTGAATAGTGTTTATGCAGATCTATATTTCTGTCTTATCAGAATCTGCCTATCGTGAAAATTGAAGAAGATAATTCATGGATGAAGGGGGTATGTACACAACTTTTCAATATGAATTGTGGAAGAAGGGGGTATGGTCCGATTTTTTCGTATAAAACACTAAATATAAATTTATGCTTTTTATTGCATATTGCAACGTCTTTTATGCCTTTGCATAATTTTTTTGTCAGTTTTCCATAAAGATTCGAAAAAACCTCAAAACTTTAAAGCCGATTTTCTCGTTTCACTCAAAATGCGACATACCCCCTTCATCCATGCATGTCTTCAAATGTATATGGTTTCAATCGAGTTTATGTTAGGCATTCAATGTAACCCTGTTTAGTTTATGTTATTGGAGAAGTGCAGCGCAAGCTAAATTGATTTGAGTACTTTGGCCTAGTTATTGCCAAAAGTATATTGAACTTTTTACTGATATTGTGTGAACATTTTATTTTGCTTAGCTGTCATGCTACAAGGCTGTGTCGTGCACTCGATGGCTGATCTACGGATAGCTCGCCTTTCACCTTTCCTACACGTTAGGTGACACCGTAAATTGAAATATCTTTTGGAGAACTAAAAACCATATGGAAAATAAACAATTTTTAGAAAAAAATTTAAAATCAAATATTTTTTTTTATCATTTTACAGAAATTTCAGCAAGTAATGTGTGTGTTTTATTTTGAGAGCAAAAAAATGCACACTTGATTTACAAATTTTTCTACACACAGCACAAGAGTATGTGCCTAAATAATTTTGTTTTTGCACTTGCTTTTTCCATACGTCAAAATTTACTACTGTTATAATTTACCTTTTCGTTTGGCACAGCAAAATGGAAAATTTTTGTACACCATAGGAAATTTGTTCACCTCATTTTACTCTGGCAGAAAATGTTTTCAATTGACACACAGTCTTATAGATTTTTTTTAAAAATACATTTAGCCTGCCCACATTGAAGATACGTTTTTATGGCAACGAAATTTTTGGCAGCTACACAGCAAAGCTATATGTAATCACAAATGTCGCTGTCGCCAGATTAAATCTATTTCTGTAATTATTGGTACTAGAAAGAAATGAATGCAAAATTTTATACAGCGGAATGGTAATTCATTGACTAGTTTCCATGCTACCAAACATTTAGATGTAGTGTTTTATCCGGTCTGGCTGGCATCGAACCTACCAGACTGGCATTGCGTTATGACAATGTTGCAGCAAATGAGCGATATGATAGTTAACGTATATGAATTTTTTAATTGGATGGTGTTGGACACGATTCCTGAATGGACTGACGTTAAAAGAATGGACTGACGTTCAAAGAACGTATCAACCTGAGTGATGAGTGCTTCGAAGAATTGTTATACCTTAAATCATTCTTGGATATACATCTCTACAGATAATAAAATAGTAACAGGTCGATGTCTGTACATGGCAGATATCAACAAAAAATTGATTGGGGGAAGCATTATTAAGCGAGTAGAATCCAAATCAACCATTTTAAAATTTTTTGTGTCTGTCTGTCCGTATGTTTGTGGCCGTATCACTCTGAAAGTAATGAATGGAATTTAATGAAACTTTTTTCGTTGGATTGCTCGACGCTCAACTTAAAATTTAAGATATTACTTTTTTCGACATCTCAACCGATTTCGGAGGTATCGACGAATATTTCCACAAAAATGTATTAGTACATTATGGGTATCAAACAAAAGGTGTTTATGAATGCTGTCATAAACCATTTGATTACTTTCAATACCTAAGCTACCCCGGAGATATCTCATAAAATGTGAACCTTCTTAATACCAAAACGCTTAATATGGCTATTAAGGGAAACGAAATTTGGGTTTATGGAGCAGACAAACTTAGAAGCTTACATGACAACACGACCCTTAAGTGCTGAACTCTAGTCTTTTTGTTGGATTTTAATTCTTTGCTAACCCAGCTGCAAAAAAAAAACAGAAATTATACGCATACGAAGTCGCGGGCACCAGCTAGGACATAAATACAGAAGTTTTAAAAGAAAACACCACACAGAAAAATTTAATACATTTTTAGTTAACATGAATCATGTTGAATCTACATGTACAACTCATGTACGTAAAGCAAAAACAATTTTGGAAAATCAACACGAACATTTTAACATGAAGTATGGTTAAAATAACATGAAATATTTCTGCATTTAAATTACATTAGTGTGTATCCCTTACCATAAATTCGGTTTGATTTAACATGAACAAGTGTTGTTTTCGACCGCCATCACATGATGGGGAACATCAAAGCTTGTGAACAGAATTTTGTTCTCAAAAGAACAGAAGTTAAATCGTCCGTGTTGTCAGTATTGGTAAGGTAAAATGGAATTTGGTACTTTTCACGTCAAAAGTTATCGTAAATGAAGAAATATTATTGCTACAAATTTTAGCCAAGATTGTGTACTTGAATATTACACAACACAAAGATTTTATGCCTTTTCCGAAAAAGGGGGGCTTGTACACATACATATATGCTAACATTTCAACAACAGATAAAAATCTTATACAACTATCAAAATTTTATGAAACTTGAGTAAATTTTATTTCCTTTTTGCTTTTGCATTAGCCTCACTTTTAGAATTTAGCCCAAAATGCAGCATTTATTTCTGCATTTACTATACCAAATTTTGACAGCTAAATGCAACTTAGGCTGTGTGTCAATCGGTATTTGTACACTGTGCGACAATTTTAAACTTTTTGCTTGGGGTCGGAGTGAAACTAATTGCGAATGAAAGGTCTTGGGCCATATAGTGGGCGGATCAAAATATGTAGTTCGGGCGCATATAATAAAATTAAACGGAGAATCATTTTGTGGAATATTTTAACCCGTTGGCTCCATCATAAAAGGGACTGTTAGACCCATTTTTGGAAAATTCCTTTTAAAACATTATTTGTGAGGTCGTGAGAGGGTTAAAATGTTCTGGGAAACTCTTTAGCGGAAAATTTCACTGGTGGTCTTCTCAGACCAAATCTTTATAGAAAAGATTTTGGAGTCCCCAAGAGAGAAAAAGGAAAAAAATGCCCCTTTAAATATGAAACGATTTTGAAATTTTGTTTTATATTTAATTTGCAAGTGTAATCTTAGCTCTTTTTAGCGGTAATGGCTTGAAGACTATGTTATCCGTATCGCAATCACTGGTATCATCAGAGTCTGAGTCAAACATAATATCTACAGGTGTATCCACTGCTCGTCCTGCGCGCTTTTCTAAGTCGTCATTGCCATCAGTTTCAAATATACATATGCTTACTTTCCTCTGTATCTGTATATTATTTTAATTATAACTAGCTGGTGCCCGCGACTTCGTATGCGTATAATTTGTGTTTTTTTGCAGCTGGGTTAGCAAAGAATAAAATCCGACAAAAAGACTGGAGTTCAGCACTTAATACCCATAATGTACTAACACATTTTTGTGGAAATATTCGTCGATACCTCCGAAACCGGTCGAGCTATCCAAATTTCAAGACATCTCCCAAACCATTTCAGATATTTCAATGAATCACATCGCATATTATAGCACTCATCTACACCTTTTTGGTCACCCCTGGTCCACATATTGGGCGATAACCCCAAAACCCGTTGAGATATCGGAAAAAATAATATCTTAAACTTAAAGTTGAGCGTCTAGTAATGCAACGATTCAATTCCATTCAGTACTTTTAGAGTGTTACGACCAGAAACATACAGACAGACATGGTCCAAGTTATTGGGCGATAATTTTAAAGGCGGTTGAGATATCGAAAAAAGTAATATCTTAAATTTTAAGTTGAGCATCGAACAATCCAACGAATTTCAGATATTTCAATGAATTACATCGCATATAATAGCACTCATCTACACCTTTCGGTTGACACCCATATTGTACTGAGACATTTTTGGTCACCCCGGTTCCACATATTGGGCGATAACCCCAAAACCCGTTAAGATATCGCAAAATATAATATCTTAAACTTAAAGTTGAGCGTCTAGCAATGCAACGATTCAATTCCATTCATTACTTCCAGAGTGATACGGCCACAAACATACGGACAGACAGACAGACAGACACACAAAAAAATTTAAAATGGTTGATTTGGATTCTACTCGCTTAATAATGCTTCCCCCAATAAAATTTTAGTTGATATCTGCCATGTACAGACATCGACCTGTTACAATTTTATTATATGTTTATCACCAATTCAAAAAAGTGTTACCTTATTTCAAATGGTGCAGCGACTTGATGATAACACTCGCCTTGTTCATCAGATTCCGTGGATAGCTGTTTGCTAAAGTATGACTAATGATAATGCAAATAGTGTATTTTCAAGGACATATGGACACCTATTTTTGAAAATGATTTTAACATGGTTGCAACAGATACGCGATAGTTGGTGGAACGATTTTTCCCCAGCAAACCGTTTATTACGTCTTTGAGGTATTTTCAAGCAGCCACTTCAGGAGTGTAATGGAGTGTGGTTGCTAAGTGACCTTGCTCAATCCCGACTCTTGCGTCCTCGTTCGTGCACTCTGGGCAACGGGAGCTACCTAGGCTCGCGGCAGAAAGAGAGGGAGCCCCGGTGGGGCCACTCTGACATACTTGGTTTAAGGGCTCACCGAGGTTTTTGCGTAATAAGGAATAATGATTTGGATATTAGGGCATGTACCGGGAATGTTCGGACCCTTTCAAGGGACGGTGCCGCTGCCCGACTGGTTGATGTCCTCGTAGGCGCAAAGACCGGCATCACCGCCCTGCAGGAAATGCGATGGACGGGGCAAGGAAAGACGACCATCGGTCCTTGTGACGTATACTACAGTGGCCAGACACACGGCAAAGCGCGTGGTGTAGGATTCGTCGTGGGAAAGAGACTTCGCCGCCAAGTATTAGCGTTCACTCCTGTGGACGAGCGTCTCGCTGCGATCCGCATCAAGGCGAGGTTTTTCAACATAACATTTATCTGCGCCTATGCGCCGACTGAGGAGACGGACGACGCAGAGAAGGACTCCTTCTACGATAAACTTGAACAGACTTATGATCGCTGCCCCCAGCATGATATCAAAACGTGCTCGGCGACTTTAAAGCCAAGGTGGGCAAGGAAGGAGTCTTTGGTCCTACAGTTGGAAAATTCAGCCTCCACGATATAACATCCCCCAACGGCACTAGGTTGATTGACTTCGCCGCTGCTCGCAATATGGTCATCAGTAGTACCAGGTTCCAGCATAAGCGAATACACCAAGCCACATGGCTGTCCCCTGATCAAAGAACAATAAACCAGATTGATCATGTCTTGATTGACGGCAGACATAGCTCCACCGTTCTGGACGTGCGTACACTGCGTGGTCCCAATATTGACTCTGACCATTATCTTGTCGCAGCCAAGATACGCACACGCCTCTGTGCAACGAAGAAAGTGCGCACAGTAACGGAAGGAAAGTTTGACATCGAGAAGCTGCGCATGACACAGACAGCTGATAATTTCGCAACTCGACTCTCACACCTGCTAGCAGAGGGCAATCCCCGACCTAACGATGTAACCGAGCAATGGAAGCATATCTCACTCATTGCGTACCGCCGCTGAGGCCACTATAGGGTTCCAGCGAGCCCGCAAGAACAACTGGTACAATGAGGAATGCAAAACTGCCTCGAAAAAAAAGGACGCTGCCTACAAGGAGACGTTGCGAACGAGCGCAACCCGCAGTGTATGGCAACAATATCGGGAGGCAAAGCAGGAAGAGAGACGCCTTTTCAGAAAAAAGAAAAGTGAGGCCGAAAGGCGTGAGTGTGAGGAGCTTGAGATGCTGGCTGACAGGAATGATGCCCGAAAATTCTATGAAAAGATCCGACGGATGACGGAAGGTTTTAAGACCGGGGCAAGCTCCTGTAAGGACAATAATGGCGACCCGGTAACCGACGTACAAAGTGTACTTAAATTATGGAAGGAGCACTTCTCCTCACTGCTAAATTGCGAGGGAGACGTCGAACCCGATACCCCAATCCCTGACGATGGAAAAGTCGTCCCACCACTTGACTATGATGAAGTGAGGATAGCTATATCCCGGCTCAAAAACAACAAAGCGCCTGGAAAAGACGGACTACCCGCGGAGCTGTTCAAACACGGAGGCGAAGAGCTGCACAGAGCCAAAAATGCCTAATAAAATTAATAAGATTGTCTTTATGAACGGTTTTCAGGCTCAGGGGTAGTCAAGACGGCGGAAACGAAAAAAAAAACCATACGCAAATCTATTTGGTTTAATGAGGAAATTCTTATTGATATTATCAAGTGCAATTTCTTCTTTTTTCTTTGCGATTTCTTTTTATATGTGTTATTAATAAGTAAATCTTCTCGAAATTTCTGTCAAAATATTGAAAAAAAGCTGAAAGAGAAAAACTTCTTATTTTAATAAGATGATCTTAGGGTTCCTAACAATAAGATTTGACTTATTAATGTTTTCAAAGGAAAATCTTGCAGAAAACGTACTGATTTCTTGGGGTTCCTAACAAGAAGATTCGACTTATTAATGTTTTCAAAGGGAAAACATATTTCCGCGTAATTGTATGTGTTAATAAGACGATCTTAGGGTTCCTAACAAGAAGATTTGACTTATTAATGTTTTCAAAGGGAAAACATATTTCCGCATAATTGTATGTGTTAATAAGACGATCTTAGGGTTCCTAACAAGAAGATTTGACTTATTCATGTTTTCAAAGGGAAAACATATTTCCGCATAATTGTATGTGTTAATAAGACGATCTTAGGGTTCCTAACAAGAAGATTTGACTTATTAATGTTTTCAAAGGGAAATCTTGCATCATCATCAGCAGACATCATGTAGAACAATTATACGCTGAGAAGCAGAAATACCCAATGGCTCGATGGTAAGCACCTGTGTTCAGCATTCAATATGTGGTTAGTTCGATTCGCGGTGGAGGCAATATGGCAAGTGGGGAAGGCAATGTAAGGAAGAGTGCGGTGAGATGGCTTGAAGGAAATATAAAAAGGCAACATAAGAAGGTAAAGGCAATACAAGAGAAATCTGAAACTGAATCGTAACTGATAATCTGAAGTTCTCGAAGACAATATAAGAACTCTGAAATATAATTTTTATTTTCTTCTAATAATATGTGATTTCATTTTGAAAACATTAATAAGTCGAATCTTCTTGTTAGGAACCCTAAGAAATCAGTTCGTTTTCTGCAAGATTTCCCTTTGAAAACATTAATAAGTCAAATCTTATTAACACATACAATTATGCGGAAATCAGTTAATAAGTCAAATCTTCTTGTTAGGAACCCTAAGATCGTCTTATTAACACATACAATTATGCGGAAATATGTTTTCGCTTTGAAAACATTAATAAGTCAAATCTTCTTGTTAGGAACCCTAAGATCGTCTTATTAACACATACAATTACGCGGAAATATGTTTTCCCTTTGAAAACATTAATAAGTCAAATCTTCTTGTTAGGAACCCTAAGAAATCAGTACGTTTTTTGCAAGATTTTTCTTTGTAAAGATTAATAAGATTTTCTCTTCAAAAATAAAAAGAACTTCTTCTTGAAGAAAATCTATAGAGATATCATATGACTTTTGTTCTATTTTATTCGGCAGTGTTGGCTCTGTGTGGTAAAAAGCATGCATCAGCTCTTATGCAGAATATGGTCAGACGAATGCATGCCTCCGGATTGGAATTTAAGTGTGCTTTGCCCAATCCACAAGAAAGGCGATCCCGCTAACCCCACCAACTACGGCGGAATCAGTCTTCTTAATATCGCATATAAGGTTCTATCTAGCGTATTGTGTGAAAGACTGAAGCCCATCGTAGACAAACTGATTGGACCTTATCAGTGTGGCTTTAGACCTGGTAAGTCTACCATCGACCAGATTTTCATGATACGCCAAATCCTGGAGAAGAGCCATGATAAAAGAATCGACACTCACCATCTCTTTGTCGATTTTAAAGCCGCTTTTGGCAGCGCAAAAAGGAGTTGCCTGTATGCAGCCATGTCTGAATTTGACTTCCCTGCAAAGCTTATACGGCTTTGCCAAATGACGTTGAGCAATACTAACAGCTCCGTCAGAGTCGGGAAGGACCTCTCTGAGCCATTTGAAACCAAACGAGGCTTCAGACAGGGCGACTCCCTTTCGTGCGATTTCTTCAATCTGATGCTGGAGAAGATAATTCGAGCAGCAGAGCTAAACCGCAATGGTACAATCTTTTACAAGAGCGTGCAATTGCTGGCGTATGCCGCTGATATTGATATCATTGGCCTTAACAACCGCGCCGTAAGCGCTGCCTTCTCTGGACTGGATAAGGAAGCGAAAAAAGTGGGTCTTGCCGTGAACGAGGACAAGACGAAGTATTTGCTGTCATCAAAGAAAGAATCGGCGCACCTGCGCCTTGGCAGCCATGTCACTGTTGTTCGTCTATTTGGGAACCAGTATCAACACCGAAAATAATATCAGTCTAGAAATCCAGCGGAGAATCACTCTTGCCAACAAGTGCTACTTTGGACTGAGTAGGCAATTGACAAGTAAATTCCTCTCTCGAAGAACAAAGATCACGCTCTATAAGTCTCTCATCATACCTGTCCTGATGTATGGCTCAGATTCATGGACAATGTCAAGAGAAGATGAGATGGCCCTTGGAGTATTTGAGAGAAAAGTTCTCCGGAAGATTTATGGTCCTTCCCGTGATTCCAACGGCGAGTATCGAAGGAAATTTAATGATGAGCTGTACGAGCTCTACGCAGATCTGACCATAGTCCAGCGAATTAAAGCCCAAAGACTCCGCTGGCTGGGCCATGTTATGCGAATGGACAAAGAAGCTCCAGCACAGAAGGTCTTCCTATCGTCGCCTGAATTCGGCAGCAGAGGAAGGGGGAGGCCTCGACTGAGATGGAAACAACAGGTGGAGGATGACTTGAACTCCCTTGGGGTTTCCAATTGGCGTCAGTTATCGCTAAAAAGGAATGACTGGCGTGCTTTGATATGCAACGGCCAAAATCGCTTAGGCGGTTAAGCGCCAATAAATGATGAATGATGACTTCATTGGTATGAACATTGTTGAACGAATCACTTTTTATTAATTTGCGTATATCTGGACCATTAAGTACTCCTGAAGAGAAACAGTAGACCAATAAAATTTTATTTATGTAGATTAGGAATTTTTAAATTTACCTTCTTTAATTTTGCTTTCACTAAGCCTAAGGTAAATTTCTTTTAGGCACAAAAAACATCATCATCATAGCCATTGCAAACTTGCTATCCTCTCTTTGCTTCCAGTCGTGAAATGCATACTGGTTTCCACTATAACGTGAATCCCAATCGCATATGAAGCACATATGTTTGACGTAACCACTTTGAAGACCAGAAAGAATTGCCACCACCTTTAAGTCGCAACATATACGCCACCTATGTTTCGAGTATTCCACCATTTTTAAAATACTTTCCAACGCTTCATATGAATCTTTAGTTTCTGTGCTGTATTCGATTGGGATCGAAGGCTTTTCATTCGTTTTATGAAGTAAAACAGCTTTTAAGCTAAATTTTGAGCTGTCAATAAACAATCTCCAGTCTTCTGCTTAGTAATTAATAATATTCATTGCATCCACATCCGGGCAATATGCAGACGTTCTTTCATCATTGACGACGAATAACTTTGCACTGTTGCTTGCCGACTTCGATAGACTGTTACTCTAACATATTCCGCCAAAAGATTTTGCGATCTTACAAACGATACTAGTTCTTCTGACTTACGCTGTGTTAATTCCAGCTCGGCAACTAGTGAGTCAAGTTTACTTTGACTTACTAGATTTGAAACACATGCATTATATTGAGAGTCGTTAGGATTATCTGGAATTAAACTTTCAAATGTCGTCGTGGATAAAATAGTGAGGCTTTGACACTGTGGCGCAGGGATGTTGTCGGAAGGCGGCAATGGTATTTGACGCTTGGAGCCTCAACATATTTAAACGACTTCCTCACGTGTTTTCGTAATACGGCTCCTTCGTTGGCACATGCATAGCAGTTTTCTTTTTTATGAAAGGGGCCAGGATGAGTCCAAATCATTTGAACACCGAATTGCATGCATTTGCATTTTCCGTTAGTCCAATCTATAAGACGGTTATAACAATTCTTCTTTTCATATATTTCGATGAACTCGGCACTGAAAGTCCCTTTCTTTACACTTTTTGCTACATATTTACCACAGCAGTAGCAAAATCTATTTATATTTGACTTGCACCCTTTCATTTTTGCATATACTTCTTAAACTTTTGTGTAAATAATTTTGCCTAAACCGACGACAAATAAATAAAATGAAGGTAGTACATAAGTAGGTAATTTAATTAACAAGTATATTCTTGTTTTCAACAGCTAAAAATAAATTGTAGGGATGTGGGTATTTTTTGTTTGGCTTACCTTCAAAATAAGCTAAAAGCCATGTTTGTTCGAGATATAAGAGCTTGTGAATTTAAGAAAAATCGTTGTATATTTTAAGGGGTATTTTTTTTTCCTTCCTGGGGACTCCAAAATCTTTTTTATAAAGATTTGGTTTGAGAAGACCCCCAGTGAAATTTTCCGCTGAAGAATTTTCAAGAACATTTTTACCCTCTCACCACCTCACAAATAATATTTTAGAAGGATTTTTCGAAAAACGGGTCTAAAAGTCTCTTTTATGATGCAGCCAACGGATTAAAATATTCCACAAAATAATTCTTCGTTTAATTTTACTATATGCGCCCGAACTACATATTTTGATCCGATATGAATTTTAACCCTTTCTCCACTTTTTCTAATATCACTTTTTTTTTTTTAAATTTCAACTTAAAGTGACCATAAAAAAAAGTTCCGCCAAAGAATTCCAAAAAATTTTGGGGATTTACTTTATGGCCCAAGACCTTTCATTCGCAATTAGTCTCACTCCGACCCCAGCACTGCTGTTGTACTGTGTAATATGAAAAATATAAAAAAAAGTTAAGGAGACAGATGAGAGAAATAAATTAAAAAAATATGACTTTAGCGTTTTTTTTTGCTCTCCTGACAAATTCTGATTTTGTAACCTAGAAAGTTATTCGCGATGATGCTTCAATTACTAATAAAAATTAACAGCTCTGTTCCGTAGTAATCACACTTTAAAAGTACCTATTACAATGTGGTACAAAAACGAACTGTTTTTCTGTCCTATGAACCAAATAGACTTTTTCGGAAAGGGGGCAAAAAATAAAAATACACGTGTATCGGCGATTTTCATATAGTCGTAAAAAATTTTTTTTTTGTACAGTGGCTCACAGTTAAATCAAAATTTTAAACTTTTTTGACAGAGTTTCTAGCGAATTTCTGAGTAAGCAGTTTTGTAGGCCGGTCAATTTCACGGTACTAACGTGCAAGCTAGAAGTAGCTCAAAATTTCCCCTGATTTTTAAGAATTTTTTTCGTCGATCGTGTTGAGCAATTTCTTCAATACAAAAAAAAAAAAGTAATTTTGTATGGAAGAAAAAAATTCTTAATAATCAAGGGAAATTTTGAGCTACTTCTAGCTTAGTACCGTGAAATTTACCGGCCTACAAAACTGCATACTCAGAAATTCGCTAGAAACTCTGCCAAAAAAGTTTAAAATTTTGATTGTACTGTGAGCCACTGTACACAAAAAAAAAAAAAAATTCTGACGTGTACATGAAAATCGCCGATACACGTGAATTTTTATTTTTGGCCCCCTTTCCGAAAAAGTCTATGTGGTTCATAGGACAAAATATGTGTAGAGCAGTGTTATCGTCATTTTTCGAATATTTCAATACCTTGCCACGCCCACAATTGTTCGAAAATGCAATTTCTAAAAATGAGGTTGTGTGTGGGTAGGTAAGATGTACCGCTATTTCATCAAATTCTGAGGGGGTCGGGTTCAAAATGTACTTTTTTCAGCCTTTGACATGAAATTCATCGTATTTGAACTCTACACTCCATAATAAAATGTCTGGATCATACTTGCAAGGAGCCGCAAATCCAACAGCACCAACCAATGGACGTGGATCCATCATATCAAAAAACAGAACTACTAAAATGTCTGAATGAAAAACTCCGGATTTGACAACAGTTTCTAAGATGAGGGAGATCTATAAAACAGCAGAATCCGCAAACGAAATCAAATCGATAAATCTAGAAGTTATTGCAAAGAAAAAAGAAAACGATTATCAAGAAAAGGATTCCTTATTTCTTTATTTATTTATAAGTCTTTGGATTACAATCCTATATACTTATTCCGTGCATGAATCAAAATACCTATAAGGCACAGTTCAGCATCTTGAAAAAGGCATCGCTTGATATAGAGAAATCCAGAGCGATAGCATCAGATAGTGAATTAAACTCCCTTAAAGCGCGATTTACAGGGGAATTACAAGCATATTGGGTTCTCGTATTATCCCCATAGAACGGAAACACAGTACGAAGAAGCCGTTGAGGAACATTAAACCGAATCCTTTCCAATAGGTAAGGGCAGTCAATTAGGCCCTTGATAATTTTGAAGGCAAATTACAAGGAGAGTATAGATCTGCGACTCTCTAAGGATTTCAGACTAATCAACGCAAGGCGAGCAGAATAGGATGGTATTGGCTCCACGAAATTTAACGACCAAAGAGCATACTTTAGAAAGCGTTTTTGTATTCTCTCCAATCTATTTATAGCTGTCATAGTACTAGGTCGCCAGATAAAGACAGCATATTCTAAATTAGACCTGACAAAATAAGTGTAGAGAAGTTTTAGAGTATATGGGTCACAAAATTTAGCGGAATCGCGCCTAATAAAACCCAACATGGAATAAGCTTTAGAGGTTACGTAGCTAATATGGTTATTGAAAGAAAACTTTCTATCAAATATGACTCCAAGGTCCTTAATCTCACTAAGGCATTGAAGTTCACAGTCAGAAATATAATATTTTGAGCGAAGAATATTAGGAGTCTTAGAATAAGTCACATGAAAGCATTTAGATGGGTTCAGGGACAGATGAGACTTGAGGCACCACAGATGGAGCTTGGCAATATCATATTGTAATTTCATTGCATCATCAAGCGAATTTATAGTTGAAAACAGTTTTAAGTCATCAGCATAATAGACCAAGATCCCAGAGCCTAAAAGCGTCACTTATTTTATAATGGATGAAACCAATACCGATCGATAGTCCTCCCCGAATCTAGAAAGAATGTGAAAATTTTAAAGCTATACCTATGACAAGGGCCTAGGAATCGGGGGTCAAAGTCGCCAAAAAATGACCCTAACTTCACTTATTTTATAATGGATGATTTTCACATATTTGACGTAGCTTACCACCCCGCGTCAGTATCAAGTGTTGTTAGACCCGTACCAGTGACAAGGCTCCAGCCAGACACCCCCAGTTCGCGGATTTTCCTATGGAAATTTATTCTGTTTTACTAATTTCACG
The DNA here is from genome assembly GCA_964058755.1 of Campiglossa producta. Lineage (NCBI taxonomy): Eukaryota > Metazoa > Arthropoda > Insecta > Diptera > Tephritidae > Campiglossa > Campiglossa producta. The sequence continues at coordinate 80,921 of CAXKVI010000081.1, read as the reverse complement.
CATTTGGGCCACTTTGGCAGCTTTTAACTACCCAATATTTTCCCATTTTTTGTAGAACACTACCCTCAAGTAGTATCAGGAATTTTTAGACTTCGTCCCATGGAAAAAACTTCAGCCAGACACCTCAAAACTCGGGAAATTTCACTAATTTTTACTGCGCTTTCACATGTTTAGGCGGATTTGACCAACTTTGGCCTCTTTTAAATAACAGATCTTTACACATGTATCGTAAAATGCTACCCTTAAGTAGAATCAAGAATTTCTAGACATCATCCCATGGAAAAAACTTCAGCCAGACACCTGAAAGTTCGAGAACATTTATTTTCCTATTAATTTGCTTTCTCTTGTTTGTCCCACTTTTACTAATTTTAAATGATAGATCTTTTCACATGTGTCGTAGGACACTACCCTTAAGTAGTTTCAGTAATTTTTAGACCTCGTCCCATGGCAAAAACTTCAGCCAGACACTTCAAAACTCGGGAAATTTCACTCATTTTTACTTCGCTTTCACATGTTTAAGTGGATTTGACAAACTTTGACTACTTTTAAATAGCAGATCTTCACACATATGTCGTAAAATGGTATCCTTAAGTAGAATCAAGCATTTCCAGACATCATCCCATGGCAAAAACTTCAGCCAGACACCTAAAAGTTCGGGAACTTTTATTTTCCTATTAATTTGCTTTCTCTTGTTTGTCCCACTCTTACAACTTCTAAACGACGGATCTTTTCAGATATTTCGTAGGACACTACCCTTAAGTAGTTTCAGTCATTTCTATACTTCGCCCCATGGCAAAAACTTCAGCCAGACACCTCAAAGCTCGGGATTTTCACAAATTTTTACAGAGATTTCACTTGTTTCAGCAGGTTTCTCCAACTTTGTCCACGTTTAAACGGCGGATCTTTACACACGTGTCGTATAACACTACCCTTAAACAGCATCAGGCATTTCCGGACTTCATTCCATGAAAAAAACTTAAGCCAAACAACCCAAAGCACGGGGACTTTTCATCATTTTTAATGTGCTTTCACGTGGTCAAATGGGTTTACTCAACTTTGGCTGCTTTTAAATGGCGGATCGTTACAAATGTATCGTATAACACTACTATTAACTAATATTAGGCATTTTTAGACTTCGCCCCATGACAAAAACTTCAGCCAGACACCTCAAAGCTGAGGAAATTTCATAATTCTTACTGCGAATTCACATGTTTAACTGCGTTGCTCTAACTTTGGCTGCTTTTAAAAGGCAGATAATTTCACATGTGTCATAGAAGACCACCCTTAAGTGGTATCACGTACTTTTTGACTTCGCCCCATGTCAAAAACTTCAGCCAGACACCTCAAAACTGAGGAATTTTTATAATTCTTACTGCACTTTCACATGTTTAAGCGAGTTTGTCCAACTTTGGCTGTTTTTGAAAGGCAGATCTTTGCACATGTGTCGTGGAACACTATCTCCAAGTAGTATCAGGCATTTTTATACTTCATCCCATGGAAAAAACCTCAGCCAGACACCTCAAGCCTGAGGAATTTTCATAGTTCTTACTGCTTTTTCACATGTTTAATCGGGTTGGTCCAACTTCGGCTGCTCTTAGAGAGCGCATCTTTTCACATGTGTCATAGAAGACCACCCTTAAGTGGTATCAGTTACTTTTAGATTTCGCCTCATGTCAAACACTTCAGCCAGACACCTCAAAACTGAGGAATTTTTATAATTCTTACTGCACTTTCACATGTTTAACCGAGTTTGTCCAACTTTGGCTATTTTTGAAAGGCAGATCTTTACACATGTGTCGTGGAACACTATCTCCCAGTAGTATCAGGTATTTTTAGACTTCATCCCATGGAAAAAACTGCAGCCAGACACCTCAAGGCTGAGGAATTTTCATAGTTCTTACTGCTTGTTCACATGTTTAATCGGGTTGGTCCAACTTCGGCTGCTTTTAAAGAGCAGATCTTTTCACATGTGTCATAGAAGACCCCCTTAAAGAAGTATCGGGTATTTTTATACTTCGCCCCATGTCAAAAACTACAGTCAGACACCTCAAAACTGAGGAATTTTCATAATTCTTACTGCGATTTCACAGGTTTAAGCGAGTTGGTCCAACTTTTGCTGTCCGTAAAGGGCATATCTACACACAAGTGTCATAGAAGACCACCTTAAAGAAGCATCGGGTATTTTTATACTTCGCCCCATGTCAAAAACTACAGCCAGACACCTCAAAACTGAGGAATTTTCATAATTCTTACTGCGATTTCACAGGTTTAAGCGAGTTCCCTGCACCGAAACCTCAAACTAATCAGAAAAATACTAGTATACAACTATAATTTTCTGGCAGAACTCATACTAGTCAGGAAATATCCATTTCATACCAGTATACAAATAGAATTTTTCGGCTGAACCCATACTAGTCAGGAAATATCCATTCCATACTAGTATACAACTAGATTTTTCTGGATGAAATCATACCAGTTGAAAAAAACAAAATTCATTCATTTCGTTTTCTCTTATAATTCATAGATGCTTTTTCGTGATTGGGTAAATACAAATAGCCGCTGCTTTCTTAAGAATAAACATTAAAATAAAGTCAAATGATAAAATAAAGGGTAAGCCAGGAAAATTCTGGTTGAAATCATACTAGTCCAGGTTAAAAGCCTTTTTGACTAGTATATTCCATACTGGTCCTTTTTGGACTAGTTCATTTTATGGAAATTATACTAGTCCAGGATGAACTAGTATGGAACTGGTATCTTACAACTAGCATGAAACTGGTATTTCCTGACTAGTAAATAACTGGTATATTCTGGTCGAAATCTGACAATTGACATCTTGTAGGACATCAACACGTAAAAAATACCAGTTGCTTATATGGAAAAAAGACAGAACACCGGGCCCAACTAGTCAGTGTTCTGTCTTTGTTCCATATAAGCTCGGTGCACCAACTAGTTGTAAAGTAGTTTTCAACTAGTTGCTTTCGCTGCAGGGTAGCGACATAAGAGTGACATTGTCTGAAATGCAACAAATTCCACATCTGAACACTTTGTATGGGCTGAACTGTTCTAATTTGCATGATCATGTCCTATGGAGAGATCAATTGCGAAAAAAAACTCGAGCTCTGAGGTGTTTGGATGTAGTTTTTGTCATGGGAAGATCTCCAAAAATGCCTGATACCACTTAAGAGTTGCGTTCTACGACACATGTGTAAATATTCGCCTTTTAAAAATAGTCAAAGTTGGACAAACCTGCTTCAACAATCGAAAGCACAGTAAGAATTATGAAAACTACCCAGATTTAAGGTGTCTGGTTAAAGTATTTGTCATAAGGCGAAGTCTAAAAGTACCTGGTACCACGTAAGGGTGGTCCTCTATGACACATTGAAAATATCTGCCCTTTAAAAGCAGCCAGAGGTAGACGAACCATCTCAAACATGTGAAAACGCAGTAAGAATTATAAAAATTTCTCAGTTTTGAGGCTGTAGTTTTTGACATGGGCGAAGTATAAAAATACCCGATACTTCTTTAAGGTGGTCTTCTATGACACATGTGTGAAGATATGCCCTTTACGAACAGCAACAGTTGGACCTACTCGCTTAAACCTGTGAAATCGCAGTAAGAATTATGAAAATTCCTCAGTTTTGAGGTGTCTGACTGTAGTTTTTGACATGGGGCGAAGTATAAAAATAGCCGATCCTTCTTTAAGGGGGTCTTCTATGACACATGTGAAAAGATCTGCTCTTTAAAAGCAGCCGAAGTTGGACGAACTCGCTTAAACCTTTGAAATCGCAGTAAGAATTATGAAAATTCCTCAGTTTTGAGGTGTCTGGCTGAAATTTTTGACATGGGGCAAAGTATAAAAAATACCCGATACTTCTTTAAGGTGGTCTTCTATGACACATGTGTGAAGATATGCCCTTTACGAACAGCAACAGTTGGACCTACTCGCTTAAACCTGTGAAATCGCAGTAAGAATTATGAAAATTCCTCAGTTTTGAGGTGTCTGACTGTAGTTTTTGACATGGGGCGAAGTATAAAAATAGCCGATCCTTCTTTAAGGGGGTCTTCTATGACACATGTGAAAAGATCTGCTCTTTAAAAGCAGCCGAAGTTGGACGAACTCGCTTAAACCTTTGAAATCGCAGTAAGAATTATGAAAATTCCTCAGTTTTGAGGTGTCTGACTGTAGTTTTTGACATGGGGCGAAGTATAAAAATAGCCGATCCTTCTTTAAGGGGGTCTTCTATGACACATGTGAAAAGATCTGCTCTTTAAAAGCAGCCGAAGTTGGACGAACTCGCTTAAACCTGTGAAATCGCAGTAATAATTATGAAAATTCCTCAGTTTTGAGGTGTCTGACTGTAGTTTTTGACATGAGGCGAAGTATAATAATAGCCGTTTCACGTATTGCCGGTTCTGCGAGAACGGTATTTGTACCTGTACAATACCCTTCGTACCGAAACGACCCGGGTTGTTTTTTTTTATAATGACTCGGCCAAGAGCAATACATTTCGAAGTGACCCTGTCTAACGCGTCACGATTCCCTCCCTCTATAATAATAGCCGATCCTTCTTTAAGGGGGTCTTCTATGACACATGTGAAAAGATCTGCTCTTTAAAAGCAGCCGAAGTTGGACCAACCCGATTAAACATGTGAAAAAGCAGTAAGAACTATGAAAATTCCTCAGGCTTGAGGTGTCTGGCTGAAGTTTTTTCCATGGGATGAAGTATAAAAATGCCTGATACTACTTGGAGATAGTGTTCCACGACACATGTGCAAAGATCTGCCTTTCAAAAACAGCCAAAGTTGGACAAATTCGCTTAAACATGTGAAAGTGCAGTAAGAATTATAAAAATTCCTCGGTTTTGAGGTGTCTGGCTGAAGTTTTTGACATGGGGCGAAGTCAAAAAGTACCTGATACCACTTAAGGGTAGTCTTCTATGACACATGTGAAATTATCTGCCCTTTAAAAGCAGCCAAAGTTAGACCAACGCAGTTAAACATGTGAATTCGCAGCAAGAATTATGAAATTTCCTCAGCTTTGAGGTGTCTGGCTGAAGTTTTTGTCATGGGGCGAAGTCTAAAAATGCCTAATATTAGTTAATAGTAGTGTTATACGATACATTTGTAGCGATCCGCCATTTAAAAGCAGCCAAAGTTGGGTAAACCCATTTGACCATGTGAAAGCACAGTAAAAATGATGAAAAGTTCCCGTGCTTTGGGTTGTTTGGCTTAAGTTTTTTTCATGGAATGAAGTCCGGAAATGCCTGATACCGTTTAAGGGTAGTGTTATACGACACATGTGTAAAGATCCGCCGTTTAAACGTGGACAAAGTTGGAGAAACCTGCTGAAACAAGTGAAATCTCTGTAAAAATTAGTGAAAATCCCGAGCTTTGAGGTGTCTGGCTGAAGTTTTTGCCATGGGGCGAAGTCTAGAAATGACTGAAACTACTTAAGGGTAGTGTCCTACGAAACATCTGAAAAGATCCGTCGTTTAGAAATTGTAAAAGTGGGACAAACAAGAGAAAGCAAATTAATAGGAAAATAAAAGTTCTCGAACTTTCAGGTGTCTGGCTGAAATGCTTCATTCTACTTAAGGGTAGCATTTTACGACACATGTGTAAATATCTGTTATTTAAAAGAGGCCAAAGTTGGTCAAATCCGCCTAAACATGTGAAAGCGCAGTAAAAATTAGTGAAATTTCCCGAGTTTTGAGGTGTCTGGCTGAAGTTTTTTCCATGGGACAAAGTCTAAAAATTCCTGATACTACTTGAGGGTAGTGTTCTACAAAAAATGGGAAAATATTGGGTAGTTAAAAGCTGCCAAAGTGGCCCAAATGCGTCAAATTGGTAAAACAGAAAAAATTTCTATAGGAAAATCCGCGAACTGGGGGTGTCTGGCTGGAGCCTTGTCACTGGTACGGGTCTAACAACACTTGATACTGACGCGGGGTCATAATCTACGTCTAATATGTGAAAATCATCCATTATAAAATAAGTGAAGTTAGGGTCATTTTTTGGCGACTTTGACCCCCGATTCCTAGGCCTTTGTCATAGGTACAGCTTTAAAATTTTCACATTCTTTCTAGATTCGGGGAGGACTATCGATCGGTATTGGTTTCATCCATTATAAAATAAGTGACGCTTTTAGGCTCTGGGATCTCGCTCTATAAAGCAAACATTTAGCAAATGAAAAGCAATTACTGATGTCGTTTATAAAAAGATTAAATAGCAATGGTCCTAATATACTCCCCTGAGGTACCCCCGAAGAGGCCATAAAGGGAATAGAGGGCTCACCATCAATAGTGACAACACTTTGTCTGCTAGATAAATACGACCTTAGCCATGAAAGAAAGGAGGAATGAAATCCAAGACATCCTAGTTTATTAATTAAGACTCGGTGAGAGACCCTGTCAAAGGCTTTTGAAAAATCGGTATAGATACAATCTACTTGTGAACCAGCAGAAAAGGACTCAATACAATACTCACTGAAAACAGCAAGGTTTGAGATTGTCGACCTCTCTGCAACGAACCCATGTTGGTAAGGTGAAATAAGGGACTTAACCGCAAAACACAACTTATCATTGACCGCATGCTCAAATAGGTCTGTAATTCCGCACATCATTTTTATTGCCACTTTTGAAGATAGGTGCAATAGACGTAATTTTCCAATCATCAATAAAATTCCCAGTGGATAGAGATTTATTGAAAATAAGTTGAAGTGGGAATACCACCGCCGGGCAATTTTTCAACAAAACGGGAGAAAATCCATCTAAATCTATCTGAGAAGAAGATTTAAGTCTATTGATAGCCCCACTAATATCGTCAGAGGAAAGATGGAGAGCTCCGCAGTTTATGGTGGAGTTCAAGCTATTTGAAAAATCAAGCAGTTGATTAGTATCGTCAACAGAAAAATTTGATTTAAAAAAATCAGCAAATAAATTAGCAGCCTCACTCGGAGTTTTCGCTGATTTATCATTAGGGAAAACTCCGGTGGGTACACTAGCAGAGCATTTTTTGTCTTTTATATATCTTTCGATTCGATTTAATGTTTCCTTCGATATTTCTTATGTACCTACTTGGAATAAAGAGTTTTATTCAAAGTATTAAAGTCCATTAAGTATAGCTTATATTAAAGAACAGGATATTCATAGATTTCTGAAATTTTTTTAGGTATTTACTTTTGAGATTCTTGAGTTTTTTTAATTCCTTGGTGTACCATGGTAATTTATAAGGTCTTTTTGCCCGCAAAGGTATTCTGTCCATGCATTGGGTGAATAAGATGGACTTGAAAGTAGAAAAGCCAGCAGCGGCATCAAGCCTGCCCAGAAGCTCCTCCCAATTTATTTCAAGTAGGGCATCATTTAGTAGTAACCGGAGAGAAGTGATAAAAGTTAAACTGAACAACAAGAGGTAGGTGATGTCTGTCCTTAGGAGTAATTGGGTTCATGCACTCACTAACTTCACAGCAAAAACTGTCACTTACAAATATAAGGTCCAGTAACCTATTCAGAATATTAAAAAACTTATTAATTTGAATTAAATTAAGACTAAGTACATTATCTATAAAATACAATTCTTGATTTGAAATTACATTATTAGGGGTGAGACCGTATTGATCAGAAATGCTGGTTAACCAGTTAATATTAGGAAGATTAAAATCGCCTAGCAAGCAGAGATCTTTAACATCATTCAAGACTAAAAATCAATGTTGTCCACGTGGGCCTTGTATAATTCGAAGGAACTGCCCAGTGGCACGTACGACGCGAGAACATGTAAAGACTTGCGGTGTAGCACCGTTAACACAAATACAAAGTTGATCCAGTAAAGAGTCACCATTTGAAAGAGTGACCAAAGGCTTAATGGCGATAAGAACACCACCACCTCGAACGCAGCCAGTCTTTTCTGCATCTCGATCTTTTCGAAAAACATTGAACAAATTTAGGTTGAAGAATTCACCATCAAAAAAAATCTTATTTAACCACGTTTCAACGAGGATAAAGATGTCATAGTTCATTTGCTCACTAAAATTGTGCACAAGTTCAGACTTGGTTCTCATACCAGATAAATTTTGATAATAAACTTTAAGCTCTCTATTATTATTCATATGTAGTCGGGTACTATTTGCTACTCCTGTGGTGGCTTTCGTCGATAACATTAGTTGGCCAGATATCAGAGCATAATAATTTTTCGTAAGAGGTCTCAGGAACTCCTAATTTAAAATTGATCCTATTCACGGATTGAATTGCGACGTCTTTCCTAATGAAGTTAGAGCAAGACAGTAAAGTTCTAGATAAATCGGTTTGTTTGGCCACGTAAGTTTTTATATCATCCTCAGATACGGATGGTGAAAAGGAAGCCAAATGAAGCCATTTGTAGCGGTCAGCAACACTTAACATCAAGGACATGAAGATAGCAAGGAAAATACACTAGATGTCACGAAACAAAAAGACAAACAGTCGCACAAAATCGATTATGAAGAGCAGGAAGAAAAGGTGACTACACTTTCAGAACCCCGTATTGGTAAAAATATAAAAAAGGGCACAAATCAAATATAAAATCTACACACACACACAAGCATTTACATCAAAATGAGAAAATTCGAAAAATCCGGCAAAAGTGAAACGGAAACACGCAGCATGGTACAAAAACAAATATAACTGTGGCATAGTGAAGGAGATGCATATAACACAAAAGCAAGATGCATGGTTATAGGTTAGGTTCAAGTGGCTGCCGCAGAGGCACACTTAGGCCAGTTTTGAAAGGCCCGTTGTGATACCACCAACACAAGGAAAGTCAGTCCCGGGACCCAGCCAAATGGAAAATCCCTGAGTTGTTGGGATTTTCCACATAGCAGAATCCCGGGACTGACACTCCTAAACCGACACCGTTACTCCTCCTCGAACCACTTAGATGACTTTATGAAGGCCATCAAGTCCTTTATGTCCAGTTCCGCGATCTGGCTTAGGCTATCCAGGAACGGAACTCCCAAAAAGCGCGTTCTCGCGCCGCTTAAAGCCGGACAGTTGCAGATGAGGTGTTCCACTGTTTCCTCCTCCTCATCATCTTTGCAATTCCTGCAGCATCGTCGGTAGGGCACACTTAGCCTCTCTGCATGCCTACCAATGAGGCAGTGACCGGTTAATACCCCTATCAATATGCAGATTTCCCTCCTAGTTAGGGCATAAATGCGTCTAGACCTTTTAAGATCCCATTTTGGCCAGGTTTGTTTCGATATCCGACACCCTGGGGATTGCAGCCATCTTTCGTTGGCTTGACGGAGTGTGTGCTCCTTCAGCATTAGTTTGCATGTGGCAAACGGCATACCTAAGCGCTCTTTATCTTGAAGAACCTGGTTGGTCGTGCCCTGCCTGGCAAGCTCGTCTGCCTTACAGTTTCCCTCAATGTCCCTATGTCCCGGGACCCATATGAGGTTTACGCGGTTCTGTTGGGCCATCTCCTGAAGAGATCGACGACCGCTGAGCGTCAGTTCAGAGTTGAACGTGTATGAGCCAAGGGATTTGATGGCCGCTTGGCTATCGCTGAAAATAGCGATATCTTCTCCGATAACACGTTTGCTTAACCAGGCCGCGGCGTCTAGGATTGCCGAGACTTCCGCCTGGAAGACGCTACAATGATCAGGTAGTCTGAAGGAGAGCTCAAGGTCCAAATCCCTTGAATAAACCCCTCCTCCAACTCTTCCGTCCAACTTCGAGCCGTCGGTGTATATGGAAGTGCCACTATTTGTTTAGGGACACCAATCCGTCCTCTCCCAGTCTTCTCTGCTGGGAATGTTTATTTTGAAACAGCTATCACCGACTGTAGTGGTCGCACAACGATCTGTGCTTAGAGGGAGAAAGCTGTAAGATTCCAGAATACTGGAGTGTCCAATAGTACCCGCCCCCCAACTGGAGGTTTCTCTTAGGCGCAGAGCTGATGCCGCTGCTGACCGAAACCCTTCCAGATCAAGTGGCAAAATGCCCAGAATGACCTGGAGGGCTTCGTTGGGCGTTGTCCTTAGCGCACCGCTTATACAGATCATATTGGATCTATGGACTTTCCGCAACAGATTCAGGTATGTTGCTTTGCTCAGCGCAGGCCACCATACGACGACTCCATATAGCATGATTGGACGAATGATGGCCGTGTAGATCCAACTGCATACTCTAGGGCTGAGCCCCCATTTTTTGCCAATGGCTCTTTTGCATGTGTAAAGAGCGATGCAAGCTTTCTTCTGGCGCTGAAGAACATTCTCCTTCCAATTCAGTTTCCTGTCCAGAACTATGCCTAGAAACTTGGCCTTATCCGACAAGCCCAGGCGCGTGCCATCTAGTTCTGGTAGGCTTAGTGGCGGTATTTTGTACCGGTTGGTGAAGAGGACAAGTTCCACCTTCCCCGGGTTGATACTAAGTCCGCAGCGAGAGGACCACGTCGAAACTTCTCGCAGTGCTACTTGCATCAGGTCACACAGAGTTTGTGGGAACTTGCCTCTGAATGCAATAGCTAAATCGTCTGCGTATGCCACTATCTTCCCGCCCCCCCAACTTGTGTCACGTAGCAACGAGTTGACTGTGAGGTTCCATAAAAGCGGGGAAAGAACACCACCCTGGGGGGTTCCCCTTGTGATAGCGTGATAACTCAACCGTACCAAGTGAAGAAGCTATTTTCCTTCCCCTTAAAAGTTGGTCAATTAAACCAGTTAGAGGTCTATCTACGCCCAGATTAGTTAGAGCGGAGTTGATAGCCTCCGGGCTTATATTGTTGAAAGCCCCCTCAATGTCTAGGAAGGCCACGAGACAGTAGTCCTTTTCACACAGCGATTTCTCAATGACCGATACTAGGCTGTGCAGAGCGGTTTCTGTTGATTTACCTTTGGTGTATGCATGCTGATAGCTAGAAATAAGGTTGCTATCAATAGTCGTTGAGAGGTAGTCGCTTAGTATCCTCTCAAAGGTTTTGAGTACAAAGGACGAGAGACTGATCGGTCTGTAGTCTTTTGGCTCGTAGTGGGATGCCTTCCCAGCCTTAGGGATAAACACTACCGTGGCGCTTCTCCAGGAGCCCGGAATGTGGTTGAGAGCCAGGCAGGCTGTGAAGAGAAATACCAGCCATTTAGCTGATGTCTCCAACGTGTTTATAAGTTGCGCGGGGATAATCCCGTCCGGCCCGGCAGCCTTATACGGTTCAAAGCTCTTAACTGCCCACCTTACCCTTTCCTCAGTGATGGGTATTTTTACTGCCAGGTTTGTTGCAGGTACTAGTGGTGCGTCATGCAGATTCCCCGGAAAATGTGTATTCAAGAGCAGCTCAAGGGTTTCCTCTTCAGTGCTGGTCCAGGATCCGTCAGTTTTTCGCAAATAGCTGATGGCTGTTTGATTTTTCGAGAGGACTCGTCTAAGTCTCGCTGTGTCGTCGACCTTTTCGACGCCAGTGCAGAAATTTCTCCACGAAGTTCTCTTCGCCTGTCTCAGAGCTTTTTTGTAGGCCCTAAGTTTAGCTTTATATTCGTGCCAATGAGGCTCAGAGCCGAGGCTCTTGGCCTTGTTAAATTGTTTCCGGCATGATTTGCGGAACGAGTCCAAATCGTAGGACCACCAATGTGGCCTGTGTTTACCGCGTGGTTTTGGCACTGGACAAGCCTGTCCTAGAGCATTTGAGAGCGCCGATGTAAATGTAGTAACAAGATCCTCCAGCTCCTCTACTGATGAGGGGGCTTGTGAGGGCAGTACTGGGAGGTCTGGAGGAGAACCCGCCATTTTCTGACCCACCCATAAGCGCCTTCACTACAGATAGTGAGGTCTATGACCTCCCTACGGGTCTTAGTGATAAAAGTAGGCTCATTACCCACGTTGCAAATTACCAGGTTGGTTGTTAAGAGGTAATCAAACAGAGACTCGCCCTGGCATTGATATCGGAACTCCCCCATTGGACATGGTGAGCATTAGCGTCCGCTACAATAATAAGATTACCCGTGCAGAAATTTGACACCAGGTCTTTCACCTCCGTTTGTGGTGGGGGTTCTTCGGCGTCGTAGGGCATATAGACCGACGCCACCGTCAGGCGGGTGCTGTCGACCGTTAGACTGATAGCGGTAATATCACCATTGGTGTAGTTAGGTAGGAGAAAGGAGTTCAACTCAGACTTGACCAAAATACACGTTCGGACTTTGCTCTCCTCGCTGGCTCGAATGAGCTTGAAGCCCTTAGTCCTTAATCCGCAGATTCTCGAGCTATTGACCCAGGGTTCTTGGATGAGGACCACATCCACTTCGCCTTTAGAAAGACGACTACTTAAAGCAGCCGAAGCCACTTTAGATTTGTGCAGATTAATCTGAGGCACCACCAACATGAGAGCGCACAGACTTCCCTGCCGTCCCCATGTCGTCGAGGTTTGCCCCATCCCGGAGGTTGCCTATCAACGACGAGTTGTTCCGATTAACTGCCCGATATGGCGTTGCAGGAGTCCTGCTGCCTGTAGCGTTAGATGTTAATCGCTCAGCGTTGGCTGCTACCACCGTGACGTCGAGGACTTCCTCGTCCTGTAGGCTGTCCTCCATCTCCGAGTTGTTCACAGCACTATCGGCAAGGGACGTGGCTGATAACATGCTTTCCGCATCGGAATCCTCCGCTTCCTCTTCTGGTAATTCGTTTTCCGGTTCCCCCGGAGCAGCCGAGAAGCTAGCGCGCTGAGCGTCACCACGATATACGTGGATAACGATCTGGCCTACGCTGTAGTGTACTAGGCCATTGCACCTTTTGAGGGGCTCGATTGACTCTTTATTCATGGTGAACACCACCTGTCTGTCGGGCCCCACCGCATCCCCGACCAGATTAACACTCCAGTCATGCGTTGGGAGAGACGGATTCATTAGCCGTAGCATCCCGAGAATTCTGTCGGGTTCGTCAGGGATGGCCGGAATCCACGCCCTTGCCCTTGGACGAGCTGGAATGTCCTTCCAGTCGACGACCTCTATCTTTGCGCCCTTGTAGACTTCACCCAGTTTAGCAGCTGCTGCCTTATACAGTGCTACGGTTTTTGCATCCTCGCATGCGAGTAATTTGATCTGACCCTGGTGCCAGCCCGCATCCGTTACTCGCGCCGAACTACCTGGAAACTCCGGAGCAACGTTGAGAAGAATGTTGCCGAGTTCATTTCGCACGTAACGCCACTGGTCCTTGGGGATGGCCAGACGGTCATTGCCACGGTCAAGGACGCCTATAAGGATCCTGTCCTTGGTTACCTCAGCAAAGCTTAGTTTGCCCGCTCCAGAGGTATTCTGATGCCGCTTGGGAGGGGGATTTAACTCCAGGTCCGATCTCTGGCGCTTGAAAGGGTTAACTTTTAACCTCTTTGGCATGTAAGATTTTTGGAAATCCGGTATCACAGCTTTCGCTAGCTCTACCGATTTACTGGAATTCGGCGACAGCGACTCCTGCGGTACCCCTTCATACCTCTTCAGGATCTTTGCAGCCAATCTTTTCTCGTGGTATGTGAAGCGGCAGGGAGATGTCTCCCGGGAGTGCGGACCCGTAGTTGCCATCGCGGTCGCTCCCCTTGCCGAAATCTCAGTTGCAGCTTCCTTCCCCTTCGAAACTCCGAGGCCAGGTCGTGAGACCGCTGCCACAGACGTAAAGATATTGGTTTTCATATCAGAGGTTGATGGGAGTTTAGCATCCGCCGTTGTCCGCTTAGCTGCGTTGGCAACCGCACTGGTGCTAGCTCCCATCAAGTCAATCTTACTCGATAGAGGGTTGGTTGACCGACTCGTAGTTGCCATCGCTGTCGATCCCCCCCTTGATTGTGGAACGGAGGTTGTCCTCCGGCGTTGTTGTTGCTTTCTCGCCTGCTCCTCCATAGCTTTCCTTTGCTGAGGAGTGAAATTTGGCGTTGTTTGCTTTTTGGGTTTTTCGTTTTTATTTGCGTTATTTGAGTTCATCATGTTCGTACGACCCATCGCCGGACAAGGCCAGCTTAGGGTCAAGGGAAGAGTAGGGGAAAATGTGTCGTCCGCCGCGGCAGAGCCCCGTACCGCGGTAAGGCCATGCTTACTCTCTGAGGCGACCCGGTATCAGAGAGGCTCCGTTCAAATACAGCCACGATTTACCTCCCGGCTGCAAACGTCCAATGGGCACGTGGTCGCATAACACCCTGGATTGGGAGGGGGAAGATCTTTGTCGTCGCGCCAGAGAGGCTAGGCTGCTCTCGTGATGAAGTGCCGTACGGAGCTATGATCACAAGGGCAGCGTAGCCCTGTGGCTATCGACTTAAGCCCTCGTACCGCGGCAAGGTATCCACCCTTCACGAGGGATGCATGGTTATACTACAAAAACAAATATAAAGGTGGCAAAGTCAAGAAAGTTAGGTTAGGTTAGGTTCAAGTGGCTGCCGCAGAGGCACTCTCAGGCTAGTTTTGAAAGGCCCGTTGTGATACCACCAACACTAGGCTTTATTACTCCTTTATGTCCAGCTCCGCGATCTGGCATAGGCTATCCAGGAAGGGAACTCCCAAAAAGCGCGTTCTCACGCCGCTTAAAACTGGGCAGTTGCAGATGAAGTGCTTCACCGTTTTCTCTTCCTCATCATCTTTGCAGCTCATACAGCATCGTCGGTAGGGCACACCTAGCCTTTCTGCGTGCCGCGATCCATTCTCTCCCATTCTTCCCTGCTGGGAATGTACTCAGAGGGAATAACTGTAAGATCTTAGAATACTGGAGTGTCCAGTTGTGCTTGCGCCCCAGCCAGACGTTTCCCTTAGGCGCAGAGCTGCTGCCGCTGCTGCCTGGTACGCTTCCAGACCGAGTGGCAGAATGCCTAGAATGGCCTGAAGAGCTTCGTTGGGCGTTGTTCTTAGCGCGGCCGCTTATACAAAACAGGCCTTGCTCAGCGCAGGCCACCACAACACGACTCCATATAGCATGATAGGTCAGATAATTGCAGTGTAGATCTATCTGCATATTTTAAGCCAAGTTCAGGCTCACGCCGTTAAGGTCCAGCGGTGGTATTTTGTACCGGTTGGTGTAGAGAACGAGTTCCACTTTTCTCGGGTTGATACTAAGTCCGCAACGAGAGGACCATGCCGAGACTTCACGCAGTGCTACTTGCATCAAGTCACACAGAGTTTGTGGGAATTCGCCCCTGTATGCAATGGCTAAATCGTCTGCATATACCAGTGAGTGCAAAGGACGAGAGGCTGATGGGTCTGTAGTCCTTTGGCTTGTAGTGGGAGGCGTTCCCAACTTTAAGAATAAACACTAAAGAAAATTAATGCAAGGAAAAATTACATAGTGAAGACAACACAACAGCAAGGCATATGGTTACACTACAAATACTGTGGAAAAGTGAAGGAAATGAAAGCAAATAAAAATGGTACACCGAGGACAATGCAAAATCAAAGCGAAGAAGAGATCAAAGCATACGTACGGGATAAAGGCGGAGGTAAATAAATATCTTACTTTTGAGTCTAAATGTAGTGAAATTAATGTATCTTGTATCACATAAGCATAGTAAATTAAATTTAGGACATGTGATCGACAAATGTAATGACCAGGGCAACCAAAACTATGCAAATGCATATTTTTTGTGTCACAAGCTTTGATGTAATAGATTAAATACGAATACGATGTGGTTGCTGAGTGACCGCGCTCAATCCCGACTCTTGCGTCCTCGTTCGTGCACTCTGGGCAACGTTGAGCTACCTAGGCTACTAGGCTCGCGGCAGAAAGAGAGGGAGCCCCGGTGGGGCCACTCTGACATACTTGGTTTAAGGGCTCACATCACAAGATGAAGAACACACAAAATACAAAGCAATTAACGACTTCGTTTACTCCGCAGCAGAGAAGAACTATGCTGGAGCAAGCGAAAACACAACACCGGAGGACAAACTCCGCCTCAAAGTTAACTGGGAGGCCGACAGCGATGGAAACTACGGGTCAGTCATCCCCCAAACTGCTATCAAGTAAGAGTGACTTGATGGGAGCAAGCAGCAGTGCGGCTGCCTACGCAGTCAAGCAGAAAACGGCGGAAGCTAAACTTCCATCAAGCGCTGGTACGAAACCCAATCTCTTCACATCTGGGGCAATGGTCTCACGACCTGGTTTCAGAGTTTCGAAAGAGAAGGACGACGCCGCAAAGGGAGAGACCGCGATGGCAACTACGAGTCTGAATCCCCCCCAAGAGGCATCTCCCCGACGCTTTGCGTACTGGGATAAAAGAAAGGCCGCAAGGATCCTTAAAAAATATGAGGGAGCATCGCAGGAGAAGCTGTCGCCGGAAGAAAGGAAGATGTTGGAGGAAGCGAAAGCTCTGATACCAAATTTCCAGAGGCCCTATGTGCCTAAGAGAGTGAACGGTAATCCCTTCAATCGCCAGAGATCGGACGGAGAGGTAAACCCCCATCCGAAGCGGCATCAGTTCAACCCCGCAGTGGGAAAACTCAGCTTTGCTGAAGTAACCAAGGACAGAATCCTTATAGGTTTCATTGACCGAGGTAACGACCGTTGGTCCATCCCCAAAGACCGGTGGCTGTATGTCCGGAATGAAATGGGCAGGGCCCTCCTCGACTTAATGCGTGAGTCTCCGGGTAGTCCGCCGCGAGGTACTGACGCGGGCTGGCACCAAGGTCAGATCAAAATATTCGCGTGCGAGGATGCAAGAACTGTCGCACTGTATAAGGCAGCAGTTGCAAGACTGGGTGAAGTCTACCCAGGGGCAAGACTAGATGTCGTCGACTGGAAGGACATTCCTGCTCGGCCAAGGGCAAGGGCATGGATTCCTGCCGTCCCTGCAGAACCCGAGAATATTCTTGAGATGCTGCAGGTCTGGAATCCGTCTCTCCCGACGCAGGATTGGGGCGTCAATCTGGTCGATGATGTGGTTGGGCCCAATAGACAGGTGGTTATCACTCTGAATAAGGAGGCACTCGAGCCCCTTAAACGGTGCAACGGACGAGTGCATTACGGCTTGGGTCAGATCGTGATCCACGTATACCGTGGCGATGCACAGCGCGCTGCCGGAGGACTCGGAGATCGAGGCATCGGAAGGGGAAGCAGAGGAGTCCGACGCGGAAAGTATGTTATCCGCCACGTCAAATTGCGATGGTGCTGCGAACAACTGGGCGATAGAAGAAAGCCTGCTTGACGAAGAAGGCCTCGACGTCACGATCGTGGCTAAACCTGAGCGCACTAACGTTGATGCTGCTTCAGACAGCAGGGTTCCCGCCACGCCAAATCGTGCAGGTGCTCTGAACAACTCCTCGTTGAGAGACAGCCCCCGGAACAGGCCAGACCTCGACGACACGCTGGCGGCAGGGAAGTCTGAGCTCTCTCATGTTGGTGGTGCTTCAGATAAATCTGCACAAATCTAAAGCAGCCTCGGCTGTTTTAAGCAGGCGTCTTTCTAAAGGCGACGTAGACGTGGTCCTTATCCAAGAGCCCTGGGTCAATAGCTCTAGGATCTGTGGATTGGGGACTAAGGGGTACAAGCTCATCCAAGCCAATGATGAGGCAAGGTCAGAACCTGTATTTTGGTAAAGTCTGAGCTAAACACCTTTCTATTACCCAACTACTCAAATGGTGACGTTACAACTGCCAGCTTAACAGTCGGCAGCACCAGCCTAACGATGGCGTCGGTCTATATGCCCTATGACGCCGAAGAACCTCCTCCACAAAAGGAGGTGAAAGATCTGGTGGATAATTTCTGTACGGGCCATCTTATTATTGGAGCTGACGCTAATGCTCATCACGTCCAGTGGGGAAGCTCCGATATTAACGCTAGGGGCGAGTCTCTGTTTGACTACCTACTAACAACTAACCTGGTGGTTTGTAACGTGGGTAACGAGCCTACTTTTATAACTAAAGCTCGTAGGGAGGTTATAGACCTCACTGTTTGTAGCGAAGGCGCTTATGAGTGGGTCAGAAAATGGCGTGTTCTTGATGAGCATTCATTTTCTGACCATCGGTACATAGAAATTGTGTTAGACTTTATTGTTGAGCAGCCAGTTATGAAACGAAATCCACGCAACACTAACTGGCAGCTACATAACCAAATATTAGCTAGGGGCCTACCAGTATTACCTCCACAAGCCCCCTCATCAGTGGGAGAACTGGATGATCTGGTTACGACCTTTACAACGGCGCTCTCAAATGCGCTAGAGCAGGCTTGTCCAGTACCAAAACCACGCGGCAAACATAGACCCCACTGGTGGTCTTACGACCTGGATTCGTTCCGTATATCATGCAGGAAGCAATTTAACAAGGCCAAGAGCATCGGTACGGAGCCTGAATGGCTCGAATATAAAGCTAAACTGAGGGCCTATAAAAAGGCACTAAGGCAAGCGAAGAGAACTTCGTGGAGAAATTTCTGCACCGGGGTCGAAAAAGTCGATGATACAGCGAGACTTAGACGAGTGCTATCAAAAACTCAAACAGCCATTAGCTAATTACGGAAGCCTGACGGATCTTGGACCAGCACGGAAGGGGAAACCCTGGAGCTGCTTCTGAACACACACTTTCCGGGGAACTTGTATGATGCACCTGTAGCATCTGCAACAAACCTGGTGGTAAGCATACGCATTACGGAGGAAAGGGTAAGGTGGGCAATCAAAAGCTTTGAGCCGTTCAAGGCAGCTGGGCCAGACGGGATTTTCCCCGCACAACTCATAAACACGCTGGAAATATCAGCTAAATGGCTGGTAGTTCTCTATTCAGCCTGCCTGGCTCTTAATTACATTCCGTGCTCCTGGAGAAGGGCCACGGTAGTCTTTATTCCAAAGGCTGGGAAGGCCTCACACTATGAGCCTAAAGACTACAGACCGATCAGTCTCTCGTCTTTTGCACTTAAAACCTTCGAGAGGATAATTAGCGATAATCTCTCCTATACTATTGATAGCAACCTTATTTCTTGCTATCAACATGCATACACCAAAGGTAAATCAACGGAAACTGCGACAGCCTAGTCTCTATTGTTGAAAAATCATTGCATGAAAAGGAGTACTGTCTCGTGGCCTTTCTGGACATCGAAGGGGATTTCAACAATATAAGGCCGGAGGCTATTAACTCTGCTTTAACAAACCTGGGCATAAATAGGTCTCTTATTGGACTAATTGATCAACTACTAAAGGGAAGGAAAATAGTTTCTTCACTGGGAACAGTTGATCTTTCACGCTATGTCACAAGAGGAACGCCTCAGGGTGGTGTTCTCTCCCCGCTCCTATGGAACCTCACTGTAAACTCGCTGCTACGAGACACAAGGTGGGGGCGGGAAGATAGTGGCATATGCAGACGATTTAGCTATTGCACTATTTGACACTCCTGTATTCTAAGATCTTACAGCTTTCTCCCTCTGAGCACAGATCGGTGTGCGGCCACAACAGTCGGAGATTGTTGTTTTAGAATAAACATTCCCAGCAGGGAAGACTGGGAGAACATAGATCGGTGTCCCGCTACTAATGGCGGCACTTTTATATACACCGACGGCTCGAAGTTAGACGGCAGAGTTGGATGAGGGGTTTACTCTAGGGATTTGGACCTAGAACTCTCCTTTAGACTACCTGATCACTGCAGCGTCTTCCAGGCTCAGCAATCATGGACGCCGTGACTTGGATAGGTGTGTAGTGATTGTTTTTATTATTATTAAAAATACTTTATTAATTTTTACTTTAAGAGTTTGTTAAATTTAGATTTAAGATGTTTTGAGTTTTTTGATTTTAAAAAAAAGAAAATTTTTGATTATTATTTTTCAAATATTTAAAAGATTCAATAAAATATCTTCTTATAATTAATATCATTTTAATATAAAATATAATTGTGGTTATTTATTTTACCACAATCTGGCGATCCTACCAACCTATAGAAAACGAATTTTTCTGACGAAGAAAAATTATAATTCCACATTGAAACTTGTTGCGTTCACCCTGTGCTTGTAAGCCATTCGAGCGATCTGGCAGCGCGGTATTCCGAACGCTTCCTGCCACGTCATCGAATGACAGCTGTCGGTTTGACAGCAACCTGGCGGGCAACTTCCGTTTCTGCTGCCTTTTCGACGTCAGCAGCCAAAGCGATCACCAGCAAAAATTACGGAACATCGGCAAGAGTTTAATCGCCGAACATCGGGGAAAATATCCCGTCTGCGGTAAATATTTTTATATTGTACGGATTCCGGAAAGTGCTGACATCGGATCCCCACAAAAAATTCGGGAAGAAGAGGGAAAACACGGCATACATTTGCGAGAGCCTTACAGGAAGACTGGAGAGATCCAGACTCCCACGTTCTGGCAGACGAACCACCATTACGGGTAAGTGGAAGCCGCCAGGCAAATGGAAAAGTGTTGACTGGGTTTTTTTTTTGCGTTATAGGCAACAGAGTACAGATTCACGCTTCTTGGGTGCATTGTTGGAGACATCGCGGCGAGCACGCGCTACCGCCATAAGTACCAGCCTTAAGGTTGCAAGCGGGCCGACGGAGTGCATAAGCAGGGCCACCACCAACCGGGCCAGTGGTGACGCCGTCCATCGCATAAGATTTTTGACCACCTGAGTACATCAGCGACGCGGTGAATAAGTGCCGCTACATAAGTGCGTCACCCCACCTCGCGGTTGCGCCGCCACAACAACTGCACTGCCCGCAACGCCACGAAGGTGCGGCAGAGCAACCACCACAACCAACATTTCAGCAATATCCCACCGGAGCACGATTTACGGGGGCGTGCAGCAATACAGCCACGCCGACAACGTACCGTCACCTTCAACAAAAGCAACCACGACCACCTCACCAACAACGCAACACTACCACGGAGGAAGCGACACAGGCTGTACCAGGTTTTCTAGTTTTAAGTGTAGTTACGTATGTTTGGGGTCAGGGTGGGTTAGAAGTGGCGGGGCCATAAGCGTCGACCACTACCTTGAAAGTTAGAGGGGTCGCTAGTCAATTAAATCAGGATGGCCGGCGTGTTTGCATTTTTGTAACGCCTACGGGAGGCGAGCAGCACGGCGGCGCCAATTTGTAGCTAAAGTCAGCACGGCTGGAGAAAGGGAGTGGCACGCAACCACGGCTAAGTATTTTAGGCACCGCGACTCGATAGTCGGCGGCATCGTCCTCACCCCCACTGTCCTTTAATTTTTTCTTGTGAGCGATTCATTGATCGCATGCCCCTAACCCCTGTCTCAAGACGTCTTCAGACCCGGGCGGGATCTAAATAGGCTCATTGCCTCATTAAGTGGGGACCCCGGCGAAGCCCAAGACATCCCTGTTGCCATAGACAACGAGTCTGCCTGGTATTTTGTTTCATTTTTTTTCCTTTTTCATTTTTACATTTTCATATTTTGTTATAAACATTTAGTATGTACTTTGCTACTCGGAGTGTAAGCATGTAAGTGCGTGTGTGCCAACGACCAGCATCCCGGATTTGGCGGGATCATAGTGGCCTGACAGGGCGAGTGAAGACACACACGCTCGTGCTCACACTCCGGGAGTGATTGTAACGCCTCAAGGGCGAGCAGACCCATTTATACACACATACACACACACTTTGTAATACCACCTATTCTAGTTTAATTACTTTATTTATAAATTTTTTTAGTTACGAATCCGCGCTCCGAAGTGCGGACGTTTAGGTGGGTGTGAACGTTGGGCACGGGCGTCCACGACCTCAGGTCGTAGGTCGCCAACAGCCTCGGACCCTTAAGGCCAAGTGAACCACACCCACATACACGTACACACTCAGGGTGCGAAGCGATGTGCCACTAAAGTGGACACATGCCAGAGGCATAAGCTAGCCCTGGTCGTATATTGTATAATTTGTTTTCTTTTCATTCGACACACTATTAATTTCCTTTTTTTGTTCAAATTTTCGTTTGGTTTGACGCTTTGGCAAACGTCTAATTTTGAATTTTTTTTGTTCAGTTAAATTTAGTCCAAGCTCACATATCCGCGCAGTGAGTGTGAGAGTCTAGGTGGGTGTGAACCTTGGGCACGGGCTTCCATGACTTGAGGTCATAGGTCGCCAACAGCCTCGGACCCTTGAGGTCAAGTAAACCACACCCACATACACTTACACACTCAGGGTGCGGAACCATGCACCACTAAAGTGGATGATCGTGAGTATTTCAAACGCGTGCATGTAAGCGTACATATACAACAGCCTAGTGCATAAGTAAAACCCATCACAGGGTATATATTTCATTCGTTTGTTTAAAAACTTCGCTCTCATATTTTCCTACTTTATATATATGTTTTCTGAATTTTCGATTTTCATTGACTTAAGATTGTATAGTGCTCGAGTGTTGTAGTGCGGAGAGCGGGTATATGGGTGTGTGAGCATATCACATGCCAGCATCCCGATCTTTGAGGGATCATAGTCCATCGGCGGACGACCTAGCAAGGTCGAGTAAGCACACACCCATACACGCGCACACTCCGGCGTCGAGATAACATACCCATAGAAAACGGGTGCATAAGCATAGCATAGTTTAGAATACACTCACTTTTGTAAACACTAGTATAGCCTTAGAGCGTAAGTCAAAACCCATGAAGGGTATAAATTTACACATTCCATGAATGCGAGTCAATAAACACACAATGTATTGCTAAGTTATTAATTGAAATTAAGTGTTCCTCTTTTCAGATGTGGTGGGGACGGACGGACTGGACAGGGACGGGGAAGGGGATGTGCTAAGGGGGCGCATAGGGGACACAATTGGGGTCGGCAAAAATCGTTTGCCACTGCCGACCATGGAAGGGAGGGTCTAGAGTGGCCCGGCCAAAGTAGCATCTGTGGCCGGAAAGGGGGAAAAAAGGGGGGAGGGCAGCGCTTACAGACCTGAAGTGCAAGTGATATGCGGTCAGGTATGATTTTTTTTTGTATGGTGCGGCTGACGTACCTCGGGAAGCCAACAATCCACCCCACAGTCCGGCGAGCTAGCTCGTGCTTATGCAAGCATACCTGCACGGCTTTCCCGGGGTATGCTACGCGAGGGTGAGTGGACGCCAGGGGTCATAGCAGCCTCCACCCAAAGGCCAGCACGTAACAGAAATGGCGCCCAACGTGGGGCCCACAATGAGTGGAGCCTTAGAGAGCTTCGGACACACTTCGGGAATGTTAGCGTTTGCTTGAGGGGTTGTTCATTTTTTTTATATTTCAATTTTCACCTTTCGATTTTCACTTTCAATTTTCATTTTTCTCAATACACATCGGTAGCTTGGTTTGGCTTCGTTTAGCTGGCCAATAGTATCGATGCAGGGGGGTTTCGTGGACGGGGGACCAGGGGTCAGCCAGCTTGTTTTGGTGTTGTTTAGGCTGGACAATAGTGGCGACTTCTGACCTTGGCCACGAGGGATCAGGTCCGCGGGCAGCTCGTTTTGCCGGTTTAAGAGTGGACGATAGTGTTCATGGAAGAATCCCAACGGGGGAGTTAAGCGGAGTAGGTAGCTCAGTTGGCCAACTTAGGCGCCGGCTGATAGTATCTGCGGCTGCTTGGGGGTGGGGGACCAGACTGCTTTTGGGGGAACTGGAATAGACGGACGACGCTAGGCGGACGGACACCACATCGAGTAAAGAAGGCACAAAGTTTCATTTCGTAAAGTTTATTTTCATTTTTTTCTATTATTTTTTTTATTTCGCACTCGGTTTACGGGCACATACGTAGGCTGATAATAAACACACATACAAACACATAAATATACACGTCTATAAACCACGTATATGTACCACGTATATCTCGGGTTTATGGGTAGTTGGAGTTTGAGTTTTTGACAGTACTTTTTTCAAGAGTTTGTTTTCGATTTTTTTTTTGCAATCATTTGTTGAGCGCTCGGCGTAGTTCGAGAGCGCAGGCGATATTTTGGGTTAGTTTTATTCAACTTCGTCTGCATCAGCGTTTTGTTAATCAGCGCGCGGCGACATGTCAAAGGATCCGAGTAAGGTGGAGCGGCGTAGCAGCGTAGGCGCGGGTGGCGACGAGGAATTGGAGAGTGGAATGGCGCACTTACAAGCGCAGCACCGCGGCGAGGAGAATGGCGACGCGGGCGTGCTTAACGAGGCGGACGCGCATAACGAAGCAGGCGCTCAAGGAGACGCGGCAGAAGTATTGGGAGCGCGTGTACAGCCACCGCAGGTAACATCAAGCCCTGAGTGCGCGACGGCTGACGCGGTAGGAGAAACGCTGATGCGGAAGTTCGAAGAAATGTTCTTCCAGTATCAGCTAGCGATGAGCCGCTCGACAACCCAAGCGGTCAAGGAGGTGGCGCAAATATTCAGAAAGGACATCAACATTTTATCAAGCAGACTAGCAGATTTGGAGGGTGAAAGCAGGGGCGCGCTAGAGGCAACGCGGCGCGAGGAATGGTTGCAGGACGCGGATGCAAGCGCGGCGAATGCTACCGCGGACGAACGCGAACAGAGCGGCGGCGAGCGCGTCACCAGCGCGCAAAGGACACCAGGCTCACGAGCGGCAGATAGGCACAACAGAGCGGGCGCGCAGTACGAGAGGTCGGCGACAAAGGCCATACGCGATTGGCGCCTCAAGTTCGACGCGGGTCCAAAAGCGGTCCCGATCGAGCGCTTCCTTTTCCGTGTGGAAACGCTTCGGAAAAAACACAATATTTCAGCACAAGATTTATTCGCGAATTTCCACCTGTTGTTAGAAGGTCAGGCGCAGGAATGGTACTGGCTATACACCGAGGAGCATCCGGACGACAGCTTCGTGGACTTCCAGGCATTTCGGCAGGCGATCGTGGAGCAGTTTAGAAAGGCGGACTGCGATGAAGAAATCCGCCAAGCGATGAATGAGCGCAAGCAGGAGTACAATGAAAAGTTTGAGGAGTTCTACGCGGTGGTTCGGGGTATGGAGCTGACGATGCGGACCAGGCTGCCGGAGCAAAGCCTAGTCAACCTGATGCGCAGGAATCTGAAGCCGCGGATAAAGAACCTCATCTTTGGCTGCCAGATCGAGTCGCTGGAGGATCTCAGGAGGGAGTGTCGCAGGGCAGAGAAGCACCTGGCGGAGTACGAGACAAAGCCGTATCGCAGGAAGGCGCTCGAAGAGCTGGAGGACGACCGCGCTGAGGCAGAGCCAGAGACGCTGGAAGCGTTCCACAGGCCCACCAGAGATAGGCCGATGCGGAAGGAGCCTTCGAGCGACCTCAAGCCCAAGAGCGAGGACAAGCCACAGGCGCGCGCGGACGGACACAGCTGCGATGGGCGTCTCCACAGCATGATTTGCTATAAGTGCAACTTACCCAGCAAACAGCTCTGCGAAGGATGCCAGGCGAAAAACCAGGAGAGCGACAGGAAGACCGGGGAGCCCTGTCAGCGTCGGTCAACCCCGGAGAAGTAATTTTGCCTTTTAACCAAATTTTGAAGAAACCAGACAATACAATTTTTTTAAACCAATCAAAGACTTTTTTTAATAGTAAGCGCGTGGGGGAAAGCGCGCACGGGACAACAGCACGTCCATCTCTAAGCGAGCGACAGGCCAGGTACGACGCGGCACGAGCGCGGATTTTCGAGACCTCTTCAGGGTTGTATCCTGTGAGCGACGAAAAGAGCGCGCCGAAAGTAGCAGAGTACAAACGAGCGCGGACATTCGAGACCTCTTCAGGAGGGTATCCTGTGAGCGACGAAGGAAGCGCGCCAGAAGTGGCAGGGATCGGACCGAGCAGAAAATGGAGGAAAATCATCAAGATACGCAAGCGCGCGCGAGACAAGCGGCGCGTGGCGAAGGCGGTTGAGGAAACTGTCATTCGCGACGCCGTCGACAAGCGACCGTACGTGCAAGTGGAAGTAGAAGGAGTAAGGATGCAGGGCCTGTTGGATAGCGGCGCCTCGATAAGCTGCTTTGGTTCGGTTGCTCACGCGTGGGAAGAGAAGATGGGGGGCAAGTTGCTCAAGCTTAGGGAACATCTGAAGACGGCAGACGGGAAAGCGCAAGCTGTGGTCGGTAAGGTCGAGGTGGAGATAGGTTGGCGCGGGAAGCTGAAGCCAATGACGCTATATCTAGTGCCCAGTTTAAAGCAGGAGTTGTACCTGGGGATCGACTTCTGGGATACCTTTGGGGTGGCGCCCATGGTCATCTCAGAGTTGGAGACCCAGGGACAACTGGACCTCACCGCCGATCAGAGCAGGGAGTTAGAGCGCGTAAAAGGATTGTTTCCGTCGTTCACAGAACTTGGACTCGGAAGGACACACCTCCTAGAGCACACGATCGAGGTCGCGGATGACACGGTGCCGGTGAAACAACGACATTATCCGATGTCGCCGGTCAAGCAGAAGTATGCCTATGAGGAGATTGACCGCATGCTCAAGCTAGGTGTCATCGAGGAGAGCAACAGCGCTTGGAGCTCGCCGATCGTTCTAGTTGAGAAACCCGGGAAAAAGCGTCTGTGTGTGGATATGCGCAAGCTCAATGAGCGCACGAAAAAGGATGCATATCCAACACAGCACGTGGAAGGAATCTTGGCGCGTTTGCGGGAGACGCACTTCATTTCGGGGATCGATTTGAAGGACGCCTTCTGGCAGATCCCGTTGGAGCCGGCGTCGAGGGAATTCACCGCGTTCACTGTTCCGGGCCGACCATTGTATCACTTTAAAGTGATGCCCTTCGGCCTGTGCAACGCCAGTCAGCGGTTGTGCAGACTGATGGACAAGGTGATCCCCTCGCGTCTAAGGGAGAACGTCTTCGTCTACATCGACGATCTGCTGGTGTGTTCCCCGGACTTCGAGTCCCATCTAGTGCACCTGACGGAAGTAGCCGAGTGTCTCGCCAGTGCTGGTCTCACTATCAACGTAAACAAGTCCAAGTTTTGCCATCGCGAGCTGAAGTATTTGGGCTTCATAGTAGGGCAGGGTGAGCTGAAGACGGATCCTGAGAAGGTGCGCGCAATTGTGGAGTTCCCGGTACCAACCACTATCAAGCAGCTACGCCGCTTTCTAGGCATGTGCGGATGGTACCGGAGATTCATCTCAAACTTCGCCACAATCGCCGCGCCGATGACGGAATGCCTACGCAAAGCCAAGACGTTCGCGATGACACCGGAAGCAGTGGAGGCGTTCGAGCAGCTGAAAGCAGCGCTCACCTCAGCCGAGGTACTCGTCAATCCCGACTTCAGCAAGCACTTCTACGTACAGTGCGACGCGTCCACACAAGGGATAGGCAGCGTTCTATTCCAGAAAGATGACGAAGGCAACGAGCGACCGATCGCGTTCATGTCGCAGAAGCTGAATTCCGCCCAGCGAAACTACACCATTACGGAGCTGGAGTGCCTAGCCGCGGTCGTAAGCGTTAAAAAGTTCCGCGCATATCTGGAAGGTCTTCCATTCACAGTGATCACTGATCACATGAGTCTGAAATGGCTCATGGGACAGAAAGATCTCTCGGGACGGTTGGCTAGATGGAGCCTGAAGCTACAGGGCTTCGATTTCAAGATAGAGCATAGGAAAGGCGCGCAGAATGTTGTCCCAGATACGCTGAGCCGCATGCACATGGAGGAGGTGAGCGCGATGGAAACCATGGCCGAGATCGACTTCACGTCGCCGGAGTTCGCCAGCGAAGACTACGTAGCACTTGGGCGCCAGATTGCACAAAACGCCGAACGATTACCGGACCTGCGAGTCACCGATGGCATCGTATACAAAAGGGTGCGCCCAAGGCGCGAGGAAGACGAGGAAGAATCGGTATGGAGAGTATGGGTGCCAGAGGGGCTGAGGCAGGGGCTGTTAGAAGAGGCGCATGGAGATAGGTCGGCGGGTCATGGTGGTACAGCGAAGACGTTGCACAGGTTAAGGAGCAAGGCGTTCTGGCCGGGGATGGCTGGAGCCGTGCGAAGCTTCGTCGCGGGATGCGAGCTATGTAAGTGCGCCAAAGCGCCAAACATTTCAACGAGACCGCCAATGACAGATCGTTTTCGGACGGAGCGGCCGTTTCAGAGGCTCTATGTGGACTTCTGCGGGCCGTACCCGCGGTCGCGATCGGGAAATACGGTGATCTTCGTAGTTCTGGACCACTTCACAAAATTTGTATTTTTTAAGCCCATGAGGCAGGCAACTGCACAGGAGGTAGTAAAGTATCTCGAGACGGAGATCTTTCATGTTTTTGGCGTGCCGGAGACTTTACACTCCGACAACGGCCGGCAATTTGTCGCGGATTCATTTGTGGGGTTCTTGAGGAGTTACGGAGTGAACCATGTGAAGACCGCGCCATATGCGCCGCAGGCGAACGCGTCCGAGAGGGTCAATCGGTCGCTGCTCGCCATGCTGCGCACATACATCGCGGGTACGGACCAGAGCAGTTGGGATGAACACGTGTCATTGGCGGCGTTTGCAATACGGAGCGCGGTGCACGAAGCCATCCGAATAGAACCATACACAGCCGTTTTCGGGCAAACGATGGTGCAGCACGGCAGAGCGTATGAAACTCTGCGTCGACTCGAGGCACTGCGAGAAGAAGGCATAGACGTCGTGCAGAGGGGGGACCGTGCGTGGCTCATGAGAGAGAGGCTGATAAAGAACCTGGAAGAGGCCTACAGGAAAGGACAGCAGACATACAATACCAGGGCTCGTCCGGTGAAGTACCGGGAAGGCGAGATCGTGTACCGGCGGAATTTCAAGTTGAGTAATGCCACGGAAGGATTCAATGCCAAGCTTGCGCCGAAGTATCTGAGGGCCATGATCCTGTCGTCCAAGGGAAACGCGTTATACGAGGTTGGAGATGCAGCGGGACGCTCCGTGGGCATCTACCACGCGAAGGACTTACGACGATAAGAAGGAAGTGGCACGGGGCGACCAGCCTTTCGAGCGCCTGGCCGGACAAGGACGGACTGCAGCGCTCGCCCTGTTGCGTTCACCCTGTGCTTGTAAGCCATTCGAGCGATCTGGCAGCGCGGTATTCCGAACGCTTCCTGCCACGTCATCGAATGACAGCTGTCGGTTTGACAGCAACCTGGCGGGCAACTTCCGTTTCTGCTGCCTTTTCGACGTCAGCAGCCAAAGCGATCACCAGCAAAAATTACGGAACATCGGCAAGAGTTTAATCGCCGAACATCGGGGAAAATATCCCGTCTGCGGTAAATATTTTTATATTGTACGGATTCCGGAAAGTGCTGACATCGGATCCCCACAAAAAATTCGGGAAGAAGAGGGAAAACACGGCATACATTTGCGAGAGCCTTACAGGAAGACTGGAGAGATCCAGACTCCCACGTTCTGGCAGACGAACCACCATTACGGGTAAGTGGAAGCCGCCAGGCAAATGGAAAAGTGTTGACTGGGTTTTTTTTTGCGTTATAGGCAACAGAGTACAGATTCACGCTTCTTGGGTGCATTGTTGGAGACATCGCGGCGAGCACGCGCTACCGCCATAAGTACCAGCCTTAAGGTTGCAAGCGGGCCGACGGAGTGCATAAGCAGGGCCACCACCAACCGGGCCAGTGGTGACGCCGTCCATCGCATAAGATTTTTGACCACCTGAGTACATCAGCGACGCGGTGAATAAGTGCCGCTACATAAGTGCGTCACCCCACCTCGCGGTTGCGCCGCCACAACAACTGCACTGCCCGCAACGCCACGAAGGTGCGGCAGAGCAACCACCACAACCAACATTTCAGCAATATCCCACCGGAGCACGATTTACGGGGGCGTGCAGCAATACAGCCACGCCGACAACGTACCGTCACCTTCAACAAAAGCAACCACGACCACCTCACCAACAACGCAACACTACCACGGAGGAAGCGACACAGGCTGTACCAGGTTTTCTAGTTTTAAGTGTAGTTACGTATGTTTGGGGTCAGGGTGGGTTAGAAGTGGCGGGGCCATAAGCGTCGACCACTACCTTGAAAGTTAGAGGGGTCGCTAGTCAATTAAATCAGGATGGCCGGCGTGTTTGCATTTTTGTAACGCCTACGGGAGGCGAGCAGCACGGCGGCGCCAATTTGTAGCTAAAGTCAGCACGGCTGGAGAAAGGGAGTGGCACGCAACCACGGCTAAGTATTTTAGGCACCGCGACTCGATAGTCGGCGGCATCGTCCTCACCCCCACTGTCCTTTAATTTTTTCTTGTGAGCGATTCATTGATCGCATGCCCCTAACCCCTGTCTCAAGACGTCTTCAGACCCGGGCGGGATCTAAATAGGCTCATTGCCTCATTAAGTGGGGACCCCGGCGAAGCCCAAGACATCCCTGTTGCCATAGACAACGAGTCTGCCTGGTATTTTGTTTCATTTTTTTTCCTTTTTCATTTTTACATTTTCATATTTTGTTATAAACATTTAGTATGTACTTTGCTACTCGGAGTGTAAGCATGTAAGTGCGTGTGTGCCAACGACCAGCATCCCGGATTTGGCGGGATCATAGTGGCCTGACAGGGCGAGTGAAGACACACACGCTCGTGCTCACACTCCGGGAGTGATTGTAACGCCTCAAGGGCGAGCAGACCCATTTATACACACATACACACACACTTTGTAATACCACCTATTCTAGTTTAATTACTTTATTTATAAATTTTTTTAGTTACGAATCCGCGCTCCGAAGTGCGGACGTTTAGGTGGGTGTGAACGTTGGGCACGGGCGTCCACGACCTCAGGTCGTAGGTCGCCAACAGCCTCGGACCCTTAAGGCCAAGTGAACCACACCCACATACACGTACACACTCAGGGTGCGAAGCGATGTGCCACTAAAGTGGACACATGCCAGAGGCATAAGCTAGCCCTGGTCGTATATTGTATAATTTGTTTTCTTTTCATTCGACACACTATTAATTTCCTTTTTTTGTTCAAATTTTCGTTTGGTTTGACGCTTTGGCAAACGTCTAATTTTGAATTTTTTTTGTTCAGTTAAATTTAGTCCAAGCTCACATATCCGCGCAGTGAGTGTGAGAGTCTAGGTGGGTGTGAACCTTGGGCACGGGCTTCCATGACTTGAGGTCATAGGTCGCCAACAGCCTCGGACCCTTGAGGTCAAGTAAACCACACCCACATACACTTACACACTCAGGGTGCGGAACCATGCACCACTAAAGTGGATGATCGTGAGTATTTCAAACGCGTGCATGTAAGCGTACATATACAACAGCCTAGTGCATAAGTAAAACCCATCACAGGGTATATATTTCATTCGTTTGTTTAAAAACTTCGCTCTCATATTTTCCTACTTTATATATATGTTTTCTGAATTTTCGATTTTCATTGACTTAAGATTGTATAGTGCTCGAGTGTTGTAGTACGGAGAGCGGGTATATGGGTGTGTGAGCATATCACATGCCAGCATCCCGATCTTTGAGGGATCATAGTCCATCGGCGGACGACCTAGCAAGGTCGAGTAAGCACACACCCATACACGCGCACACTCCGGCGTCGAGATAACATACCCATAGAAAACGGGTGCATAAGCATAGCATAGTTTAGAATACACTCACTTTTGTAAACACTAGTATAGCCTTAGAGCGTAAGTCAAAACCCATGAAGGGTATAAATTTACACATTCCATGAATGCGAGTCAATAAACACACAATGTATTGCTAAGTTATTAATTGAAATTAAGTGTTCTTCTTTTCAGATGTGGTGGGGACGGACGGACTGGACAGGGACGGGGAAGGGGATGTGCTAAGGGGGCGCATAGGGGACACAATTGGGGTCGGCAAAAATCGTTTGCCACTGCCGACCATGGAAGGGAGGGTCTAGAGTGGCCCGGCCAAAGTAGCATCTGTGGCCGGAAAGGGGGAAAAAAGGGGGGAGGGCAGCGCTTACAGACCTGAAGTGCAAGTGATATGCGGTCAGGTATGATTTTTTTTTGTATGGTGCGGCTGACGTACCTCGGGAAGCCAACAATCCACCCCACAGTCCGGCGAGCTAGCTCGTGCTTATGCAAGCATACCTGCACGGCTTTCCCGGGGTATGCTACGCGAGGGTGAGTGGACGCCAGGGGTCATAGCAGCCTCCACCCAAAGGCCAGCACGTAACAAACTAATAAGTTAAACAAAAAGAAAACACCACGTACCACGAGGATCCTTCACAGAATATCGGACATAACAAAACTATATAATTAATTGTTTGAAACTATTGGGTGAAAATTTTTCATTTATGGTAACGACATGGTAATGCATATTAGAACAGCAATGTGTGAATGATAGTTAGATCCTTAAGACAATAACAGATGATCCAACAGCAACACAAATTACAACTGGAAAGCCAACAACATTAAAAGCAAAAAGAGAGAAGAATCTACAACATTAAAAGCAAAAAGAGATAATTATCAATAAAGAACCAAAGATAGCAATAAGGGTGAGCTGTATCGAATGCTTAAACTATCTTATTTTAATTTTTATTTAAATAATATATATAATATATATATCATAAGGCGTATCTCCTAGTTAACTACTACTCTAAAAAAATAATTTATAACATACATACAAATTTCATTTGATATAATTTAAAAAAAAGGCGAGTTCGTTTCTTAAGTCTTTTGTCTTAAGACTTGATTATTAAAAAATAGATAAATTTATTAAAATATTTAATATTTATTAAATTTTGCATAACTGATAAGT
Source organism: Campiglossa producta (assembly GCA_964058755.1). Taxonomy (NCBI): domain Eukaryota; kingdom Metazoa; phylum Arthropoda; class Insecta; order Diptera; family Tephritidae; genus Campiglossa; species Campiglossa producta. The sequence goes on along the minus strand of CAXKVI010000081.1, from coordinate 48,394 downwards.
GAAATAAATAATATATACATATTAATTTAAAATATAAATATATATTTAATATTCTGTTAGCTCCTTCCTCCATTGATTTTCAAAATATACCTTTTTGTTTGACAATTTAATTAAACATTTCAACATGTTTCGTTCTCCACAACGCACTGCCCACTCTACATTCACGAACAATTTAAACGAATCATTAATCGATTTACCAAATGAGACGTTTACTGAAAACATTAGAAATCCATTTGAAAATCAAAATCAATATGAAAATGTAGTTCAAAACGAAATTTCATCTGTTTCTGTTAAACTTCCGCAATTTTGGACAAATTGTCCTGATGCATGGTTTATTCATGCCGAAATGCAATTTAATACCAAAAACATTACACAGGAAAATACTAAGTATGAATATATTATCACAGCACTTCCCCAAGATGTTATTTTAACAATTTTAGATTTTATTCAAAATCCACCTACTAGCAATAAATATTCTGAACTTAAAAAAACTTTAATTGAAAGATTCTCACTTAGTGAAAGTTCCAAATTAGACAAAATTTTAGGTGATTCGGAAATTGGTGATCGTAAACCTTCGGAGTTTTATCGGTCACTCATACTTCTTGCTGGTTCTAATTTTAGTCAGGATGTTTTAAAGAAATTATGGCTGAGAAAATTGCCTACTAACCTGAATGCAATTTTAGCTAGTTCAAGTACAAATGATATAAAAGAATTAACTAAACTTGCTGACAATATTTGGGAAGTTATTAATAAATCAGAAGTTTCTGCTGTTAATAATTTTCAAAATTCAAAATCACAAGATATAATTATTCAGAATTTAGTCCAGACAACAAGTATTATGTGCGAAAATTTTCAAAAACTTTCTCTAGAATTAAGTGCAATTAGGCAAGAAATGAATCAAAATTCAAGATCAAGATCTTTTAGTAGGAATAATTATAGAAATTCGTTTAGAAATAAGTCACGCTCTAATTCGCGTAACAATCCAAATTGGTTATGCCGATATCATTATAAATTTGGAGATAAAGCTAAAATATGTGAACAACCATGTGCTTTTTCTAGAAATAAGAACTCGTCAAACTAAATTCATCCGTTGTTGCGGCGACAAACAACGGAAATTTAGAAATTTCCACGCGTCGTCTATTTGTATTTGATAAAACCAACAAATTAAATTTTCTTATTGATAGTGGAGCTGAAATTTCAGTTGTTCCAGTTACAAAATTTCCACATACAAAGCGATCTTCAGATTTGATTCTCACAGCAGCTAATGGTTCAACAATTTCCACATATGGTAAAATTGTTTTAAATATAAATTTGGGTTTGAGACGAGAATTTCCGTTTACATTTTTAATAGCTGATATAGCTAAACCTATTATTGGTGCTGATTTTTTATGCAAATATGGTCTTTTAGTTGACATTAAACACAAACGTTTAGTTGATCCTGTAACAAATCTTTCTGTAAATACGATTTCATGTGTTTGTAACATTTCTCTTCCCAAAATTTTTGTTGTTGACAATAAGTATTCAAAGTTATTGAGCGAATTTCCGTCATTAGTTATGGAACCAGATTATACAAAACCAGTGAAACATAGTACGGTACATAGACTTATTACAGAAGGAAATCTTCCATTTTCTAAACCAAGGCGTTTAGATCCTGTTAAATATAAAGTGGCTAAAACGGAATTCGATTTTTTGGTGAAATCAGGTATTTGTAGACCATCGAATTCCTCAGTTGCATCAGCTTTGCATCTAGTACCCAAAAAAGAATTAAATGATTGGCGTCCTTGTGGTGACTTTCGGAGACTTAATGTTGTGACTATACCTGACCGTTACCCATTATCTCATGTTCAAGATTTTAATATGCATCTCAGAAATAAAAAAAATATTTTCAAAATTAGATTTGGTAAGAGCTTACCACCAAGTTCCGATGGCAGAAGAAGATATATTTAAAACTGCGATAACTACACCTTTTGGAATGTTTGAATTTGTACGAATGCCTTTTGGACTTAGAAATTCGGCTCAAACATTTCAAAGATTTATTAATGAAGTAGTTAAAGGATTAGATTTTGTTTTTACATATATTGATGACTTATTAGTTGCAAGTGTTGATGAAGAACAACATTTTAAAGATCTAAGATTACTTTTTCAACGTCTTGCAGATTATGGTTTAAATATCAAACCGAACAAGTGTATCTTTGGTGTTAAAAATATTGAATTTTTAAGTCATAATATTTCACAATCAGGTATCAAACCTTCAGAAGAAAAAGTTACAAGTATTCGAAATTTTGAACGTCCAAAGACAATAAAAGATGCACAAAAGTTTATTGGGATGGTTAACTACTATCATCGTTATATACCAAATTTAGCAGAGTACACTGCGAAATTATATGATTTAATCAATCGAACAGATAAGAAACGAAATAAGAGTTTAGTTTGGGATGATACATCCAATTCAGCTTTTGAAAGCATTAAAGAAAAATTTGCATCTACGGTATTGTTAAACCATTTTAACAAAGCTGCAAAACTCTCTTTAAATGTAGATGCTTCTAATACTGCAATTGGTGGTGTAATACATCAATCGTATAACGGAATTTCAGAACCACTTGCATTCTTTTCAAAGAAGTTGTCTCCTTCGGAAATTAAATATAGTGCATTTGATAGAGAACTCTTAGCTATATTTTTGAATATTAAGCATTTTCGCTATCTCTTAGAAGGACGAGAATTTACAGTATATACAGATCATAAGCCATTGATATTTGCTTTAAATTCAAAGACTGAACGAAGTCCGAGACAAACTAGACATATGGAGTTTATTGCACAATTTACTAATGATATTCAGTATATAAAAGGGAAAGAAAACATTGTAGCTGATACATTATCGAGAGCTTTTGAAGTTAATACAATTAAAAATACAGAGTTAAATTTTAAAACATTACAAGTTGAACAAGAAAAGGATGAAGAACTCAACCAATGAAATCTAAAACGTCTCTAAATCTTAAATTTATTGAAATTCCTCTTTTAAACTTTAAAATTTGGTGCGAAATGACTGGTGATAATCCTAGACCATTTATACCAAACAGTTTACGAAAGACAGTGTTTAATATGCTACATGACATTACACATCCTGGGATTAGAGCTACACGTCGTCTTATTATTAAAAAATATTTTTGGCCAAAAATGAACAAAGAAATTAATATTTGGTCAAAAGAATGTATAAATTGTCAAAAATCAAAAGTTAATCGTCACACTAAATCTCCAGTAATCAAAATTCCGATTCCTAAGAAAAGATTTGAACATATTCATTTAGACATTGTTGGACCTCTGCCTGTTTCGATAGGGCATCGTTATATTTTAACAATAGTTGATAGGTTTACACGTTGGCCAGAGGCTTATGCATTAAGAGAAATTTCAGCAGAGGTAGTAGCAAGTAAATTTGTTAGAGAATATGTTTCGCGTTTTGAAGTTCCGTTACAAATCACTACTGATCAAGGCGCGCAATTTACATCGAAATTATTTTCAGAATTAATGAGATTACTTGGTAGCCATCATATTACTACATCTGCATATCATCCGCAAGGAAATGGTATGGTAGAAAGATTTCATAGACAACTAAAAGCTACGATTATGGCTAGAAATGGAACAAGAAAATTGTATGATGAATTACCGATGATACTTCTTGGTTTACGATCAGTATATAAAGAAAGCATATCAGCCACATCTTCTGAGATGGTTTTTGGAGAAAATCTACGTTTACCTGGAGAATTAGTTATTCCATCTGAATTAAATATTTCTCCAAGTACAGTTTTAGAAAGTTTACAAACAAATTTTAAAAATTTAGATTCAAATCTAACACATAATCAAAATTCTAATACAGGTATCTATATTCCAAAAGATTTAGAAACTTGTAAATATGTTTTTGTGCGAATTATTAATAAAAAGAGTTTACAACAACCATTTGAGGGACCGTACAAAGTTATGGAAAAAGACAAAAAATATTTTAAATTAGAAATAGATAATGAAATGAAAACAGTTCCGATAGATAGATTAAAACCGGCGTTTATTGAAGTTACACAAACATCCGACACTAACAATCACACTAATAACATTATTAAACACAAAAAGCATGTTACGTTCAATTTATTTAATATTAATTCTTTGGAAGGGGGAGTATTGTAGTGATTGTTTTTATTATTATTAAAAATACTTTATTAATTTTTACTTTAAGAGTTTGTTAAATTTAGATTTAAGATGTTTTGAGTTTTTTGAGTTTCAAAAAAAGAAAATTTTTGATTATTATTTTTCAAATATTTAAAAGATTCAATAAAATATCTTCTTATAATTAATATCATTTTAATATAAAATATAATTGTGGTTATTTATTTTACCACAAGGTGAACGCACCATCGGACAGGATATCTGAATTTTCAGCGACAGCCAGGCGGCCATCAAATCCCTTGGCTCTTACTCGTTCAACTCTGAACTGACGCTCAGCTGTCGTCGATCTCTTCAAGAGATGGCCCAACAGAACCACGTGAACCTCACATAGGTCCCGGGACACAGGGACATTGAGGGAAACTGTAGGGCAGACGAACTTGCCAGGCAGGGCACGACCAAGCAGATTCTTCAAGATAAAGAGCGCATAGGTATGCCGTTTGCCACGTGCAAGCTAATGCTGAAGGAGCATACACTCCGCGAAGCCAACGAAATGGCTACAAGCCCCAGGGTGCCGGATATCCAAGCAAACCTGGCCAAAATGTGATCTTAAAAGATCCAGACACATATACGCCCTAAAAAGGAAGGAAATCTCCATATTAATAGGTGTTTTAACCGGGCACTGCCTTATTGGTAGGCACGCAGCAAGGCTAGGCGTTCCCTACCGACGATGCTGCAGGAGTTGCAAAGGTAATGAGGAAGAGGAAACGGTGGAGCACCTCATCTGCAACTGCCCGGCCTTAAGCGGAGCGAGAAGGCGCTCTCTAGGAGTTCCCTTCCTGGTTAGCTTAAGCCAGGTCGCGGAGCTAGACATAAAGGACTTGATGGCCTTCATCAAGTTATCAAAATGGTTCGAGGAGGGGTAGCGGTGTCGGTTAGGGGTGTCAGTCCCGGGCTTCGGCTATATGGAGAGTCCCGACAGCACTGGGATTTTCCATATGGCCGGGCCCCGGGACTGACTTTCCTAGTGTTTGGTGGTATCACAACGGGCCTTTTATTACTGGCCTAGGTGTGCCTTTGCGGCAGCCACTTCTACCTACCTACCTACAAACAAAGAAAGAGTTTAAGCTACATTTGTTAGCGCATATTTTTGCATATTTTGTAATAAATGCATATTTTAGCATATTTCTTGACAAATACATATATTTAAATTTTAAAAATTTTTTATGATTTTAAATTTAATTCCTAAATTTAAATCGCCTTTAACTTTTGCGCTTCCCAACACTTGGCGAAAGCTAAATATGAGCGCGTATATGAATGCTATTTTTGTGTTACTTCTTCTTATGAGCATACATGTGAGTTGGAAAGGGAAAACACTTCATTTCGTTTCTGTTGTTGCCCGTTTTGAAAAAGGCGAGATGATACAAGTGGTGGTAAACTAAAGTACATACGGTCAGTGCAAAAGAAAATGTACACCATAAAATTGCTATTTTCACCAATCATTTCTACTTTTTGAATATTTTCGCTAGTACTCCTAGAAATACAGCATGTGCTTTTAATTAGAGCAAAAAAGTTTTTGCAAAATTCAGGAAAATTCGACAAATTTTCAGCCAATTTTCCAACTTTTTGCACAGAATTTTTAAATTTTTCTGAGTACGCAGTTTTGTAGCTCGTTAAATTTTACTATAGAAAGATACAAATCTTAAGCCGCTAGCAAAATTCCCTGATTTTTGGCAATTTATTTTCTAGCTGGTCTCTGCATTTTTTTTTCCATACAAATTTGTTCGAACTTATAAATTCCAGTCCTCAGAAGTGATGGAAGCATATTGTATTGCAGCCTTTGTGAAAAAATGGTGAATGCAGATCGTAGATCCTGAGTTGTGCAGCATTTGCAAAGCGCCGGGCACAATGAAAAGGCCAACCAGCATTCCAGTTCACAAATGCAAACACAACAATTATTTACAGAATATAAATCGAAAGGTGAAGAATTCGCGAAAGATTTATGTAAAGCTTTCGTTTCGTCCGATATTCCTTTGTATAAAATAAGAAATGACCACCTTTAATCATTTTTTAAAAAATATATTAATATAGACTTGCCAGAAGAAACCACTTTAAGATCTAAAGTCAGCAGTTTATACGAACTTACAATTAATAATATGAAAAGGGCTATAAAAAACCAATATCTATGGATCTCAATGGACGAAACTACAGACGAGTCAGGCCGATATGTTGCAAATGTGGTAATAGGTGTATTATAAAACGATGAGCAAGTTGCAAAGCAAAAATTTTTGATAAAAACAGCTTTATTAGAGGCAGTAAATCACTCCTCAATAGCTCGATTATTTGCAGATTCAGTTGACATTTTCGGACCAGAGTTCAACAAGGAGGCAATACTTCCCTATTTTCATCACTAATAGTGCTCCGTACATGGTGAAAGCTGTAAAAGCCACTCACGTCTTTTATCCGAAAATAGTTCATTTGACTTGTTTAGCACATGGATTGCATAGGGTATGTGAGGAAATTCGCAGCCGTTTTCCAAAAGTTGACCGACTAGTAGCAAGCGGCAATTTTTAAAGAAATAGAACCCGAACTACCCTTGCCGTCATAACCAGTCATTACGCGGTGGGGAACTTGGATATAAGCCGCCGTTTATTATGCAGAAAACTATGAAAAAATTGAACGGATTGCTAATACCTAAATATGTTGGATGCAGAGGACTCACAATCAAGATATGCAAGAATTATTCAAAAACCACAATTTGAGTAATTTAAGTCTAGTTAATCAAATTAAAATAGTTCAAGATGTAAAAGAAGCTATTGATAAATGTGACTGCGACTCTGTAAAACTAAAGTTTGCAAATATTAAAAAAAAAAAAAATAATATCTTAAAAAAAGTTGCTAGTCAAATTTCTGATAAAAATTAAAATGAAACGGAGCCTATTGAAAAATTCTCAATATCAGAAATTGCTGCCTTTAAATATGCACCAATTAACTCAGTTGAGGTAGAGAGAAGTTTTTCTATGAATTAGGCTGGGTCGATTTGTATGAACGAAAGTTAATCGATAACGCGCCATCGATTTTTCGATAGGTTTTTCGCTCAGGAAAAAGGTTCAACTACGAGCCTGTGAAATTTAATTTTTTTTTTAATTTTCTTCGACTTTGATTTTTAAGGTTTTTTTCATGACCCCCTAAACAAACTGTCATTTGATTTGAAAATTTTCATGTATACCCTGTCCGACCCAAAAATGTCCGCTAAAAACGTTGGCGATAACCAAAAAATCGACCCTTTCGCTTTTTTATTTTTTAAGGATTTTTGCAGCATACATACAAACATGCTTTCGATGAAAACCAATTTGTCTTATATATCCTGTCTCACTCAAAATTATGGCGATAACCGTTTTTCGAAAAAAAAAAAAATTTGTTTTCGGGTTTTGGGACTTGTTTTGGTCGAAAGATCTACTTTTCGATTTTTTATGCATTTATTTTTCATTCCAAATCATTTTTTATGTATTTTTTTGTTGTCAATTGGCGTAGTCCCAAGGGAATTCATGCGCTAAAGCCGATGGTTAATTCAGTTTTTTGGAGACAACATAACAATTTGGGTCACTCGAGGCAAGGTCAATTTCCACATTTACGGGCTCGTTTGTTACCGACTTGACGTCAGCCCGGCCGGCAGAACTCCTTCTGGAAGACAAAGGCGTGCACTCCCCCCTCTTAGAAAAACTGCAAGTGAACCAACCAGATTTTCTGAGTATGAGGGTTCTTAGAGGTTCTACCGAATCTTTAACTATTCTTAGAATTTTTATATTGAGCTTAGTTCTCCCGCAATCCGCGCTTAAAGCTCAAAAAACCTACTTGTTTGGACCTCTGTAACTCTGTAATTAGATGCAATATTTGGATCAAAGTACACGATTCTGCAAACCTGAATGTTTCTCTTTATCATACAATAACGCTTTACTATTGCCAATTCATAGCAGACAAGCACGAGCATAACTTTTGACGAATTCGACTTTTTGCTCGTTTTTCGAGGTCTATAAGTCTACTATAGCTAATTAAATAAAAGGTTTGAAGTTTGGTTAATGAATGCCTTTCTTTATTGGTTACACTTTCTTTTATACGAAATTCTTACACTAATACTTACAATTATTTACGAACTAAAACGTATACCTACATAAGTGTATATTACTTATACCTACAAACTAGAATGCATAACTCTAAAATATGCTGAGTCGACATATGGTGCCAATAAATATATTAATATGTCAGTCGAATTGGAAAACTGGCGTGGTTGACCAGTTGGGCATTGCGACTGACTTTGGCGGTGTCTTTGACCGTTCGCACAAGTGTAACAAGATCTTCGCTATGTGTGGTTTGTACTGTCTTTGCATAAACTCCCGCTGAGTTCAATGTAACTAATTTGGTAGAATGTTGTTTGTGTACATTCATATTTGTTTATACATTATTTATGTGCACATGACAATTAAAGTAAAAGGGCGGTGTGTTTATGTAATGCTACACCTTCCCTCTTAAAAAAAATAGATATATATATTTGCAGTCAACTATATATAGCTATTTTACTTATTCAATGAACCGCTTGATGTCTGTTTGGGTTGACAAAATTTTAATTGTTTTAGGGTCTTGTTACCATTGTTTTGTGTTTGGTTGTATACGGCTTGTGCCGTATATTAGATTGAGTAAATTCGAATGCTTATGTATATATGTATATTATTTTTTTTTGTTGTTATTACTAAATTATTATGGATGAAGTGCCCTGCTTATTTTTAAAGGTTTTAAATTGGTTTAAGCCTATTCTTATGGATTACGATTTCCTTTTTGTTTTTATTGCTATCTCCTATACTATGTGGAATTAAAGTATAGTTGTTATTTTTATCAATGGTTTTAACTTTATAGTGTCCTGTATATCTATTCTCTAACTTATGGGAGGCCTCTTCTCTAACTAATACTAAATCTCCTATTTTAATTTCCTTACTATAGCTATTTTTGTCATAATTTGATTTTTGCTTTTCTTTAGCTTCTTGAATTAATTTTCTTGCTCTTTGGTGTGCTATTTGAAGTTTGTATTTTACTTCTTTGTCATATGCCCCATGGTTATATACCGGGCTAATTTTATCTTCTTTAAAAAATTCATAACTTGGTGGTTGTTTTGCGAATATTAGTTCGAAAGGACAATAATTATGTGTTGTTGATGGCGTTGTATTGTAACAATAAGCGAAATACCTGAGGTATTCATCCCAATCGTCTTTGTCACTGGATATGTATGTACGCTAGAGCGGGTTGATTTGTATGGACCCAAAAAAATTCACAGGGGCCATGGCGATTATGGTTAATTGGATAATTTCAAGCATTTTTGCCGAAGAAACTATAGGTCTAACATGAATTTCGAGCTAGCGAATTTTTCAAACGTATTTTTTTTTTCTTAAAAAAGTGATTCACTTGTTAAAAAGCTGTGTTGAAAACTAAAAAAATTCATTCTATATATGCATTTGGGGGTTTTTTGAGTCGATAAACCCATTTCCGAGATTCATTTTTTATTTTGACGTCCGCCAGAGGGCGTTTCCGTCCTTTTTTTTTTTTTTTTTTTTTATTTTTTTTTATTTTTTTGTTTTAAGTAATTCACTCGTTGAAAAGCTGTATTGAAAACTAAAAAAAAATCATTCTATATATGCATCTGGGGGTTTTTGGGGTCGATAAATCCATTTCTGACATTAGTTTTTTCTTTTTACGTCCGCCAGAGGGCGCTTACGTCCTTTTTGGATTTTATCTTTATTTTTACGTGGTTCACTTGTAGAAAAGCTGTATTGACAACATTAAAAAAAAAAACATTCTATATGTGCATCTGGGGGTTTTTAGGGTTGATAAATCCATTTCTGGTATTGATTTTTTATTTTGACGTCCGCCAGAGGGCGCTTCCGTCCAATTTTTGAATTTTAACACCTTTTTCCGAAAATCAACAACAATGTTCCGAAAATCTATGAAATTCGACTTTCCCATAATGCAATTTCTTTTTATTAAGTAGACTAACACGTCGATTCTATATTCTTGTTAAATTGTCAAGATACAAATTTTTTTATCAAGTATTTTGAATTTTGCGTAAAAAACCAGTTGTATTTTATTAAAATTATTTTCAAATTATTATTTTTTAAGCAGAATTCAAAATATTTGATAAAAATATTTGGTTTTTTATCAAGATTGATAATTATAACTCCGATGGTTTGCTGGGTACTGTTTATTTACATTGTACTGTGTTTGCTATAGTTTTCGCGTCAATTGAAATTGATAATAAACAAAAAAAAAAAATCAACCAATAAATAACGGAAAAAAGTTTTTAAGAAAACTAAAAGGTATGTATTAAAACAGTTATTTATAATAAAAAAGTGCATGGTGGAAGTTACAAAGAATAGTTTGGTTTTGTGCAAAAAAAATTTTTGTTTGCTTAGTTTTTGTTTTTGTTTGGTATTAGGTTAACGGTGCTTTTTTAAAATCAAAGTTATACGTAGAGTTTATGTATGCGTGATATTTTTTATACCCAGTGTACTAGTACTAGTACAAGGGTATATTAATTTTGTTCACATAACGGTAGTACGTAACGGCACAAAATAATCGAGATAGATATAGAGTTCCATATGAAAGTTCTTAGGTTGAAAAGAGGAGTCCATTAAGACATGTCCGTCCGTCTGTCCGTCCGTCCGTCCGTCCGTCCGTCTGTGTACACGATAACTTGAGTAAAAATTTAGATATTTGCATGATGCGAAATATATCCAAAAAACCAATGCGCGATGAGATCAGTGTAGGCGTTTTAGTTGCACCGTTTTCAATTTCGAAACATACTTTCAGGAGTTAAACCCCTTCTACTCATCCAAGAAGGCTTTTGAATTGCAGGAATATTCGTCAATGAAAACAGAATAACAACACACAAAAACGCAAATTTTTACTGCACTTAAACATGTTAAAATTAAGTTAAATTTGCAAGCATCTCATTTTTTTTATAAAAACGAGTAGCGCGACCTCTAAAGCACCTTAAAAAAAAAAAAAAAAAATAGCAGCCTCTTTTTTTGTCATAAGGAACAATAATTGGGGGTAGCGTTTTGGAATTTCCAAAAAGTCCATAATTGTGAACCACTCTAGTATACAGGTTACCTTTTGGCCAAGGTAGGTTGCTATTGAAAATGGGCGAAATCGGATGATAACCACGCCCCCTTTTTCGATATCGAACATTTCGAAAATCATACAAATTAACATATCTTGAGTAAAAATTGAGGAATTTGCATGAAATTTGGTAATAATTCGAATTTCGAAAAACTGGCCCAAACGTATTTTTTTCAATTTAAAAATTAGTCTACTTAAAAAAAAGAAATTGTATTATGGGAAAGTCGAATTTCATAGATTTTCGGAACATTGTTGTTGATTTTCGGAAAAAGGTGTTAAAATTCAAAAATTGGACGGAAGCGCCCTCTGGCGGACGTCAAAATAAAAATTCAATACCAGAAATGGATTTATCAACCCTAAAAACCCCCAGATGCACATATAGAATGTTTTTTTATTGTTTTCAATGCAGTTTTTCTACAAGTGAACCACGTAAAAATAAAGATAAAATCCAAAAAGGACGTAAGCGCCCTCTGGCGGACGTAAAAAGAAAAAACTAATGTCAGAAATGGATTTATCGACCCCAAAAACCCCCAGATGCATATATAGAATGACTTTTTTTTAGTTTTCAATACAGCTTTTCAACGAGTGAATTACTTAAAACAAAAAAATAAAAAAAAAAATACAAAAATAAAAGGACGGAAACGCCCTCTGGCGGACGTCAAAATAAAAAATGAATGTCGGAAATGGGTTTATCGACTCAAAAAACCCCCAAATGCATATATAGAATGAATTTTTTTTAGTTTTCAACACAGCTTTTTAACAAGTGAATCACTTTTTTAAGAAAAAAAAAATACGTTTGAAATATCCGCTAGCTCGAAATTCATGATAGACCTATAGTTTCTTCGGCAAAAATGCTTGAAATTATCCAATTAACCACAATCGCCATGGGCCCCTGATGCAAAAAAAATCGACCCGCTCTAATGTACGCATATATTCGTTGAATGTCCGGTGACTGCGTTCTACAGTACCCAAAGTCTGGTGATGGTACGGTGTAGAAGTTTTATGCTCAATTTTTAACAATTTACACAGTTCCTTGAACAGGCTACTTTTGTATTCTGTGCCCATGTCTGTTAAAATTGTTTTCATTTGGCCATAAATCAGGATGAAATGCTCGAATATGACTTTAGCGACCGTTGTTGCATGTTTGCTTGGAACTGGAATCGCTACCAAATATTTGGTTAGATCGCATATAATGGTAATTGCATATTCGTTTCCGTTTATTGACCTTGGCAATGGGCCGACTGTGTCAATTTGTACAATATCAAATGCCTTCGGAGGCGTTTCCGTAATTATCATTGGTTCTTTGATATGTTTATTAATTTTATTTTTCTTGCAGTGGATGCAGTCCTTTACATATTTTCGTATGTCATTTTTCATATTTAGCCAGCTATATTTCTGATTGATTTTATCAGTCATGCGATTTACTCCTGGGTGGCCACCACTAATAGGATCGTCATGATATCTTAGCAGAATTTCTTTGATTTTCCCGGGATTTGTCACACATATAACCTCTGGGGTTAGAGCGATTGTTAACTTTTTGAGAACTTTATTTCCCATTTCCATAAATTTGCCTACTGCAGTATAATTCTTTTTAAACAATTTATCCCCTAAGGACAACTGTACTTATACAAGTCCTAAATTGCCGGCTTCTCGTTCGAGCCTGGTAAAGAATTGTCCTAAGTCAATCTTATTCTCAACAATTAGGTTGCTTGTATCAAAACTGCTACAAATTTTCTTTCCTTTTTTGAAATATAATTTCGGAGGATTGAAAACGAGCTCGACATGTCTTTTTACTTCAAATTTATTTAGCGCTTCGTAAATTTTGGGGTTCTCTTTGTGACTTTCTTCAATTTCAATTTTATTACTGGTTGTTGTTGTTGTTGTTGTAGCGAGGTGTAGCCCTGCCTAAATGTCAGACAGGGTCACCCCGAGTGTATTGCTCTTGGTCGAGTCGATATAAGAAAACGGCCCGGGTCGTTTCGGCACGATGGGTACAGCACAAGTACTGGTACCGTTCTCGTAGAACCGGCAATACGAGAAACTAGCCGTGTAGGCTATGTAGGTCATTTAGCGTTACCCAGGGTGCACCAACTGGGAGGCGACCTACTTTTACACTTTTTTATTACTGGTCTTTTTAGCTGCTGATCTTGTTATTATTTTTAATATTTTACTTGCTTCCACTGACATATCTTTTAAATTTGTAATAGTTATGCGGGATAGTGCATCCGCGATATGATTTTCTTTACCAGGTATATACTCCACCTCAAAATCGTACTCTTCTAAATCTAATCTTATAGTACATTTACACAGCACCAAATTTGGTAAATTTGGCGAAAAATTTCAAATTTGGCGCTTTTCCATACAAATTTCATTTTCCAAATTTGGAATTCCATCGCATTTGGCCTCATTCGCTGAACAATACAATCCACAATTCCTCAAAATAGCAACCCTGCCTGTGTTCCACATTTAGAATTGCCCAGCAAGAACCTTAATGGGTAATTAACGTGTGAAAACTTTTGCATTATGCACAGTTCTAAATAACAATTTCAACTATTTTTTTTATGATATTGGGCCAGTTCCACTAAGAAAAGAGAGAAACCTTCTTGATTCTTCATTTATTATTACTCTACATGTGTTTAAAACATCAAGGTTGTGCATTTTCTTTCGGTGGCTTTGTATTCTGGTAGAAGATTCTTGCAGGGAAGGTGAAGCCAAATGAAAATTTGCCAGTGTAAACAGGTTCGAAATGACACATTCAAATTCGCCAAATTTGGTGAGGTATAAATGTTCTATTACCCGCGTCAGCTTAGATGAAGGACTTTTCATTGAAAATAAGTATGTTAATGGGCGATGGTCGGTTTTTACTAAGAATTTTCTACCATAGACGTATGGTCTGAAGAAGGTTATGGGCCAATGGACTGCGGCCAGTTCTTTTTCTATTGTGGCTTTGTTGGTTTCACCTTTTGTGAAAGACCTGGAAGCGTAGGCAATTGGGGAGTGTAATGGGGTGTGGTTGCTGAGTGACCGCGCTCAATCCCGACTCTTGCGTCCTCGTTCGTGCACTCTGGGCAACGTTGAGCTACCTAGGCTCGCGGCAGAAAGAGAGGGAGCCCCGGTGGGGCCACTCTGACATACTTGGTTTAAGGGCTCACCGGGGTCTTTTTCGCAGCGTCTGTACACCATGAGGTGCGGCTGTAAGCGAGCGTCTGTCTTGAAGCAAGCGGCTCGCTATATAAATGTGCAAAACTTTTCCCTCCCAATCCAGGGTGTTATGCGATACCGTGCCCATTGGACGTTTGCAGCCGGGAGGCAAATCGTGGCTGTAGTCGAACGGAGCCTCACTGATACCGGGCCGCCTCAGGGAGTAACTATGGTCTTACCGCGGTATGGGGCTCTGCCGCGGCGGACGACACACTTCCCCTTACACTACCCTTGACCCTAAGCTGGCCTTGTCCGGCGAGGGGTCGTACGAACAAGATGAAGAACACACAAAATACAAAGCAATTAACGACTTCGTTTACTCCGCAGCAGAGAAGAACTATACTGGAGCAAGCGAAAACACAACGCCGGAGGACAAACTCCGCCTCAAAGTTAACTGGGAGGCCGACAGCGATGGAAACTACGGGTCAGTCATCCCCCAAACTGCTATCAAGTAAGAGTGACTTGATGGGAGCAAGCAGCAGTGCGGCTGCCTACGCAGTCAAGCAGAAAACGGCGGAAGCTAAACTTCCATCAAGCGCTGGTACGAAACCCAGTCTCTTCACATCTGGGGCAATGGTCTCACGACCTGGTTTCAGAGTTTCGAAAGAGAAGGACGACGCCGCAAAGGGAGAGACCGCGATGGCAACTACGAGTCTGAATCCCCCCCAAGAGGCATCTCCCCGACGCTTTGCATACTGGGATAAAAGAAAGGCCGCAAGGATCCTTAAAAAATATGAGGGAGCATCGCAGGAGAAGCTGTCGCCGGAAGAAAGGAAGATGTTGGAGGAAGCGAAAGCTCTGATACCAAATTTCCAGAGGCCCTATGTGCCTAAGAGGGTGAACGGTAATCACTTCAATCGCCAGAGATCGGACGGAGAGGTAAACCCCCATCCGAAGCGGCATCAGTTCAACCCCGTAGTGGGAAAACTCAGCTTTGCTGAAGTAACCAAGGACAGAATCCTTATAGGTTTCATTGACCGAGGTAACGACCGTTGGTCCATCCCCAAAGACCGGTGGCTGTATGTCCGGAATGAAATGGGCAGGGCCCTCCTCGACTCAATGCGTGAGTCTCCGGATAGTCCGCCGCGAGGTACTGACGCGGGCTGGCACCAAGGTCAGATCAAAATATTCGCGTGCGAGGATGCAAGAACTGTCGCACTGTATAAGGCAGCAGTTGCAAGACTGGGGGAAGTCTACCCAGGGGCAAGACTAGATGTCGTCGACTGGAAGGACATTCCTGCTCGGCCAAGGGCAAGGGCATGGATTCCTGCCGTCCCTGCAGAACCCGAGAATATTCTTGAGATGCTGCAGGTCTGGAATCCGTCTCTCCCGACGCAGGATTGGGGCGTCAATCTGGTCGATGATCTGGTTGGGCCCAATAGACAGGTGGTTATCACTCTGAATAAGGAGGCGCTCGAGCCCCTTAAACGGTGCAACGGACGAGTGCATTACGGCTTGGGTCAGATCGTGATCCACGTATACCGTGGCGATGCACAGCGCGCTGCTATTCCGGACGCTCCGGAGGACTCGGAGATCGAGGCATCGGAAGGGGAAGCAGAGGAGTCCGACGCGGAAAGTATGTTATCCGCCACGTCAAATTGCGATGGTGCTGCGAACAATTCGGCGATAGAAGAAAGCCTGCTTGACGAAGAAGGCCTCGACGTCACGATCGTGGCTAAACCTGAGCACACTAACGTTGATGCTGCTTCAGACAGCAGGGTTCCCGCCACGCCAAATCGTGCAGGTGCTCTGAACAACTCCTCGTTGAGAGACAGCCCCCGGAACAGGCCAGACCTCGACGACACTCTGACGGCAGGGAAGTCTGAGCTCTCTCATGTTGGTGGTGCTTCAGATAAATCTGCACAAATCTAAAGCAGCCTCGGCTGTTTTAAGCAGTCGTCTTTCTAAAGGCGACGTAGACGTGGTCCTTATCCCAGAGCCCTGGGTCAATAGCTCTAGGATCTGTGGATTGGGGACTAAGGGGTACAAGCTCATCCAAGCCAATGATGAGGGCAAGGTCAGAACCTGTATTTTGGTAAAGTCTGAGCTAAACACCTTTCTATTACCCAACTACTCAAATGGTGACGTTACAGCTGCCAGCTTAACAGTCGGCAGCACCAGCCTAACGATGGCGTCGGTCTATATGCCCTATGACGCCGAAGAACCTCCTCCACAAAAGGAGGTGAAAGATCTGGTGGATAATTTCTGTACGGGCCATCTTATTATTGGAGCTGACGCTAATGCTCATCACGTCGAGTGGGGAAGCTCCGATATTAACGCTAGGGGCGAGTCTCTGTTTGACTACCTACTAACAACTAACCTGGTGGTTTGTAACGTGGGTAACGAGCCTACTTTTATAACTAAAGCTCGTAGGGAGGTTATAGACCTCACTGTTTGTAGCGAAGGCGCTTATGAGTGGGTCAGAAAATGGCGTGTTCTTGATGAGCATTCATTTTGTGACCATCGGTACATAGAAATTGTGTTAGACTTTATTGTTGAGCAGCCAGTTATGAAACGAAATCCACGCAACACTAACTGGCAGCTACATAACCAAATATTAGCTAGGGACCTACCAGTATTACCTCCACAAGCCCCCTCATCAGTGGGAGAACTGGATGAACTGGTAACGACCTTTACAACGGCGCTCTCAAATGCCCTAGAGCAGGCTTGTCCAGTACCAAAACCACGCGGCAAACATAGACCCCACTGGTGGTCTTACGACCTGGATTCGTTCCGTATATCATGCAGGAAGCAATTTAACAAGGCCAAGAGCATCGGTACGGAGCCTGAATGGCTCGAATAGAAAGCTAAACTGAGGGCCTATAAAAAGGCTCTAAGGCAAGCGAAGAGAACTTCGTGGAGAAATTTCTGCACCGGGGTCGAAAAAGTCGATGATACAGCGAGACTTAGACGAGTGCTATCAAAAACTCAAACAGCCATTAGCTATTTACGGAAGCCTGACGGATCTTGGACCAGCACGGAAGGGGAAACCCTGGAGCTGCTTCTGAACACACACTTTCCGGGGAACTTGTAGCATCTGTAACAAACCTGGCGGTAAACATACCCATTACGGAGGAAAGGGTAAGGTGGGCAATCAAAAGCTTTGAGCCGTTCAAGGCAGCTGGGCCAGACGGGATTTTCCCCGCACAACTCATAAACACGCTGGAAATATCAGCTAAATGGCTGGTAGTTCTCTATTCAGCCTGCCTGGCTCTTAATTACATTCCGTGCTCCTGGAGAAGGGCCACGGTAGTCTTTATTCCAAAGGCTGGGAAGGCCTCACTTAAAACCTTCGAGAGGATAATTAGCGATTATCTCTCCTCTACTATTGATAGCAACCTTATTTCTAGCTATCAACATGCATACACCAAAGGTAAATCAACGGAAACTGCGCTCCACAGCCTAGTCTCTATTGTTGAAAAATCATTGCATGAAAAGGAGTACTGTCTCGTGGCCTTTCTGGACATCGAAGGGGCTTTCAACAATATAAGGCCGGAGGCTATTAACACTGCTTTAACAAACCTGGGCATAAATAGGTCTCTTATTGGACTAATTGATCAACTACTAAAGGGAAGGAAAATAGTTTCTTCACTGGGAACAGTTGATCTTTCGCGCTATGTCACAAGAGGAACGCCTCAGGGTGGTGTTCTCTCCCCGCTCCTATGGAACCTCACCGTAAACTCGCTGCTACGAGACACAAGGTGGGGGGGCGGGAAGATAGTGGCTTATGCAGACGATTTAGCTATTGCATATAGGGGCAAATTCCCACAAACCCTGTGTGATTTGATGCAAGTAGCACTGCGAGAAGTTTCTTCATGGTCCTCTCGCTGCGGACTTAGCATACCCGGGAAAGGTGGAGCTTGTCCTTTATACCAGGCGGTACAAGATACCACCGTTGAACCTACCAGAACTAGATGGCGTGCGCCTGAACTTAGCTGACAAAGCCAAATTCCTAGGCACAGTTCTAGATAGAAAGCTTAACTGGAAGGAGAATGTCATCCAGCGCCAGAGGAAAGCGTGCATTGCACTTTACACGTGTAAAAGAGCCATTGGCAAAAAATGGGGGCTCAGCCCCAAAATTTGCAGATGGATCTACACTGCGATAATCCAGCCAATTATGCTGTATGGAGTCGTGGTATGGTGGCCCGCGCTAAGAAAGGCAACAAACCTAAATCTGTTAGGGAAAGTCCACAGATCGAGCATGATCTGTATAAGCGGGGCGTTAAGAACAACCCCCAATGAAGCTCTCCAGGCCATTCTTGGCTTTTTGCCACTCGATCTGGAAGGGTACCGGGCAGCAGCAGCATCGGCTGTGCGTCTAAGGGAAACGTCCGTCTGGGGCGCAAGCACTATTGGACACTCCTGTATTCTAAGATCTTACAGCTTTCTCCCTCTGAGCACAGATCGGTGTGCGACCACAACAGTCGGAGATTGTTGTTTTAGAATAAACATTCCCAGCAGGGAAGACTGGGAGAACATAGATCGGTGTCCCGCTACTAATGGCGGCACTTTTATATACACCGGTAGCGGTGTCGGTAAGGAGTGTCAGTCCCGGGTTTCGGCTATATGGAGAGTCCCGACAGCACTGGGATTTTCCATATGGCCGGGCCCCGGGACTGACTTTCCTAGTGTTTGGTGGTATCACAGCGGGCCTTTTATTGCTGGCCTAGGTGTGCCTTTGCGGCAGCCACTTCTACCTTCCTAGGGTTCCCTATGTACAGTCACTTCTCAGAGCAGAAAACCCAGGACATCGCCATGGATCTCTGCGCAGTGGAACCACCCGGGGTTTTACCTCGGCCAAGGACTGTCACTTTCAATGTAACCCTATTTAGTATGTTTTGTCCCTTTCCGAAACTATCATCGTCCCCCCTTGCAGCAGGGCTGCAAGATATTCTATTGTTACGGGCGGGCGTTGAGCCGAACTCAGACCAAAAGAATGGATATGCAGTGTCTGTTGCAAAAAGATATATATTAAACGGTCGCATTCTGTGCAATGCTTCTCGTGTAAGAGATGGCTCCATAAATCTGGATGTTCAGGGCTTAACCTTAACATCCACAGACCCCGTTCTTTCTTTAGTACTTTCGTGGCCCCTTGTTGTTTGCGCCCTCGGGCGTCCCGCGGTAAGCGCCGTTCAAGCGCACCCCTTTCTAGTAGCAATACTAATAGTAATAATAATAATGTCTTAACGACTAGCAGCACTTCTGCTATACCCACCACACAAACTCCAGACGGTTGCTCGTGTCTTATGGCGTCAACATCACGCGCAGCAGCTCAACACTCTTGCTCCCACAGGAGCAGTTTAGATATGAGCAACTCCGAGCACCAGTCTCTCTCTGTTTCTATTACATACCCCCCCTCCCGTTTAATTTCTCACGTGAGTCAGGATCAACATCTTCTCGCACCTGTCTCGACGTGTACTGTTTGTCGGCAAAGATTATACACGCTCGCGTCATCGGTCAAATGCAATAACTGCTTAGGCCAATGCCACGTACATTTATGCTCTGGGCTCGCTAACAGGAACCTCTGGACGGATGCGTTCATCGCACCATGCTGTAACACACCTCAACCTACGACGCCAGCCAACCCGGTTACACCGGGTCCACAGCTAACTAGGCTGAGGCACAGCCTTGGTCTTAGCCTACCAACACCTGGGCGAACACATCCGTCTCTCACGCCTATGGTTAACTCGACATCGACCCCACCGGCGCACTTCCAAATCTTACAGCACAACTGTAACGGATTAACTGGTAAGATCGCAGAGATAACTAATTTGATGACGCAATATGACATAAAACTTGCCGCAGTCCAAGAAACCAAGCTCAGTCCTAGGTCGGACCTCATTACCTATGGCGGATATAACATCCACCGGAAAGACCGTCATAGAGTAACAGGAGGTCTGGGAGGTGGTCTAGCGTTCATAACGCACAACTCTGTACAGTATCATCTATTTGATACCGACATCGAAGGAACGGATGATATCTTAGAAGGCCAAGGTATTACTATCCGTACAGGAGATGTCGATCTGCAAATCATTAATATCTACTTACCCCCTGTCTCAAGTTGCCCCACCGGCTATCACCCCGACATTAGCCTGCTATTACGAGGAGATAACCGCGTGATCCTGGGCGACTTCAATGCGCACCACGACATGTGGCACTCAAACTTGCCAGCAGACAGTAGGGGGCATGTACTTGCAGAACAAATAGATGATACGGCTTTCTGTACATTGAACGGAGACGCCCCAACGAGAGTATCGGGTAACTGCTATAGTTCGCCAGATATTTCTATCGTAAGTGCAGGACTATTGAACAACACCCATTGGCGACCCATACTCACGTTGGCGTCTGACCATCTCCCAATAGTCATTACCATCGAACGACCGACGGACTTTATTACACCTGAGCATGGTACATATATTAACTTTACCAAGGCGGACTGGGACAGTTTTCAGACATATACGGACGAATCCTTGGCTGCTCTATCCATTCCTACGGACGTACGCAAAGGCGAACGAGACTTCCGCAACATCATTGACTCGGCCTCTAAACGCTTCATTCCTGCGGGTCGAATATCCCGAATAAGCCCAAATTTCCCCGCGGAGGCAGCGGCCATGGCTAGAGAAAGAGATGAAGTGCGAAGTCTCAATCCCGCAGACCCCCGTATAAGGGATCTCAACGCGGAAATTCGTAGGTTGGTCGATAAACACAAACTGGCCAAATGGAAACAACACCTAGAGCAATGCAACCTCTCTGACGGTGTTGCCAAATTATGGACTACGGTCAAAGCTCTATCTAATCCAACACAACACAAGGATAAAGTAGATATTACTTTCAGTGATAGGGTGAAGAAGGACCCTAGGGGATGTGCGAACTCCTTCTGTAGACAATTTGTACTACATTCCCCGCCCGATAGAGCTAAACGTAGAACCATGCGACAGGCGCGTAAATATAAAAACCAAAATACGCCCATTGTCATCACTGCCTCAGAGGTCAAGGAAGCCATCAGACAGGCTAAGCCCTCAAAATCCATCGGCCCCGGCGGCATTGCCATGAAGAACATCTAGGCCAGGAGGGACACAAATACTTAGCGGCTCTATTCAGTCTTTCACTGAACACTTTCGTCATTCCTGAAATATGGAAAAAGGCGAGAGTGGTTCCATTACTAAAACCTAGAAAACCGGCAAACATAGGCGATTCATATCGTCCTATATCACTTTTGTCACCGGTAGTGAAGACGCTAGAGTCCATTTTGCTCCCGTATTATACTGCAAATCTGCACCTGGCTAGTCATCAACATGGCTTCCGTAAGCTGCACAGCACCACCACCGCACTCAATGCCATTACAACTCAAATAAATAGCGGCCTAAATCAAAACCAACCAAATCACAGGACTGTGTTAGTGGCACTTGATCTGTCGAAAGCTTTTGACACAGTCAACCATGCCACTCTCATACAAGATTTGTTTGAGACACAGATACCTGATGGTTTAAA
Organism: Campiglossa producta; assembly: GCA_964058755.1. Classification (NCBI taxonomy): domain Eukaryota; kingdom Metazoa; phylum Arthropoda; class Insecta; order Diptera; family Tephritidae; genus Campiglossa; species Campiglossa producta. The sequence continues at coordinate 26,387 of CAXKVI010000081.1, read as the reverse complement.
GAGATGGACCGCTAATTATTTGAGTGGACGGCAGGCGTCGGTTAACTTTAGAAACGCAAAATCAAAACCTAGACGTATTAGACAGGGGGTGCCACAGGGTGGTGTCCTATCCCCGACACTGTTTAATTTCTATCTATCGAAGATGCCCCCACCACCAGAGGGCGTCTCCGTCGTTTCATATGCCGACGACTGTACAATAATGGCGACGGGGAAGGGCCCCTATACTGATGAACTCTGTACGAGAATCAATGGTTACCTTTGCGACCTTTCCAGGTTTTTCACTGAGCGAGATCTGACAATATCTCCGACAAAATCAACGGCGACGCTTTTTACGACATGGACGCACCAGGTGAGAAATGAATTAGACATTTTCGTTGATGGCACTAAGCTACCAACTGTCAGCCACCCAAAGTTATTAGGGATGACACTGGATAATACTTTCTCATTTGCTGGTCATGTGTCTGCAATGGTCTCAAAGGTACGTGGTCGCAACAAGATCCTCAAGTCACTTGCCGGCAGTACTTGGGGAAAAGACAAAGAAACGTTGCTGACTACATATAAGGCCATTGGCCGACCAGTCTTCTGCCATCAGAACTGCTACGGGATGTCTCCTCATGTCTTCCGAGTCTCACCTCCATCAGGAGGCAAAACTGCTCAATGTAAAAGAGCATGCGGAAATGATAAGCAGGCAATTCCTTCTGAACTGCCACAAGCCAGCACATCCAAACCGTCATCTTTTGGACATAGATCCGTCCCCGAGAGACATAAGGAGACATCTCCGTAAGCACTATGATGAGATCCGGCATCATATTACCTTGCCGTTTGATCTGCAGAATCATAAGCGGGCTCTAACCGACATCCACACCGAGTCGGTAGACACTTTTGTCGGATCTCTACCTGTGAATCCCGTTCTGAACAGTCCTCCACCGGATATTGCTGAAGAAGAACGCACCTTACCAAGGGAGACAAGAGTGACCTTGGCACAGCTTAGGTCTGGATATAGTGTAAGGTTAAACTCCTACTTATCCAGACTTAATGATACAATCTTAAATACATGCCCTGCATGTGGTAGGACCCCCCATGATACTCTACATCTCTTCAATTGTTCATCTGAACCTACTCTTCTAACCCCTCTGTCCCTCTGGACAAACCCTGTTGAAACTGCACGTTTCCTTGGACTCCCCTTAGAAGAGCTTGATGAAGATCTTCGGAATGATCATACACTCTAGACAGGGCAATGCATTGTTAACAACAACAACAACGACAACAACCTACCTAGGCAATTGGTAACTGTTTGCCATCATGTTCTTGGCTAAGGACTGCCCCACAAGCGTACCCACTAGCGTCTGTTGTTATGCAGAATTCTTTATCGAAATCTGGGTATTGCAAAAGTTTTGGACTAATTAATGCTTCCTTTAAATAGACAAAAGCTTTTTGACATTCTTCTGTCCATTCGAAGGAAACATTCTTTTTGCAAAGCCTAGTTAGTTTTCGTGAGTGTTCCGCGAAATTCGGTACAAATCTTCTGTAGTAATTGCAGAAAGCTACGAATCTCTTAACTTCATCCGCATTTTTTGGCGCTGGGTAATTTTGAACTGTTTCAAATTTGATTGGGTCGGGTAATATTCCCTTGTTTGTACATTTATGTCCTAGGTAAGTTACCTCTTGGCTGAAAAATAGGCATTTATCTGGATGTAATTTTCGGTTGTATTTTCTACATGTAGAGAACACGTCTCTTAAATTTTTTAGCATATGGTTTTCTGAACAACCTAATACAACTAAATCATCCATGTAGAGAAATGCTTGAGATGGTTCAAGGCCAGCGAATGCTAATGTCATCATTCGTTGGAATGAATTTGGAGCTACTTTTAATCCATATGGTAACCTTTTGAATCTATATGTGCCATTTTCGGCAGTGAATGAAGTAATTTCCCTAGAGTCTGGGTGTAATTCTATTTGATGAAAACCTGACGTAAGGTCTAGGCATGAAAAATATGTTGCTCTTCCAAATTGATCTAGAATGTCATCAATTCTTGGGAGTGGGAATTTATCTGCTGCTAATTTTTTATTAACTTGTCTGTAGTCAACAACCAATCTCCATCTTTTCCTGTTTTTCCTGGAAGTGATTTTTTAGGAACTAATAAAAGTGGACTATTATATTCTGAAATTGAAGGTTCTATTATATCATCTTCAATTAGCTTATTTACTTGTTTGGTTATTTCTCCTTTTTGTGTTTGGGGTAATCTATAATTTTCAATATAAACGGGGTTGTCATCCTTCATATATAATTTTTGTTTATAAAAATTATTAGAAGTAATTGGTTCTGTTTCCAGTGCAAATATATCTATGAAATCTGTGCAAAGTGATGTTAATTGAGCTTTAACAAAATTTGGAAAATTTCTGGTTAGTCTGTTTAATTTTTCTGTATCTGTGCAACTTTTACTGTGTGTTAGCTTTAATTAGTGTATAATCGTCTAAATTTTCGGTATTAATTTTATAATTTTGAATAGTTGTGTTGTTATGTGTCGTGTTAATAATTCTAACGAAAGTTTGCTCGTTAGTTGTAATAGTATTTGCAATATAAATGCCTTCGGATAATTGTTGGTGTGGTATGAAAATATTTTTGTTATTTGTATTTATTTTAATTTGTCGAATAACTTCCGATCTAGCTGGGATTGTGATTGTGTTGACCGACAGACAGTTTGTTAGATTCATTGTTATTGTTTGAGGGAAATCATATGGTCTTAGGATTAGTTTATCCTCTGTTTTTCCATAATCTAGAATACAATTGTATTTCTTTATGAAATCTAGGCCTATTATTCCATCACATGGAATTGGAAAGTTGTCTTCTACAACATGAAATTTATTGACGTGTATTCAACTCGGAGGATCAGCAGTAAAAAGGAATGAATTTTATTATACCAAATCTTACATGCTAATTTACATTCGTATAGTAACAACGTATATGCGATGATAAACGTCAGAATAAAGTAATACAAATGACAATTAGTCATACTAGGTAATCTAGTACATTATAGGGATGACATTTCATTTAGTATTCTATTACATTACAACCCTTTTCTTAAGTTGTGTTTAGCAACATTTTAATGTTATGCATTTGAATAAACTTGAGCTTTAAAATATTTTTGAAATTAATTCTTTAGCTTTCGTGGCCGCTGAACGAGGTTCAGGGCGTTTTGATACATCAGCTGACGATGACTTTGATTTAGTTGGATCTTCCCCATCCTCCATTGTATTGTTTGCTGGTTGATGAGCGACATCCGGTGTGACAGTGGAAGATGCAGCTTGTGACTGCGAGTCAGGCTCGCCAGGCTCTTCTTTTAAAATTTCTTTAGATTTCGGCTCTTCGCGAGGTCTTATTTGATCGATATGTCGTTTTATTTCGCGATTTTCGTGAGTTAACAAACAACTGTAATTTCTTGGGCCAAAACATTTCTTGACAACTGCAGGCGACCAACATGCTTTGTTCGGATTCTTGTAAGTTCTAACATAGACTTCCTGCCCGTCTGAAAAAGTTGCGTTACGCTTGCCTTTGAAATTTTTAACCATTGAATGTTGTTTTGCTTCAATTATTGCTTTCGTAACTGGTGGTTTTAATAAATTGAAACGAGACTTTAATTCTCTACCTAAGAGTAACTTACTAGGTGACTCATTTGTGGCACAATGTTTAGTGATACGATAATCAAAGAGAAAGCGATGTAAGGCAGTATCAAAGTCAGCTTTATCACCGGACCGTAGATTGGTGTACAAAGACTTTTTTAAGGTTTTAACGAAGTTTTCGGCCTGGCCGTTTGTCGCTGGATGTCCAGGTGCAGTAAATATGTGGTTTATACCATTTTTCTTTATGAAACTCTCAAATTCTGACGATGTAAACTGTCTACCGTTATCACTAACCAAGGTGTCAAATAATCCAAATCTACAAATAACTTCACGAATTTTCTTTACAACGAAGGATGAAGTTATCTCCTTAGTTTTGAAAACCTCTGCCCATTTAGTAAAAGAGTCTATAATTATGAGCAAGTGAAATGAATTGATTGGACCACAAAAGTCAATGTGTATTCTCTTCCAAGGCGATCCACTGGGTGACCATGGAATTAGCGGGCTCTTTTCAGGATTGGCCTGTGTCTTTTGGCACGCAACACATTGCTTAACTAATGCTTCTATACTTTTGTCTATATTTGGCCACCATATGTATGATCGCGCTAGCATTTTAGTCTTCACTATTCCCAAATGAGACTCGTGTAGAAGCTCCAAGACAGTTTTCTGCAATTTTGAGGGGATCACAGTTCTATAACCCCACAAAAGACATCCAGATTCTACAGATAGCTCAATTGATTTTAAACGAAAAGGCTCAAATTCTTTGCCTTTTAGTTGAGATACTGTGCCGCAATGAACACTGTCAATGACTTTGGACAGTATCGAATCTCTGCGCGATTCTTTTGCTACATCTTTATAATCCAATTGTAATGCATTTACAAAACCTACGTAACTAATATAGCTAGGATCACATATAGTTTCACCTACTGTTGATTGTGGCATACGGGATAATCCATCAGCATTATTTTGCGTTCCCTTTACATATTCAATTTTATAATTAAATCCCGACAAAATTAATGCCCATCTTTGCATACGTGATGCTGCCATTAAGGGAATGCCTTTATGTTCACCAAATATAGCTAACAGAGGCTTATGATCCGTGCGTAAGATAAAGGGCATACCCAAAAGGTATTGTTTCAGTTTCGTCACACTATACACAATAGCCAAAGCCTCTTTCTCTATGGTGCTGTATCTTTTCTCTGCATCATTCAACGCTCTAGAAATGAAAGCTATTGGTCGCGACTTTCCGTCTGAACAAACGTGAGAAAGTACCCCGGCTACCGCTGAATTGCTAGCATCAGTTGCTAAAACCACGGGTAGCTTAGGGTCAAAATGTGTTAAAACCTCATCTGAACATATCTCTTGCTTTATATTACGAAAAACTTTCTCGCACTCACAATTCCAGTCAAATGTTGAATCTTTTTTTAATAACCTATACAGAGGTTCCATTTTTTGGGCAAAGTTTTGAATAAACATCGAATGATAGCTAGCCATACCTATGAATGCTTTCAATTCACTAACGTTCGTGGGAGTTGGAGAATCTAATAGACACTTGATACGTTCTTTATTTTTGCTTAATCCATTCTTATCAATGTCGAATCCTAAATAAGAGATCTTATCTTTAAAAAATTCACACTTGTCGATATTTAATCTTAGACCTGCATCTTGAAGCTTACACAAAACTTGCCTAAGTAATTTCAAATGATCAGTCAAGTTAGACCCAGTGACCACAATATCATCCTGATAAGCAAATACTTTTTCAAATTCGCTTAATAGACAGTCAACAGTTTTTTGGAATATTGAAGCTGCTGGTTTTACTCCGAAAGGCAATCGAGTCATTTTAAAGATGCCTTTATGCGTGCTCCATGTGCAAAGCTTCTGTGATTCATCATCTAAAACTAGTTGATTGTATGCATTTGACAAATCAAGTTTGGTGAAGATTTGTCCACCTTGCATTGAAGCAAAAATTTGATCGATTCTGGGCAACGGATATTTGAAGTCGGACAAAAATCTATTAATTGTGGTCTTGTAATCCCCACAGACCCTCAATTTACCATTAGGTTTTATAACCGGTACCAAAGGTGTACCCCAATCAGCGTGGTCAACTGGAATTAATATGCCACTATTAACTAGCTCATTTATTTGAAGCTCTAACTCTGCTTTCCAAGCCAAAGGAACAGTACGCGGTTTACAAAAGACTGGAGTCGCTCCCTGATCTAATTTGAGACTCACGGTTCCTAATTTGTACCTTCCTAAACCTGCTTTAAAAACTTCGCAAAATTCGTTTTTAATTTGAGTTATTATTTCATTATACGAGCTCATAAAATTAACGTGTCTAATTGGTGTTTTATGTTGAACTAACTCGAATCCGAATGCACGTAAAAAATCTCTGCCAAGCAACGTTGGCCTGTCGGCACCTGTTACAATTATTTTTCCCAGAACTTTTTGGCCATCAAAACTACAATTTGCTTTAAACTCACCATACGTTTTTAATAGTTCCCCACCATAGCCTGTTAATGGAAGTGTATACGCTTCCAATTTTTCATTCGGAAAATCTTTACGAAAAGTGCGTAGCGACATCAGCGAACAAGGCGCGCCGGTATCGCAAAGAACAAAGCTGCGTCTTCCATTAATTTCCACATAAAGCTCATAAACTTTTGGTCGCTCAACCTCACTACCAATGGAAAACACGGAGAAGTCCCAAGAAGAAGAAACATCGTCAGAAAAGCTGTGAGAATTGTCGACACTAATAAAATTGGTGTCTTCTTTTTTGTTTTTACAAATGCTTTTAAGATGGCCTTGCTGTCCACATGAGTGACAACGACTGTTTTTAAATTTACAATTTTTTGATTCGTGGTTTTTCCACCCACAGTGACTGCATGCTTTCTTCTTGTTGCTTCTTGATCCGCTTCTATTGTGCTTATCTTGCTTACCACGTGCACGTACGTACATAACCCCTGCTTCTTGCTTAGTTGACAGCTTTGATTCTCTTATTAGTGCTTTATTTAACGCCGCTTTCAGCGTAATTGTTTCATCCTCCTCACATAAACGCTCGAATATTTTAGCCGGCAATTCAACTATGAATTTGTCTTTGACAATTTGGTCCAATGCCGTACCAAACTTACATTTTAGTGCAAATTTTTTTACTTTGGCAAACCATGTAGACACACTGTCTTCGTTTGACCTCTTTAAGTCATAAAAATTCTTACGCTCTTGAAATAAAATTACTGTTGGCATAAAATGCTGTGATAAAATATCACACAGTTCGGCGTATGACTTTTTATATGGCAATATTGGGCTGCATATGCTGTGTAGCGTGCTGTACGCTTCCGCACCAATGAGTTTCAATAAAATTGATATTTTCACATTTTCATCACTGCATTTGATCTCCAAAAAATGCAGTTCCAAACGCTCGTTCCAAAGCTCCCAACTTTCGTTTGGTGAAAATTCCGACATTTGCGAGGTATGTACCATTTTTATTTGTTCAGCTGTCGCCATCGTGAAATATTATTTCAATGAGTGTTCAGCGATAAACGTGATTTTGCTCGTCGCCAATGACGTGTATTCAACTCGGAGGATCAGCAGTAAAAAGGAATGAATTTTATTATACCAAATCTTACATGCTAATTTACATTCGTATAGTAACAACGTATATGCGATGATAAACGTCAGAATAAAGTAATACAAATGACAATTAGTCATACTAGGTAATCTAGTACATTATAGGGATGACATTTCATTTAGTATTCTATTACATTACATTTATGATAAATTAGAAGGTCATCGCCTTTTAGATCTGTTTTTATTGTGCCTAAAGTGCTAGTTATTCCTTGACCAATGCCTTTCAAATCTGTGATTTGTTCAATATTTATTTTTTCTTTATTATTTATTTGCTGTTTTTTAATTATGGAGATATCGGCTCCAGTAACAATTAAAAAATTTGAATATGAATTGTTTAATGAAGTCCTTGTAGATATATAAGTGTTTAAATTTAGATTAGGTACGCATATTTTCCTTTTTGTTTCTTTTGAAGTGGAGTTTCTTGGTTTTCAGTTTCGGTTATGGCGCGCACATTACGGTTCTGGTTGTAGGATCTATTGCCGTTTTCGGCTGTGATCCTCTCCGGTTATTATTGTTGTTGTACGACCTCGAGTTATTGTTATATCTCGGTTGTGGTCTGAATCTCCGATTTTGGTAATTTCCATAGTTGTTACTATGGTAACCTCCACGGAAAGTACTCCTGTACTGACCTTGCTGTCGTATATTTAAAATCGTGTTTGGGCTGCCAGTGATTTCAGTGCAACTGTTAGTGAATTTCGAGATTGCATCGTTCATTGTTGAGAACGTTCCTGCTTGCATGATCATCTTGACCTTGTCATTAGAGCAGTTTTTACACATGGCCTTAACTGCTGCCTGTGTTGAATATCTCGTGGCTAAGTCTGGGGTTAATCCATCAGAGATATCGTCGCTCCCAACGAAGACTAACACGGTTGAGTTTTCTGCGTCGAAGACTAACACACTTCGTTTTCTGCGTGGAAGACTTACACACTTCAGCTTTCTGCGTCGAAGACTAACACACTTCGTTCTCTGCGTGGAAGACACACACTTCAGTTTTCTGCGTCGAAAACAAACACACTTCGTTCTCTGTGTCGAAGACTAACACACTTCAGTTTTCTGCGTCGAAAACTAACACACTTCAGCTTTCTGCGTCGAAAACTAACACACTTCGTTCTCTGCGTCGAAGACTAATACAATTCAGTTTTCTGCGTGGAAAACTAACACACTTCAGTTTTCTGCGTCGAAAATAACACACTTCGTTCTCTGCGTCGAAGACTAATACATTTCAGTTTTCTGCGTCGAAGACCAATACATTTCAGTTTTCTGCGTCGAAAACTGACACACTTCGTTCTCTGCGTCGAAGACTAATACAACTCAGTTTTCTGCGTGGAAAACTAACACACTTCAGTTTTCTGCGTCGAAAACTAACACACTTCGTTCTCTGCGTCGAAGACTCATACATTCCAGTTTTCTGCGTCGAAGACTAACACACTTCGTTCTCTGCGAGGAAGACTAACGCTACAGACAGCAGGACTCCCGCAACGACATATCGGGCAGTTAATCGGAACAACTCGTCGTGGATAGGCAACCTCCGGGATGTGGCAAACCTCTAAGCACAGATCGTTGTGCGACCACTACAGTCGGGGATAGCTGTTTCAAAATAAACATTCCCAGAAGAGAAGCCTGGGAGAGGCCGGATTGGTGCCCTGAAACAAATGGTGGCACTTCCATATACACCGAAGGCTCGAAGTTGGATGGCAGAGTTCCAGGCGGAAGTCTCGGAAATCCTGGACGCCGCGGCCAGGATAAGCAAACGTGTTATCTTAGAAGATATCGTTATTTTCAGCGATAGCCAAGCGGCCATAAAATCCCTCGTCGATCTCTTCAGGACATTGAGGGAAACTGTAAGGCAAACGAGCTTGCCCAGCAGGGCACAACCAAGCAGGTTCTTCAGGATAAGGAGCGCTTAGGTATGCCGTTTGCCACATGCAAACTAATGCTGAACGAGCACACACTCCGTCAAGCCAACGAAAGGTGGCTGCAATCCCCAGGGTGCCGGATATCGAAACAAACCTAGCCAAAATGGGATCTTAGAAGGTGTAGACGCATTTATTCCCTAACTAGGAGGGAAATCTCCATATTGATAGGGGTATTAACCGGTCACTGCCTCATTCGTAGGCATGCAGAAAGGCTAGGTGTGCCCTACCGACGATGCTGCAGGAGTTGCAAAGATGACGAGGAGGAGGAAATAGTGAAGCACCTCATCTGCAACTGTCCGACTTTAAGCGGCGTGAGAACGCGCTTTTTGGGAGTTCCCTTCCCGGATAGCTTAACCCAGATCGCGGAACTGGACATAAAGGACTTGATGGCCTTCATAAAGTCATCTAAGTGGTCCGAGGAGGAGTAACGGTGTCGGTTTAGGAGTGCCAGTCCCGGGATTCTGCTATGTGGAAAATCCTAACAACTCAGGGATTTTCCATATGGCTGGGTCCCGGGACTGACTTTCCTTGTGTTGGTGGTATCACAACGGGCCTTTCAAAACTGGCCTAATTGTGCCTCTGCGGCAGCAACTTGAACCTAACCTAACCTAGTCTTCGACGCAGATAACGAAGTGTGTTAGTTCTCGACGCAGAAACCTGAAATGTATTAGTCTTCGACGCAGAGAACGAAGTGTGTTAGTTTTCGACGCAGAAAACTGAAGTGTGTTAGTCTTCCACGCAGAAAACTGAATTGTTCTTGGCTAAGGACTGCCCCACAAGCGTACCCACTAGCGTCTGTTGTTATGCAGAATTCTTTATCGAAATCTGGGTATTGCAAAAGTTTTGGACTAATTAATGCTTCCTTTAAATAGACAAAAGCTTTTTGACATTCTTCTGTCCATTCGAAGGAAACATTCTTTTTGCAAAGCCTAGTTAGTTATCGTGAGTGTTCCGCGAAATTCGGTACAAATCTTCTGTAGTAATTGCAGAAAGCTACGAATCTCTTAACTTCATCCGCATTTTTTGGCGCTCGGTAATTTTGAACTGTTTCAAATTTGATTGGGTCGGGTAATATTCCCTTGTTTGTACATTTATGTCCTAGGTAAGTTACCTCTTGGCTGAAAAATAGGCATTTATCTGGATGTAATTTTCGGTTGTATTTTCTACATGTAGAGAACACGTCTCTTAAATTTTTTAGCATATGGTTTTCTGAACAACCTAATACAACTAAATCATCCATGTAGAGAAATGCTTGAGATGGTTCAAGGCCAGCGAATGCTAATGTCATCATTCGTTGGAATGAATTTGGAGCTACTTTTAATCCATATGGTAACCTTTTGAATCTATATGTGCCATTTTCGGCAGTGAATGAAGTAATTTCCCTAGAGTCTGGGTGTAATTCTATTTGATGAAAACCTGACGTAAGGTCTAGGCATGAAAAATATGTTGCTCTTCCAAGTTGATCTAGAATGTCATCAATTCTTGGGAGTGGGAATTTATCTGCTGCTAATTTTTTATTAACTTGTCTGTAGTCAACAACCAATCTCCATCTTTTTTCTGTTTTTCCTGGAAGTGATTTTTTAGGAACTAATAAAATTGGACTATTATATTCTGAAATTGAAGGTTCTATTATATCATCTTCAATTAGCTTATTTACTTGTTTGGTTATTTCTCCTTTTTGTGTTTGGGGTAATCTATAATTTTCAATATAAACGGGGTTGTCATCCTTCATATATAATTTTTGTTTATAAAAATTATTAGAAGTAATTGGTTCTGTTTCCAGTGCAAATATATCTATGAAATCTGTGCAAAGTGATGTTAATTGAGCTTTAACAAAATTTGGAAAATTTCTGGTTAGTCTGTTTAATTTTTCTGTATCTGTGCAACTTTTACTGTGTGTTAGCTTTAATTAGTGTATAATCGTCTAAATTTTCGGTATTAATTTTATAATTTTGAATAGTTGTGTTGTTATGTGTCGTGTTAATAATTCTAACGAAAGTTTGCTCGTTAGTTGTAATAGTATTTGCAATATAAATGCCTTCGGATAATTGTTGGTGTGGTATGAAAATATTTTTGTTATTTGTATTTATTTTAATTTGTCGAATAACTTCCGATCTAGCTGGGATTGTGATTGTGTTGACCGACAGACAGTTTGTTAGATTCATTGTTATTGTTTGAGGGAAATCATATGGTCTTAGGATTAGTTTATCCTCTGTTTTTCCATAATCTAGAATACAATTGTATTTCTTTATGAAATCTAGGCCTATTATTCCATCACATGGAATTGGAAAGTTGTCTTCTACAACATGAAATTTATGATAAATTAGAAGGTCATCGCCTTTTAGATCTGTTTTTATTGTGCCTAAAGTGCTAGTTATTCCTTGACCAATGCCTTTCAAATCTGTGATTTGTTCAATATTTATTTTTTCTTTATTATTTATTTGCTGTTTTTTAATTATGGAGATATCGGCTCCAGTAACAATTAAAAAATTTGAATATGAATTGTTTAATGAAGTCCTTGTAGATATATAAGTGTTTAAATTTAGATTAGGTACGCATATTTTCCTTTTTGTTACTTTTGAAGTGGAGTTTCTTGGTTTTCAGTTTCGGTTATGGCGCGCACATTACGGTTCTGGTTGTAGGATCTATTGCCGTTTTCGGCTGTGATCCTCTCCGGTTATTATTGTTGTTGTACGACCTCGAGTTATTGTTATATCTCGGTTGTGGTCTGAATCTCCGATTTTGGTAATTTCCATAGTTGTTACTATGGTAACCTCCACGGAAAGTACTCCTGTACTGACCTTGCTGTCGTATATTTAAAATCGTGTTTGGGCTGCCAGTGATTTCAGTGCAACTGTTAGTGAATTTCGAGATTGCATCGTTCATTGTTGAGAACGTTCCTGCTTGCATGATCATCTTGACCTTGTCATTAGAGCAGTTTTTACACATGGCCTTAACTGCTGCCTGTGTTGAATATCTCGTGGCTAAGTCTGGGGTTAATCCATCAGAGATATCGTCGCTCCCAACGAAGACTAACACGGTTGAGTTTTCTGCGTCGAAGACTAACACACTTCGTTTTCTGCGTGGAAGACTTACACACTTCAGCTTTCTGCGTCGAAGACTAACACACTTCGTTCTCTGCGTGGAAGACACACACTTCAGTTTTCTGCGTCGAAGACTAACACACTTCAGTTTTCTGCGTCGAAAACAAACACACTTCGTTCTCTGTGTCGAAGACTAACACACTTCAGTTTTCTGCGTCGAAAACTAACACACTTCAGCTTTCTGCGTCGAAAACTAACACACTTCGTTCTCTGCGTCGAAGACTAATGCAATTCAGTTTTCTGCGTGGAAAACTAACGCACTTCACTTTTCTGCGTCGAAAATAACACACTTCGCTCTCTGCGTCGAAGACTAATACATTTCAGTTTTCTGCGTCGAAGACCAATACATTTCAGTTTTCTGCGTCGAAAACTGACACACTTCGTTCTCTGCGTCGAAGACTAATACAACTCAGTTTTCTGCGTGGAAAACTAACACACTTCAGTTTTCTGCGTCGAAAACTAACACACTTCGTTCTCTGCGTCGAAGACTCATACATTCCAGTTTTCTGCGTCGAAGACTAACACATTTCGTTCTCTGCGAGGAAGACTAACGCTACAGACAGCAGGACTCCCGCAACGACATATCGGGCAGTTAATCGGAACAACTCGTCGTGGATAGGCAACCTCCGGGATGTGGCAAACCTCTAAGCACAGATCGTTGTGCGACCACTACAGTCGGGGATAGCTGTTTCAAAATAAACATTCCCAGAAGAGAAGCCTGGGAGAGGCCGGATTGGTGCCCTGAAACAAATGGTGGCACTTCCATATACACCGAAGGCTCGAAGTTGGATGGCAGAGTTCCAGGCGGAAGTCTCGGAAATCCTGGACGCCGCGGCCAGGATAAGCAAACGTGTTATCTTAGAAGATATCGTTATTTTCAGCGATAGCCAAGCGGCCATAAAATCCCTCGTCGATCTCTTCAGGACATTGAGGGAAACTGTAAGGCAAACGAGCTTGCCCAGCAGGGCACAACCAAGCAGGTTCTTCAGGATAAGGAGCGCTTAGGTATGCCGTTTGCCACATGCAAACTAATGCTGAACGAGCACACACTCCGTCAAGCCAACGAAAGATGGCTGCAATCCCCAGGGTGCCGGATATCGAAACAAACCTGGCCAAAATGGGATCTTAGAAGGTGTAGACGCATTTATTCCCTAACTAGGAGGGAAATCTCCATATTGATAGGGGTATTAACCGGTCACTGCCTCATTGGTAGGCATGCAGAAAGGCTAGGTGTGCCCTACCGACGATGCTGCAGGAGTTGCAAAGATGACGAGGAGGAGGAAATAGTGAAGCACCTCATCTGCAACTGTCCGACTTTAAGCGGCGTGAGAACGCGCTTTTTGGGAGTTCCCTTCCCGGATAGCTTAACCCAGATCGCGGAACTGGACATAAAGGACTTGATGGCCTTCATAAAGTCATCTAAGTGGTCCGAGGAGGAGTAACGGTGTCGGTTTAGGAGTGCCAGTCCCGGGATTCTGCTATGTGGAAAATCCTAACAACTCAGGGATTTTCCATATGGCTGGGTCCCGGGACTGACTTTCCTTGTGTTGGTGGTATCACAACGGGCCTTTCAAAACTGGCCTAATTGTGCCTCTGCGGCAGCAACTTGAACCTAACCTAACCTATATTGTATTAGTCTTCGACGCAAAGAAGGAAGTGTGTTAGTTTTCGACGCAGAAAACTGAAATGTATTAGTCTTCGACGCAGAAAACTGAAATGTGTTAGTCTTCGACGCAGAGAACGAAGTGTGTTAGTTTTCGACGCAGAAAACTGAAGTGTGTTAGTTTTCCACGCAGAAAACTGAATTGTATTAGTCTTCGACGCAGAGAACGAAGTGTGTTAGTCTTCGACGCAGAGAGCGAACTGTGTTAGTCTTCCACGCTAACTGAACTGTATTAGTCTTCGTTAGCGACGATATATGCTCCTTCTAATGACCTTGTATATTTTTTCAATTTCCGCAGTATATCGGTTAGCAGTTTTGCTACGCTGTTGGATGTTCAGTAGTTTAGCGGTTAAAACTTCCACTGATTTACCCTTTATTGCGGTTTTTAATTTGTTTTTTATTTGTTCGATCGTGGACTCATTACTAATAAAATTCCTTGCTGTACCTTTCAGCTTTGTTTTTATCATGGTAATGGCCAATGCCTCGTGTGTATCCTTGATTTGCTCAAGTATATCGGGTGCATCTAGGAAACTATGTAGATTTTCTGGTTTACCATCAAACTCTGGTAATACTGACGAAACAGTTTTAATGAATTCTACTACGGTTTGTGGCATTGGGACCTTTATTATTGGGGTGTTTAATTTAATATCTTCCACCAATGTGGTTCGACTTAGTGAGGGTGAGGAGGTTCGGCTAGGAGCGCGTTCAGATAGAAGTAATGAAAAATCTATTTGAATTTCCTCTTCTGTTGTGTTTGGTACCTCAAAATCGATATTGTGTTTGGCTAGAGCAGATACTGTTTGTCTCGGACTGCTGAAAAAAATTGGTAAGCTTCTGTTTGGTGGTCTACGGTAAGTATGCGCTTTCCCGCATTGATCACCTGTCTAATGTTGTTAAGGGCTTCCAAAATTGTATTTAGATGTTTAACTATAGTTTCTCTTGTTATGGGGATACTTTTATTAATACATTTATATGATTTGCAAGCTTTAGTTGTTATGTAGCTGGTAGTTTGTTTGGTGAGGAGTGGTGGCAAGCAGGTATGCTTGCATCCCAGGCTAGCTCGTCAGCGTGGGGCGGGGTACTTTCCACCATCCTCACCTACAGCCTCATGAACAAAAAGAGGGTTCATACCTGCACTGTGCTGACTCCTATTAACTTACAGTGCCCCCAATCCTGACGCAAGTCATCTAGTCCGTCAATTAGTCATTTTCCCTCATACTCACCTTCATATAACCGTGCGCGCGCAAGCGCAGCACCCACACCAAAATAAAGTATCTAGCCCCGCATTCTAGCTAACCAATGTTATCATTTCAATCATTCATTATGATCTTTATTTAGTATGATAAATAAGTTAGCCTATCCCTATCTCTACTCTATGGTGTTAACTCAAACCTCGAAACTCCAAAAATTCGGGTTTTTTTTTTCTTATATATATGAAGGTGTATGTTCGTAGTACAAGGAAGTATATAATATTTTATTAAGCCTAAACAAGGTGATTCAAAAAGATGCAAAATACCGAAAACAATTAAAAAAAAAACTTATGGATTAACCGACCTCAAATGCGTGCTAGCCTAATAATTATATATGTACGTGTGTATATAAGGATCTATTATGATCCAATAAAAATTCAAGCCAAAGTACAAAAAAAAAAGAAAGTATAATAAAATAAAGATAAAAAAGAAAAAAAAAAAAAAGGACTTGTCAGCTATGCTAGATATGGTAGGTATGTATAATCAAATGTTACAAAGTTCAGAAAAAAAAATTACCCCAAAGAAAAATTCTAAAACGCCCTAATGCTCTTCTACTAATCAGCTGTTCGCTGTCCCACTGACCTAGTTTCAATTTTCAGGTTCAATGACACAGATTCAGATAAAACAAGTAAGGAAGTCTAAGTTCGGATGAATCCGAACATTACATACCCAGCTGTGCACATAAAGCGGGCGTGATCGTTCACCGATTTTTCTTATTTTCTGTGGTAGTACTCTACATAAACATAACATGCCTGGTACCTAGTTTCGTAAATCTATCTCACACCGTTCTGAAGTTGTTAGCAGTCGAATTTAAAAATTGCTTGACTCATAAGTGGGCGGTGCCACGCCCACTTTCCAAAATTTTGAAAAAATTATGTAAAGAATATGAAAGTTGATGTATGTACCAAATTATATTATTATAGCGCAATCAGTTAATTAGATATGGACTTTTCAATATTTCCACCTCCTATCAATATAACTTTTATGAAAAAGTAGGCGTGGTCGCGAAGCGATTTCGTTTATTTTCTATAGCTGAATTTACCACAACAATAGTATGTCCTCTACGAAATTTCGTTATACTAGCATAAACTGTTCTGAAGTTATTAAGAGTCAAAATTTTAAAATTTCTTCAAATATTCGTGGGCGGTACCACGCCCCCTTTTCAAAAATTTTTATAAAATCGGCCTTAGAACATCTAAATCAATACATATTGCAAATTTTATCATTGTAGCTGCTTCTAATATTGAATTAACCCATTTTATACGTTTTTCGAAATTTTCGATATCGAAAAAGGGGCGTGGTTATGGTCCGATTTTACCCATTTTCAATAGCAATCTATTCTGAACCCAAATAAGTACGCATGCCAAATTTGGTGAAGATATCTCATTATTTGCTCAAGTTATCGTGTTAACGGACAGACGGACGGACGGACGGACGGACGGACGGACGGACAGACGGACGGACGGACATGGCTCAATCAAATTTTTTTTCGATCCTGATCATATTGATATATGGAAGTCTATATCTATCTCGATTCCTTTATACCTGTACAACCAACCGTTATCCTAACAAAGTTATAATACCCTGTGTACAAGTACAGCTGGGTATAAAAACGTACTTATGTATTTACAGAAAATTAGCACAAAAAAATGGGAGAGCCGTGTGATTGTGTGTTTTTGGGATAGCTATGTATGTACGTATATTTCTTCGCTTTCTTGCTATCGCTAAACCACTTGTCTACCTTGGGAGCAGGGTTGGATTAGGTTCTCAATATACGTACATACACCTGCGCATACATACAAGTGTCAAACCAAGAGTACTTACTCTTCACTTACCAAGTCACTCAATCCAATGGCGCCACTGTAGAGTACCTGTGCTGAAAAGAAAAACTCAAATGCATATATGCTCCCACCCACCGATCATGCGCACCATGGTCGCTCTCTAAGCAATGCTCAGCCAGATCACTCGCTTGTGATCTTGACTTTCAAGCGAATATTTTAGTTGGGTCAGAACTATCACCGCGGTCGTAGTGGACGCACAATTGGGTGGCCCTTGTACCACGGCTTATTGATGCGCTCTAAATCGACTCTAAACCCCTATATCCCGATAGGGTGGAGATGTTGGGCATCGACCGGATAACCAACTTTAACTCCTATCGTGTCAATTTGCCTAAGTTAAAAACGTGGGTGGAATGGTAGGTTGTACCAAACAACCAAAAAGAACAAACCGCATAGGAAGCATAAATGAGCTAACGAAAAATGGAAAGAAGAAAACTGCAAAAACCTAACGAAAAATTGGTAATTTATAATATGAAAAATGAAATGAAAAGATTATTAAGCAGGAAGAAATGTGAAGAAAAGAAATGAACAAAATAGGTAAATCAAAAAAAATATGATGGAAAAAAAATTGAAAACTAAATAGGAAAATCGGTACAGAATCGGGAAACTAATGAGAAAAACTCGAAAAATTAATGTTGTGTAAGCGACTAAAATCTTCAACCCTGAATTCTGCGCAAGCCACAAATGCCCCTAATGGCTAATGCCCCTTGACCCAACTCTTCAACCCCAACTCAGGCTTACGGCCATAAGTGCAATAGCCAAATATTTACAAAACTAAGAAAAAAAACCCACACGTTAAAAAAAAAGATTATGGAAATAATAAAACTTAATATAAAACAGCTCCTTGCGTTTTGACCCTGGTATGTGGCATGCGGTGTATTTGGTGTACGTGTTCTTGTGGTGTTCTGTTGATGATGTTGTTGCTGCTGGTGTCGTTGTTGTTGTTGTTGCTGGCCTCCTGGCCGTATAACATAGCTTTTTGTTAACCAGCTCCCGAATTTTTTTTGTTGTTGTGTGATTAGGTATGGTGATGTCTGTGCTGTATCGCTGTGTTATTTTAGTGGCGTGTATCTGGTGGACTTGGAGGTGTAAAGTTGATAGAGTTGCCGTTGCGTGTCATGCAAATGCTCAGTGTCTCGGTGTTGTTGTGGTGACGATGAATGGTTGTTGTGTGTTGTCTTTAGGTTAGGTTGATAGTTCCTTCCAGCTCCTGAATTGTGTATGTTTAGCCTTGTGGTGTGTTGAGCGGTTGTTCAGTATCTCTTTGTTGTTGTTGTGATGTGTGTTAATTGGACGTATTATCCGTTCCTTGGGCGATGCGCCTCCAAAATCCTGTACCCTGGAGGTACTCCCGGTGGCAATGCAACCTGGATCCAGACAAAAAAAAACGCGAAAATTTGAGTGAAAATTTAAGGTTGTAGGAGGGGGTTTATTACGGGAAAAGGACAAGGGAAGCATATTTAGACATACATAAGTATGTTCTTTTGTTTGCTTGGCCGTAGCTGCACATACACACAACTATCTGTACGTGCATGCAATTTTGCTTTTTGGCTTGCCAGGGAGATTGGCCATGAAATACAACCAACCTCGCTGCAGAGCGTGCCAGGGAATACATAATGGGGAAATGGACAACTTACCGGGATTTTCCTGGGGTTTGGGTATACAACAAAGGTTGCTGGTCGGGCCCGTTCCTGGCCGTGTTGGTTTAAAATTTAAAAATGTTTGCCGCGAACTTGACTTTGCGCGATTTTAAGCTCAGTTTAAAAATCCGCGCACTTCACTTTACTTTACTTGCTTAGCTAGCTACACTCACTTCAGGGCACAGTTTTAACGCAACTTTGGCCCGTTGACTACCTCAGCACCCTTTTTATACCTTCCGCCGTGGTAAGAAAAGCTACCTTTTTGGGAAAGTTTCCATATAGGCATACAATTAGGTATTCGTTTTTCCCACATTCTCAAATACGCGCTCATACATTCACACAAGATACTAATATGGTCCTTTCTTTCTAACATGGATATAATGCTGCTAGCGTTCAGCAACATTGCCTCTGTTACCGTGCTAACAGCAGACATCAATGCTATCTACAGCAGTAACACAAGCAATGTTGATGAAGCCCAGCTGCACCATATCCAGCATGGTGAAAGGCTGTCGTTACAGGCTCGCAACCGCCGATGGTGCCTGCACTATGGAGCGTGTGCGTAAAACAAAGTTTCAACGCAGCCTATCACTCACAATCTCCTTGCGCCCAACGTGTGGCCTCGACCCATGACTCAATGCCGGGCTTAATCTATATAATGCACATGTATGGTACTACTTATAAACTAAAATACTGTGCTATTTCTACTCCTTATCTACTACTTATACTAAATCACTGGGGATGCAGATACTCTAAGTATCTACGAGATAGGAATAAAATATCACAGGTAGAAAGCTAAAACTAAATTAATAAAATATCACAGTATTAGGCATTAGTCAAGTAAATAGATAAATAATAACAAATGCAAAAATAATCAAAATAAGGAAATAAATTCATACGTCAGTTAGTAAAAAAAATTAAAAAGTCAAATAATAATAATTGCGTACGTCAGTTAGTAAAAAAATACAAAAATAAAAAACGAAATAAATAAATAAAAGAATTGTTAATAATTGCATGGTCAATAACTGAACACTTAACAACATGAACAAACAATGATGAATACGTGTATGTAGCGAAACAAACAACATGAAGCCTAAGGAGTAACACTACGAAAAACATGTATGTATCTATTTTGCAAAAATATCTTTAGCGTGGTATACGCCGATCTTTTTCCCATTACCATCGCCAAGTTCATACATAGAGTTCCCAACGATATTTAAGACTATGCACTTAACTTGTTTTGGTGCTAACTTGGCGTTATAATTGTCTAATTGGGAGCTTTGTTTAAAGTTTCGGCGGTATACCACTTGTCCTATTTGAAACTTAACCTCCCTACTTCTCGTGTCATAAGCTTTTCTACTCTTTTCATGGGCTAACTTCAGCTCTTTCATAATCTTGTTTCGTAGGAGTTGTAGCTTGTCATTCGTATCCACCACTTCAACATCGCTATCTGTTAATGCGCCTAGCTTCCGGTATAGCTCATATGATGCAGCATGCTGTATCATAGGCATACCGAAAGTGGCATAGTACGGCGACATATTTATTGCGGAATGTGCAACGCTGCGGAGGGCAAATGTGGCATCAGTGACATACTTGTCCCAGTTTTTCTGATTATCCTTTATGAAGGATCGGATGATCTGTAAAACCGATCGGTTTACCCTCTCCGCAGCGTTACCCTGAGGCGAATAAAATGCCGTTCTTATATGTTTTGTGCCGTACTTTTCTAAAAAGCCATTAGACATTTCGGATACACTGTTTTCCATTATCGGAATGGGCACGCCGAATATATGGAAAACATCTCTTTCTAAGAACTTAATAACTGCAGCTGAAGTTACCTATGAGAAGGTTCTAAAAATACGAATTTTGAAAAGTGGTCTAAACATACAAAGACGTACACATTACCATCACTACTACGAGGATACGGACCCATAAAATCAATAAACAGACGTTGGAAAGGTCATTCGGTGAGTTTTTGCTTTCCCATTAATGGTTGTCTGAATACATTTTGTGTTTTGTTTATTTTACAGATTTCGCAATCTTTTACATGTGCGCCACATCAGAAACCATGCCTGGCCAGTAATACTTTTGACGTAGTCGGGATAGGGTTTTATGTATGCCACCATGACCAGCCGAAGGTGAGCCGTGAGACATTTCCACTAGTCCCGGTCGCAATTCCGACGGAACCCAAAGCTTGTAGGTCTGGTCCGCTAGAAGATCGTCCCCCCTGTCGAATTGCGTCCGTTTGTACACGAAACCGTCCGATAGACATAGGTCAGGGAGCTTTTCTTGATTTTCGGTCACCGTTTTTCGAAGCTCTTTGTACTCCTCCGACTCAAAGTACGGTGACTCGAGGCATATGTCTATCGCACGGTCATTCGTCAGTATTTCGTCCATATGTATCCGTGAGAGTGTGTCGGGAACCACGTTCTGCGCACCTTTCCTGTGTTCTATGTTGAAGTCATATGCCTGGAGTTTCAAACTCCATCTGGCCAATCTCCCTGAAAGGTCTTTCTGATTCATAAGCCATTTGAGGCTGGCATGATCAGTAATGATTGTGAACGGGGTTCCCTCCACATATGGTCGAAACCGATTTACGCTTTATGGCGGAGTAGCATTCAAGTTCGGTGATGCTGTAGTTTTTCTGTGCTTTGTTTAGTTTCGCCGACACGTAGGCAATAGGTCTTTCGTTCTGGTCATCGTCTAGTTGAAACAACACCCCGCCCACTCCGTCAGTCGATGCGTCGTATTGTATGTAAAAACGTCTGGAAAAGTCTGGGTGCGTCAGCACTGGCGCTGAAAACAGGATCTGTTTGAGCTTTTCGAACGATTTCATGGCTTCGTCCGTCATCGTAAACTTCTTTATCGTGTCTTTCTTGAGGCAGTCGTGCAGCGGAGCTGCAATAGTCGCATAGTCCTGGATGAAACGTCGGTACCAGCCCGACATGCCAAGGAACCGTCGAAGTTGCTTCGGGATTTTAGGCGTAGGAAAATCCCTCACGGCTGCAACCTTATTGGCATCTGTCCTAATACAACCATCCCCGACTACGTACCCAAGATATCGCACCTCTTTATAACAAAACTTGCTTTTTTCAACATTGATTGTTAACCTAGCCTCTCTAAGCGACCTTTTCCAACAAACACATATGAGACTCAAAATCTATCGAACAAACTAACAAATCATCAAGGTAAACAAAGACACATTCACGTAAAGCGGCCGGAATGACCTTGTCCATAAGACCACACATTCTTTGAGCCGCGTTGCATAGGCCAAAAGGCATGACAGTAAACTGGTATAGGGGTCGGCCAGGGACAGTGAAGGCTGTCTTCTCGCGTGATTTCGACTCGAGGGGAATCTGCCAGAAAGCGTCTTTTAGGTCAATCGCGGAAATGCATGTTTTGTAGTCTACTTAGGATTCCATCAGTGTGGGGTAAGGGGTATGCATCTTTGATCGTACGTTCGTTGACTTTATATTGCGTCTAAACATAGCCTGTTCTTGGTGCCCTTGATCACCAGAGACACTGGTGAGTTCCAGCTACTATTGGTCTCCTCTATCACTCCCATGCTCAGCATACGGTCCAACTCTGCATATATAAGTTTTTGGATTGCAGGCGAGATCGGATAATGACGTTGCTTAACTGGCAGATTCTCGTCGAGAACTTCGATGACATGCTCTTCCTTGTCCGTTCGACCTAACCCTAATACCGCGAAGGATGGAAATTGGGCTTTTACACGCTCCAAAGCGTTATTTTGTTCGCTTGTTAATGTATGTTGAACGGCGTCAAAAGACAGGTCACCCTCAGCGGGAACGAGTTCCGCCACACTGGCAACATCATTCCACACATTCACACCCTTACTTACAACATTCATTCCAAAAGCCTGCCAAAAATCAACCCCCAGATAAACTTCTTGTTGCAGATCAGGTACAATTAAAAATTCTAATTCTTTTGCTCATTATCCCAAAGGACTGGTAGCTTTATTACTCCCAACACCGCGGTTTCTTCCCCATTTGCCGTCCGGATATTTTGACCCTTGATTGACATAATCAAGGCCTCTCTACCGTGCAGGAGTGCTGCTGAGCCTTTTCCTAAACAGCAGGCACTCGCCCCTGAGTCCAGGAGAGCAGGACTTCGTGACCTCCTATCTGTGTTTTCGCAAAAAATCTATTGTCTCCTTTCACGGTTACTATTGTTGCCACTATCTTGCTCCTTAACTTTTTTAAATATTTCTTTTTTTCTCGCATTTTCCTAATTTTCTCAAAATTCCTTTTATTCTTCTTCTTCATATCCATTGTTTCACAGAATATTCGACGCCTAGCTTCCTCGTATTCAACCTTACGTTGGTGTAAGCCTTTCAATTCCGGCTTCTCCTTCCTAACCACTGGTACCCCAACCCTGGCCTCATTATCAGTTCTCGTTAAAATTTTCACTTCTCTGTGGCCGGGTTTTGTGTTTCCTGGCAGTAGCCCCCGGTTATCTACGCCAGCTTCTGGTTTCCCTTATTGGGTTTAAACACACAAAAGGACACATTACTTCCACAGCAAAACAAAACATGCCATGAAACGGGGACGAACATTTATTTGGCTTTTGTGCTTCTGCTGGGTTTTTCTCAAAGAAATCCACCGGCATGCCACACGAAAAACACAACATCAGGTGAAACGGTGACGCACAAAAGGAATTTACAGTGGACCTGGACACATTTGGGTTGACAGATGGACTTGGAACATTAGAACTGGCAGGAGTTTGGTGCTGGATTTGGGATTGGGGTTGGGGTTTTCTGTTAAAGGCTTCTATTTTCACCTCATTTTCAAATTCTATCTCATTCACGGCCCTACTCCTACTTTTATTTTCTTTCATAAGTTTTTCGGCTCTCCTGCACTCAGTCTTGGGGCGAAGGTCAAGTTGGCCAGGTACGGTTTGAGATTTCCCCTGATTATGACAACCAGCTCCTTCTCAGGGATTCGCGCCCGTAAACGGAATGTCATATCATGAATTTCCCCGTAGAAGTCGTCGAAAGTTTCGCCGGGTTGCTGCGTCCGAATGATCCTCGAGAATCTGCCAATACCACTTCAAGGCACCGCCGGAAACGAGACAATGAAAGTCCGTGAACAGTTGGAAGTGGGAGATGTTGTGTTGTTCGCGCATTCTTTCAACCCGGAATATGAAACTTTCGACGCTCATCCCTTTATTTGTTCCATCAAATTTAATATGCCACTTCTCCAAGTCTAACTTCTTCCACCTTGGAGGTGCAATCGGGTCTCTTATGTCCTGTGTCGACCCTGAGGTCTGATTAGAAGCTGTTCCACTGGCACGACCAGCAGTTCCGCCAGCTTGGCGTTCTGGAGTGGATGCTCCAGTTGGTTGGTTGCCCAGGGGATGCACGGTGGTCTCCATTTCTGTCATGCGACCGCTAAGGTTCCCAACGTTGGTTTTGATGTTCCTAACTTCTGATGCGATCTGAGACACTAAGTCTTGCTGTTGCGCCATCATCGCCATCATTCGGCTCAGTTGCTCCACATTTGACATCGAGTTGGCTGCCCCAGTCGCAGGCGGATTCCCAACGCTGGGACACGACATGGTTTGTTGTGGTCTCCCCTGTGCAATATCGCCTCCCACAGCACCCACCTCTTCAGAATCGGACATTTGACACAAGAGATCGATCTTTTGGGAAAAATTTAAACTATTATTGGGTTCGCTGAATGACAGTCCGCTTGCGAACGTCACCCTATGAATGCGCTCGGGGTCGATGGACGAAAAGATCCGGGACGTGCACCTGTCGAAGTAGGCACTCGGGACAAAGTTGACTGTTTCCGGAATCCCTGTGTCAATCTGGTTGAAGACAGACCCAACTACCAAATTTTCGAGCTCCCTCCTTTCTATCGCTTTCGATTAGCTACGAGTAAGCCGCCTATTGGTGTTTAAACCCCCTAGACCACCAGAAACCCTGTCCTCCGTAACCTTATCGTCCTCCTTGTCTTTGGCAGACATCCACCAACTACTCCAAAACCAAAAATTTACAAAAAAAAACGACGTAAAAAAACAGATAAAAGTAATTTATAATAATTTTTCTTTACGCAATCTGTACTCAAACCCGTAAGAATCGGTAAATTATCAACAAAAAAATAAGAAAAATTCAAAATTAGGCTAGTATGTAATTCAATTAAGTCTTGGTTTATATTTTAGTAAATATTGGCAACAGAATTCACAATTAAAAGTCCCGCGAAAGTGTAAAGAAAAATTACCCTAAAAAAAACTATCAAAAAAAACGAAGTTATGAAACAAATTATAAGTATATATAGATAAATTCAAATGTTTATTATCTGGTATTTTGTGTAGTAATATAATATGTGTGTAGATGTATGTATTTATGTATGTGTATGCTGTATGTTTAGATATCTTGCAGTGTAGAGGGGATAATTCGAATTATACTGTATCGTTGTGTCCATTTTCGGTTCTCGTAATGTCCTTTAGGTGTAGCACTACACGCTCGGTGACGAATCGCTAAGTGTGGATACTACACCTCCCTACTCTCATCGTGGAGACTTGTTGCAAACCTCACTTACCGATAATTCTGGATCATCGGCAAGGTAGCTTGACCAGGTCGTCACGATCCTACCAATCGTCCGTCTCTAGCTGTGTGCCATACCAAGTACCACCTACTCAGATTAAAACCCAAGAAGGGAACCCCGGTATGGTCACTCAGTTTCTTCCTACTCTATTTGTCATGATGCCACAAGCTGTCAGGATAAATCCCAGCGGCGATGCCATCATGACGGTCCCAGTACAAGTCAAAGAAGGAAATTAAAGCAGTTATAGATAGGTAGGCAAGATATCAGAAAGGCAAACAAAAAAAAAAAAATTAAAGAAGTTACTGATTTAATTATAGAATTGAAGTTAATTTAATTATTGAAAGGAAAGAATAGAAGTTGTGGTAAAAAGGAAAACTAACTAAGTGGGCTATTAACGTTGGGCGCCATTGTTATGTAGCTGGTAGTTTGTTTGGTGAGGAGTGGTGGCAAGCAGGTATGCTTGCATCCCAGGCTAGCTCGTCAGCGTGGGGCGGGGTACTTTCCACCACCCTCACCTACAGCCTCATGAACAAAAAGAGGGTTCATACCTGCATGGATAAAAAGTTAAAGGTAAAAATAGCAAAAGGGCATAGGTGCGAAACGTAAGAAAAATCGCAAAAAGGAAAGGTCAAGAAGGAGAGGCCTGTCCTGTCAGGTGGAGTCTTCCCTCCCACTTCCGCGCAACTTGCACGAAACCATGGGCACTGTGCTGACTCCTATTAACTTACAGTGCCCCCAATCCTGACGCAAGTCATCTAGTCCGTCAATTAGTCATTTGCCCTCATACTCACCTTCATATAACCGTGCGCGCGCAAGCGCAGCACCCACACCAAAATAAAGTATCTAGCCCCGCATTCTAGCTAACCAATGTTCTCATTTCAATCATTCATTATAATCTTTATTTAGTATGATAAATAAGTTAGCCTATCCCTATCTCTACTCTATGTTGTTAACTCAAATCTCGAAACTCCAAAAATTCGGGGTTTTTTTTTTTTTCTTATATATATGAAGGTGTATGTTCCTAGTACTAGAAAGTATATAATATTTTATTAAGCCTAAACAAGGTGATTCAAAAAGATGCAAAATACCGAAAACAATTCAAAAAAAAAAACTTATGGATTAACCGACCTCAAATGCGTGCTAGCCTAATAATTATATAACTTACAGTTCTCCG
>CAXKVI010000080.1:0-225262 GCA_964058755.1 Campiglossa producta | reverse complement strand
TCTGATAATCATCTACAGAAATCGAAAACAAAATTGAAATTCTTAAGGCAGAGGCAATTAAAAATATGGAAAGGACGGTGAGAGTGGAGCGGTTCAGCAGTGACACGTGGGGGAACTGATTGCTTTGCGAAAAAAAAAAATTAGCACGAGCATTTATATTTTGTTTCCGCCATTCTACAATTTACATTATGAAATGTTACAACATGGCACACAATGAGTACAAAGAGTGCAGTTAGTACAAATTATCAGAAACATCCGAGTTCGTACATTGGACAAAGAAGGGCATCCTTATCATTGCCACAATTAATTAAAAGTAATAAAGAGACAAATGTAAAAAAAAAAACCGAGCGATTGTCATAAAAAGTTCAATTTCATCTTGCCAAAGCCTGCCGTCTCCCTCTCGGTCTTTTCGCAAGGAAATAAAAGGCGCACGTTGAGTAGCAGCGGTTTTTATAAATGAGTAAAAATAATGAGCGTAGAAATGACAAAGCCAATCGAAGTAAATCGTTTGTATTGCAAGTTTAAGTTTAATATATAAAAAAATAATCAACACAGTAAAAAGTCAACAAAAATTGCGGGAAGCGCGTTGGATTCGCTAATTTGAGGACGAGACACGACTGTGACTACTTGCGCTTTTTCGGTAGAATTTGCGTGGGTTGCTTTCAATGTTTTGTGGTGGTAATGGTATGGTAATGGTATGGTAATGGTATGGTAATGGTATGGTAATGGTATGGTAATGGTATGGTAATGGTATGGTAATGGTATGGTAATGGTATGGTAATGGTATGGTAATGGTATGGTAATGGTATGGTAATGGTATGGTAATGGTATGGTAATGGTATGGTAATGGTATGGTAATGGTATGGTAATGGTATGGTAATGGTATGGTAATGGTATGGTAATGGTATGGTAATGGTATGGTAATGGTATGGTAATGGTATGGTAATGGTATGGTAATGGTATGGTAATGGTATGGTAATGGTATGGTAATGGTATGGTAATGGTATGGTAATGGTATGGTAATGGTATGGTAATGGTATGGTAATGGTATGGTAATGGTATGGTAATGGTATGGTAATGGTATGGTAATGGTATGGTAATGGTATGGTAATGGTATGGTAATGGTATGGTAATGGTATGGTAATGGTATGGTAATGGTATGGTAATGGTATGGTAATGGTATGGTAATGGTATGGTAATGGTATGGTAATGGTATGGTAATGGTATGGTAATGGTATGGTAATGGTATGGTAATGGTATGGTAATGGTATGGTAATGGTATGGTAATGGTATGGTAATGGTATGGTAATGGTATGGTAATGGTATGGTAATGGTATGGTAATGGTATGGTAATGGTATGGTAATGGTATGGTAATGGTATGGTAATGGTATGGTAATGGTATGGTAATGGTATGGTAATGGTATGGTAATGGTATGGTAATGGTATGGTAATGGTATGGTAATGGTATGGTAATGGTATGGTAATGGTATGGTAATGGTATGGTAATGGTATGGTAATGGTATGGTAATGGTATGGTAATGGTATGGTAATGGTATGGTAATGGTATGGTAATGGTATGGTAATGGTATGGTAATGGTATGGTAATGGTATGGTAATGGTATGGTAATGGTATGGTAATGGTATGGTAATGGTATGGTAATGGTATGGTAATGGTATGGTAATGGTATGGTAATGGTATGGTAATGGTATGGTAATGGTATGGTAATGGTATGGTAATGGTATGGTAATGGTATGGTAATGGTATGGTAATGGTATGGTAATGGTATGGTAATGGTATGGTAATGGTATGGTAATGGTATGGTAATGGTATGGTAATGGTATGGTAATGGTATGGTAATGGTATGGTAATGGTATGGTAATGGTATGGTAATGGTATGGTAATGGTATGGTAATGGTATGGTAATGGTATGGTAATGGTATGGTAATGGTATGGTAATGGTATGGTAATGGTATGGTAATGGTATGGTAATGGTATGGTAATGGTATGGTAATGGTATGGTAATGGTATGGTAATGGTATGGTAATGGTATGGTAATGGTATGGTAATGGTATGGTAATGGTATGGTAATGGTATGGTAATGGTATGGTAATGGTATGGTAATGGTATGGTAATGGTATGGTAATGGTATGGTAATGGTATGGTAATGGTATGGTAATGGTATGGTAATGGTATGGTAATGGTATGGTAATGGTATGGTAATGGTATGGTAATGGTATGGTAATGGTATGGTAATGGTATGGTAATGGTATGGTAATGGTATGGTAATGGTATGGTAATGGTATGGTAATGGTATGGTAATGGTATGGTAATGGTATGGTAATGGTATGGTAATGGTATGGTAATGGTATGGTAATGGTATGGTAATGGTATGGTAATGGTATGGTAATGGTATGGTAATGGTATGGTAATGGTATGGTAATGGTATGGTAATGGTATGGTAATGTTTCCAAACACTGAATCGAACCGAGTATATATTTAAATTTCATTTAACACTAACGTCAAAGAAAATTAATTAAAATTTACTAAGCGAAAGATAATAGAAGATGTCACGGTAAAGTAGAAAAAGAAGAAAGTAAAGCAACAAAAGCGTTAAAATGTATGCAATAAGACAATTAATAATTGGAAAGACCTTCTTCCTTCAGTATTAAAGACGGTAAACTTTACATTTTTACAGTGTCTTCTGCAGCAGAGTGACAAGTATGAATTAGCGGTCAGTAAAGGGTGAAAGTTTTATAAAGTAACTTTCTGAAATACATAATTTGTATGCTATAAGAGAGTCGATAACAATATCATACATATCTATAAACGATTTACTTGCCTTATTGCGAAATGTTACTTCGTTGAGGCTGAACACGGTGCCAGGAAGACGATAGACAATTTACCTCTCCCACCCTCAAGCTAAAGTTCACGATTTTGATTATGCGATGTGGAGGCAGAACTTATACGTATTTACCCGTACGCATTCCAAGACTATTTTTTAACATTTTATATTTTCCCATCAAAAAAAAAGTAAGTACGCTAAGTGAGCTCGATATGTTAAAACCCCTGGAACCATATAGGACTGAACGAATTTAGAAAGAAGAGGAGAACTGCTTTTAGGTATAGAAAAAATTGATAACGTAATTATTTCTCTGTTTACTATCAGGCGAGTGCGTTCACGTTCTTTACCATGTGTAGAAAAAAAATGTGATGCATGAAGGCATAATCAAATACACAGCTGTATATATGTGGAGTCTTTACTAACTATTGTTTAGCTGTTGAGCACTAAACGGATTCCATTAACTTGAGCTAACTGGCAGATGCTCCAAGCCACACATTTCATATGCACGCAGCCACGTTTGTTCGCAAGCATAACTTACAAGAAAGAAAATAGGGAAACGAAAAAAAACGGCAGACAATACGTTGCCGCAGAGGCGTATCCAACTAAAAATAAAAAAGGGTTGACAGTCTTAATATTTGAAAAAAAAAAAAAAAAAACACTGGCAACTTTTCTTGAAGTTTGAGATATCTAATATCATTTTTTTTTATTAGTCCGCGAAAAATGGATGCCCAGGAGGTTATGGTGGGGCAATTTTTCCGGAAGAGTTATAACATTTTCACCTAAAAGATTTTTGTATCCACTAAGTTGGGAAAAACGGTTGAATGATGACTTGGATTGAATCGTAACTCTTTCAATTACTAACTAACTAATCTTGACTTGCGTCATTTATTGACGCTTAACCGCCTAGGCGATTTTGGCCGTTTCGCCAGTCATTCTCAGTCAGCCTCCCCCTTCCTCTGCTGCCAAATTCGGGTGTCGATAGGAAAACCTTCTGTGCTAGAGCTTCTTTGTCCATTCGCATAACATGGTCAGGTCTGCTTAAAGCTCGTACTGCTCATCGTTAAATTTCCTTCTATACTCGCCGTTGGCATCACGGGAAGGACCATAAATCTTCCTCTCTCTTCCTCTTCTTTTCTCTCAAATACTCCAAGGGCCATCTCATCTTCTCTTGACACCGTCCATGATTCTGAGCCGTACATCAGGACTGGTATGATGAGAGACTTAAAGAGCGTTATCTTTGTTTTTCGAGAGAGGACTTTACTTCTCAATTGCCTACTTAGCCCAAAGTAACACTTGTTGGCAAGAATGATTCTCTTCCAATTGGTAATGTAATTTTGTGTTACCCAAAAGGGGCGTAGCTCCACTCCACCATCTTTTTTTAAACAACGTTACAATGTGTTCACTGTCAATGGTTGTAATTATGTGTAAAATTGCTTAAATATGCGTATCAATGTTTGTATGTGCGTGTGAGTGTTTGTTTCTATAAGTGAATGTACTTATGCAAATGTGCGCAAATTAAGCAGTTAAGTGATGTGACAATATTTTTGTGGTATACTCGTGAATTTTTCCCATCAATGTAGCTTAACCGGCACTTCCTGTACGTACATACATACACACATAATGACGTTTCGTCAATTCTACTTACATAATAAAAGCGCTTGATCAAAATGAGTAAGGATATTTATATGAAAGTAAACGTGTGTTATACGCGCTTACTATGGCATATCGTCAATTCTGTCCATCTGTCAGGCGTACTCAATTACTGATGTGTATTCTTCACATTGTCATTCGCCACCTCTTTTGCGTGATAATTTAATTAAAATATTCCTGTTGTGTTACAAAAGTAAATATCCCGCTAAGTATTGGGATAATTTTTTGTTCATAGGGTAGTGCTGCCTTGTGACAAAGTGCTATACGGCTAAAAATTTGAGCCAATTTTAAGTTTTTTGGGCTACATATAATACCAACCCGGATTTGTTTTAAAATTTGAGCTAGACCAGTGAAAATGTGTTTTTTGAAAAAAATTTACCTACGCGCTGCAGGAACCAGACAAGCCGACATATGTTTCGATGATACTGGAGTTACATCTCTTCAAGGACTTTTCTTCCCGGCTTTGTGAGAGTCGAACCCACAACACTGTAGTGACTTGTACGCTAGAAGGTCTAGCACCTTAGGCCACTACCCAGATTGAAGGTAAACTCTTCTCAGTGTCCATTTATGCATATATTTATACTTCATATAGAACATTTCTTTAATTTCAATGCTAACTTATATGAAAGATTTGCGAATTTCAGGACTTGGTGTGAAACCTATGAAAGAATTTTCATACTTAATTGAGACCAGTTTTCAAGAAAATTGTGTTAAATGCAAAAAGGTTTATCTTTTGAACCAGAAAAGTCTTAATATTTTACATCATACCCGACGGCTCTACCACTGAGCTACATCGCACACATAGATGTCGTGGGCAAAATAAATCAATTAAAACAAAATTTGTTGACCGAAAAGTTTTAATTTTAAACCGAAAAGTTTTAATTTCAAAACGAAAAATAATAAAAATAAAATCTATTATATATAAATGCGCAAACATAACTGGTTCGTCCCTTTTTTGCAATAACCACAATTCTAAGGTATATAAAATTTGGTATGTATCGATATGTCTCGCCGAGCAGGGTGGCCGAAACCAAACCAAAAATTAAAAAAAAATTAATTATAATATGATTTGAAAATCACACCACCACATGTGATATACACGCATTCGCTTTATAGAGCCGCTGTTATGGGTGTATGTATGTAGGTATGACCACTTGCATTCTTGTGTTTGCATTCATTGCAGTAGGGTGAGTTGTTTTGTTGGCAGCAATAAGATAACATGAGCCAGCGCGTCAACTTTATTGAGCTTAGGTACAAACAGTGTTTCAAAAACAACATCTGTGCGTGGGGATTCAGAGAAGCAAATTAAAAAAAAAAGAAAGCACAAATAAGCTAGATCATGCACAAGGCCCTTCGTGGCTAGACTTAGTGAAACAAAATAAAATGGAAAATTGATAAAATTAAAAAAAAAGTAAAATCAGAAATAGAAAAGTGATTGAAATTAAAAAAATAAAATTTGTTGGAAATGAAATGAAAGGGAATAATATAAAATAAATAAAAATGAAACAAAATGAAATAAATAAAATATTAAATTAAGAAAATAATAGGAAAGGAAAGGGATGGATAAAAGGATAATTAAGGTAAGTTAAGGTAAGGAACGGAAAGTATGACAGAAAAATCAAAGGGAAAGGAAAGGAATGGAAAAGAAAAAAGGAAGGGAAGAAAGGAAATGTAATGTAGGTAAAGCAGTGGAAAAGAAAAGCAAAAGGAGAAAGACAAAGAAAGGAAAGAAGAAAAAAAGAAGGGAAAGAAAAGGTAGCGAGGAAGAAGGTATGGAAAATAAATGAAAATAAAAAGAAAGAAAAATAAAGGAAAGAAAGGTAATGAAAAGCTAAAAAAATAAGTTAAGGAAATGAATGAAGGAAAAAAAAAGCAAGGGAGTTGCGGAAAGGAACAAAAGAAAATAAGGAAACGGGAGGAAAGGAAGGGAAATTTAAGAAAAAAGTGAAAGAAAATAAAGGTAAGAAAAAAATAAAAGAAAAGAAATTAAATGAAAAAAAGGAAACTAAAGCAACGGAAACGAAAGAAAAGGAAAGAAAAAGAAAATAAAAGGAAAAAAGTAATGTAATGGAAATGGAAAGAAGGATCAGGTAAGAATATAAAAGAAACGAAAAGAAAGAAAAAGAACAGAGAAGAACAAAAAAGAAAGAAAGAAAGAAGGGAAATAAAATTAAATGAAAGAAGAGAAAAGGAAAGAAAAGGAAAGAAAAGGAAAAGAAAGGAGAAGATAAGGAAAGGAAATAAAAGGGAAGAGAAGGAAAGAAAAGCAAAGAGAATAAATTGAGATGAAAGAAGAGGAAAGAAAAGGAAATAAAAGCAAATTAATGCTAAGGAAAGGAAAGGAAAGAAATACGTATGAAGACGACCTAAGAAGAATAAATAATTATCAACACTGAAACTATATTACTGAATGATGTAAAGAGGGAGGAAAAGGCAAAATGAATAGGAATGTATAGAAACCAAAAATATACAAAATATGGAAAAGAAAGGCAAATTTAAGAAATAGCAAAAAGGTAGGAAAATAAAATAAGGTTTTGTGGTTGAATTTCAACCACTGGGCGAACTCTAGTTAAAATAAAAAATTATGTCAGTTGGCAGGACTCGAGCCGAGGTGCTCTGAATGGCTTGAATCTTAGGCTCATTTTTAAAACCTTTATATTAAGTCGCTTTCTTGTTTGCACCACCCTTTTCATACAAAATTCGGAATCTTGCAAAGTCTTTTTAGGTAGCTTCCCGTTGAGCTAGAGACTTGAAACTTGGAACATAGTTCCGAGCTCCGTGACAATGCAATCTGAATGAAAAAAGTATCCGCTAGGTGGCGCACGGATCAAGAAATACGGTAAATTCATTTAAAAATTGAAATTTTGGGACGCATATTTGAGGAACTTCCCGGTAAGCTAGATTATTGAAAATTTACATACATATGAACAATTGGAGACAATACAAACTGTTGTACAAAAAATTCCGCTAGATGTCACACTGGTCGAGATAATTACAAAAAATATTAAAAGACTCCTGGAATTTTGCGATCGATTTTTAATAACTTCCAGGTTAGTTAGAGACTTGAAACTTGACGCATGTTTCACCACTCGATGACAATGCAATCCCTCATCAAAACAATTCCGGTAGGTGGCGCACGGATCGAGATATTTCGAAAACTAATTTGAAGTTGGCAATTTTGCGATCGACTTTTAACCAACTTCCAGATAACCTAGGAACTTGAAACTTAGCATTTAGTTGTAAAAACTGTGACAATACAATTTGTTGAAATCAGAATTCCAAAAGGTGGCGTGCTTTTCGATATAATTGAAAATATCTAAAACATAGTGGGAATCTTGCGATAGATTTTTGAGTAACTTCCCGCTAAGCTAGAGACTTGAAACTTGTCACATTTGTCAGAACCCGATGACAATGCAATCTCTCATCAAGAAAATTCCGGTAGTTGGCGCACATATCAAGATATTTCCAAAACTATTTAAAAGGTGGGAACTTTGCGATCGACTTTTGACTAAATTTCTGGTAATATAGGAACTTGAAACTTAGCATTTAGTTAAAGGAAAAGATGATAAAAAAATTTTATATGAATGCTGTCCAAAAGCCTCAGCAAATTTGTCGTTAAACAAAGACATGGTTTCGGTGTTTTTGGTTTTGAAATTTTAGTCATACCAATTGTAATCAATTTTTGAGATTTGAAAATATAAAGGTGGGGTGCAATTAATAGACTTTAAATGTTTTGTCGATAACCGAACTTCTGTTTAGGCTCTCAGTAATTTTTTGCCCTAGTTTGGAAACGTGCACTCCACCTTTCATCATCATTCATCATTTATTGGCGCTTAACCGCCTAAGCGATTTTGGCCGTCGCCTATCAAAGCACGCCAGTCATTCCTTTTTAGCGATAACTGACGCCAATTGGAAACCCCAAGGGAGTTCAAGTCATCCTCCACCTGTTGTTTCCATCTCAGTCGAGGCCTCCCCCTTCCTCTGCTGCCGAATTCGGGTGACGATTGGAAAACCTTCTGGGCTGGAGCTTCTTTGTCCATTCGCATGACGTGACCCAGCCAGCGGAGCCTTTGGGCTTTAATTCGCTGGACTATGGTCAGATCTGCGTAAAGCTCGTACAGCTCATCGTTAAATCTCCTTCGATACTCGCCGTCGGCATCACGGGAAGGACCATAAATCTTCCGGAGAACTTTTCTCTCAAATACTCCAAGGGCCATCTCATCTTCTCTTGACATTGTCCATGAATCTGAGCCATACATCAGGACAGGTATGATGAGAGACTTATAGAGCGCGATCTTTGTTCTTCGAGAGAGGACTTTACTTCTCAATTGCCTACTCAGTCCAAAGTAGCACTTGTTCGCAAGAGTGATTCTCCGTTGGATTTCTAGACTGATATTATTTTCGGTGTTAATGCTGGTTCCCAAATAGACGAAGTCCCTCACAGTTTCAAATTTGTAACTATCAACAGTGACGTGGCTGCCAAGGCGCAGGTGCGCCGATTCTTTCTTTGATGACAGCAAATACTTCGTCTTGTCCTCGTTGACCGCAAGACCCACTTTTTTCGCTTCTTTATCCAGTCCAGAGAAGGCAGCGCTTACGGCGCGGTTGTTAAGGCCAATGATATCAATATCATCGGCATACGCCAGCAATTGCACGCTCTTGTAAAAGATTGTACCATTGCGGTTTAGCTCTGCTGCTCGAATTATCTTCTCCAGCATCAGGTTGAAGAAATCGCACGAAAGGGAGTCGCCCTGTCTGAAGCCTCGTTTGGTTTCAAATGGCTCAGAGAGGTCCTTCCCGACTCTGACGGAGCTGTTAGTATTGCTCAACGTCATTTGGCAAAGCCGTATAAGCTTTGCAGGGAAGTCAAATTCAGACATGGCGGCATACAGGCAACTCCTTTTTGCGCTGTCAAAAGCGGCTTTGAAATCGACAAAGAGATGGTGTGTGTCGATTCTTTTATCATGGGTCTTCTCCAGGATTTGGCGTATCGTGAAAATCTGGTCGATGGTAGACTTACCAGGTCTAAAGCCACACTGATAAGGTCCAATCAGCTTGTCTACGATGGGCTTCAGTCTTTCACACAATACGCTAGAAAGAACCTTATACGCGATATTAAGAAGGCTGATTCCACGGTAGTTGGTGCGGTTAGCGGGATCGCCTTTCTTGTGGATTGGGCAGAGCACACTTAAATTCCAATCTGGAGGCATGCACTCGTCTGACCATATTCTGCATAAGAGCTGATGCATGCTTTTTACCAGCTCTTCGCCTCCGTGTTTGAACAGCTCGGCGGGTAGTCCGTCTTTTCCAGGCGCTTTGTTGTTTTTCAGCCGGGATATAGCTATCCTCACTTCATCATAGTCAGGTGGTGGGACGACTTTTCCATCGTCAGGGATTGTGGTATCGGGTTCGACGTCTCCCTCGCAATTTAGCAGTGAGGAGAAGTGCTCCCTCCATAATTTAAGTACACTCTGTACGTCGGTTACCAGGTCGCCATTATTGTTCTTACAGGAACTTGCCCCGGTCTTAAAACCTTCCGTCATCCGCCGGATCTTTTCATAGAATTTTCGGGCATCATTCCTGTCAGCCAGCATCTCAAGCTCCTCACACTCACGCCTTTCGGCCTCACGTTTCTTTTTTCTGAAAAGGCGTCTCTCTTCCTTCTTTGCCTCACGATAGCGTTGCCATACACTGCGGGTTGCGCCCGTTCGCAACGTCTCCCTGTAGGCAGCGTCCTTTTTGTCCGAGGCAGTGCTGCATTCCTCATCGTACCAGTTGTTTTTGCGGGCTCGCTGGAACCCTATAGTGGCCTCAGCGGCGGTACGTAATGAGTGAGAGATATGCTTCCATTGCTCGGTTGCATCGTTAGGACGAGGATTGCTCTCCGATAGCAGGTGTGAGAGTCGAGTGGAGAAATTGTCAGCTGTCTGTGTCGTGCGCAGCTTCTCGACGTCAAACTTTCCTTCCGTTACTGTGCGCACTTTCTTTGCTACACAGAGGCGTGTGCGTATCTTGGCTGCAACAAGATAATGGTCCGAGTCGATATTGGGACCACGAAGGGTACGCACGTCCAGAACGGTGGAGCTATGTCTGCCGTCGATCATGACATGATCAATCTGGTTTCTTGTTCTTTGATCAGGAGACAGCCATGTGGCTTGGTGTATTCGTTTATGCTGGAACCTGGTACTACTGATGACCATATTGCGAGCAGCAGCGAAATCAATCAACCTAGTGCCGTTGGGGGATGTTATATCATGGAGACTAAATTTTCCAACTGTTGGACCAAAGACTCCTTCCTTGCCCACCTTCGCATTAAAGTCGCCGAGCACGATTTTGATATCATGTTGGGGGCAGCGATCATAAGTCTGTTCAAGTTTATCGTAGAAGGAGTCCTTCTCTGCGTCGTCCGTCTCCTCAGTCGGCGCATAGGCGCAGATAAATGTTATGTTGAAAAATTTCGCTTTGATGCGGATCGCAGCGAGACGCTCGTCCACGGGGGTGAACGCTAGTACTTGGCGGCGAAGTCTCTTTCCCACCACGAATCCTACACCACGCGCTTTGCCGCGTGTCTGGCCACTGTAGTATACGTCACAAGGTCCGATGGTCGTCTTTCCTTGTCCCGTCCATCGCATTTCCTGCAGGGCGGTGATGTCAGCCTTTGCGTTAACGAGGACATCAACCAGTCGGGCAGCGGTACCGTCCTTTGAAAGGGTCCGGACATTCCCGGTACATGCCCTAATATCCAAATCATTATGCCTTATTCGTTTTGCCGGGTCGTCAACATTAAAGGGGGTTCTCATCCGAGGCTTTAATTTATTTTTCATTGGACTCCACCTTTATATCTTCAAAATCTGGTTACGATTCGAAACGCCTAAAATGTGTCGCATGTGTCGACTATTCTATGGAGACTCTAAAATTGAAAATTATTATTTTATCTAATACTCAAAATCGATAGCGTCACGCCTTAGGCGTTTCCCATCGGAACCAGATTTTGAATGTAATATCTCCGAACATAATGCTATCGATTTCGAGTACAAGATAAGAAGAAAAATCACTTTTATTTTTTGTTTCTCCAAAGAGCAATCTGCACGTTGTCCCCCTGCGGCAATCTCCATTTGGGACTAAAATTTGTATGTGATGTGTTCGGCCATATTACAATCAATTTAGGGATTCAGCCTTCGAAAATCGAATGATAAAGTTTTCTCCATACAAATTTAGGACCACCCTAGTGTAAAACCTTTAAGAGTGGTATGCATTTTTTAAGGCCATAAAATTATTCATAAAACACAGAAGATTTCAAGAAACTTGTGATTTTTTGACGTAATAAACATTGGTACTAATTAAGTAAGGAAGGTTGACATTTAAACCAAAGCCGGATTATATCGCAAGTAGAACTGCTGATTAAGCTACACCGGTAAAACTTCGCAAACAAGTTGAATTTTGACGCATTCTTGGAATATACTAAGGGTATATTTAAATTGGAGCAGACACCATAAATAATTTAAAACTGTTTGCCTTTCAATCGCTTAAGTTCTCAGCGATTTATTAGTCATACCCTGATCCATCTTATTTGGAAAAATTATTTGTTTTTTTTTATTATTCACTTTTCTTCGATTTTTCTTGGTACTCATTTTAAAATTGTGTAGCACATTTTTCTCTGTAAATTTAGGATGAGCAGTTGATTTTTTTATTTAAAAAAAAAAATATTGTCTTTTGTACCAGTGCGTTGAATAAATTGGCCGTACCACACCATGCGTATGCTAATAAGTTACGCATACGCCACGTGGCACCGTTGAACTTTTACGTTGAGCTCAGTATGCGTTAGATGAACTTTTAAGAAGCACCTGATGATTTTAATAAATAAATACATACATACATACGTACAAGGTGATGTAAGAATTTCCATGGAAAAGAAACTTAAAATGAGTAAGGAAACCTAAACCATGTGTGAAAAAGAAGCTTTCAAACGAATGCTCTCAAAATACCTCTGTTACTGAAATTTTACTAGACTCATTTAATCAACAACTGTCTCTTCTGTGTATTTTCCTCTGGTAGTTTAAACAAGTTCTGTAAGAGACATTATTTGAGCTATACAACCAAAGCATGTGGAGCTAATATACTAAACTCATAATTTTTTTTCAATCACCTTGTATTGTGTTGATTATATTTTACTGGAATAAGTTTCAATTTTGCTATACATTTTTTTTTTCTTTTTGTGTTTTTGATACCGCCTTGGTACTTCGCGGGTCGTTATGTATACGGCAAGATGAATTATTTTCGACACTTTTGATTTAAGTGATTTTTGTGCCTTTAAAAATTTTATTTTTCCTGCTCGCTTGTTGTTTGCCTTTTATTTTACTTATACGTTATGCATATATTATATTAAACAAAACAAATAGCAGCTTATCTGTTGACAGATATCAAACCTACGCCGGAAATCCATCAATTACTTTGCGTCACTCTAAATTTTTTAACGGTTGCAATTTCGATACGCTTCGCTCCGCAGAATTCACCACATGCTGTTACATCGACACGGCAAAACAAATACGAAACTTATTAAACCTTCCATGAAGATGAAATAACTTTGGTCTGATGTTTGTAAATATGAGAGGAAGAAAAGATGGACCGATCAATAGGTATGCCGAAATGATTAGTATGACGAGATGAGTTGATTTAGCCATGCCCGAGTGTCCGTCTTTCTGTCTGTCTGTTTGAACGCAAACTAGTCCCTCAATTTTTTTGAGATATTTGGCTGAAATTGGATACGCCGCCACCATTTTCTAATATAGAAATCATTTGTCGGAACCAGCAAGATCGAACCGATATTACATATAGCTCCCATACAATCGATTGTTCCGATAAACGGATTTTGGGCTATAACTCCTGTAATTAAAGAGGTAGGAACGTGAAATTTTGTAAGTATTGCTATTTGGCCTTACTCGTTTTATCTATCTTTGTGAAGTCACTAAAATGTTCGCAATATGATCCCAAAATGAGCCAGATACGACCCCATAATAACACAGGCCGACAAATTTTAGACTCAAAAAATAACCAGCACCTTTCTAATCACCTTAGAAATCAGTACCATTTCCCTTGAAAATTCTTTTTTGATTTTTTAGATATCTCTTTCAGAACTTGAGATATTGTTCTTTTAAGTTCATTAGCTTCGCTATTTTTTACCCATACAAAGAGATACGATTTGCATACCCGATATTTGAAGTATACTTTTAGGCAGCTTGCTTATATTATTACTGATGCAAGTAGCTTCAACAATGCTAAAAATAATATGTGATAAAAGTTTATAAAAACAATTAAACTAATTTAAATTAAATTGAAATATATCTAATAACTTTAAACGAGCTATTTTTGTTTATTACTGTATTTCTATACTTGTATATTTGTAAAACGTAATTCAGCCTAAATGTATGCTACACATAAAGCTGTTGTTTGCTACCATAAACTGTATACTACAAAAACTATATACTACAAAAACTGTATACTACATAAACACATATTACATAAAAAGAAGGTATCTGAAAAATCCAAACTTCATTTTCGAGAGAAATAGATGCTCTTTCAGAAGATATATGCATTCCGTTTGAATTTTGAGTTTTCATGAAGTAATAGAAAAAATTAGTTTTTTCCACTTTGGACATGAATCTCTCAAAAACCAGAATCAAATTGAAAATCTGACTTCAGATTCAGCGGTTCAAAGAGCTTTAGAATTAAATTACTTCAATTCTGGGTCTGAACTTTTTTGAAATTTTTTCGGCCTGTGTAATCGTAAAACGACCCCAATATCACCCTAGTAGGATCGCCAAATGAGCCATTATGATCTCAAAATGACCCCAAAACCTGTCCTTTCCTTTCCTTTTCTTTCCTTTCCTTTCCTTTCCTTTCCTTTCCTTTCCTTTCCTTTCGTTTCCCTTCGTTTCCTTTCCTTTCCTTTCCTTTCCTTTCCTTTCCTTTCCTTTCCTTTCCTTTCCTTTCCTTTCCTTTCCTTTCCTTTCCTTTCCTTTCCTTTCCTTTCCTTTCCTTTCCTTTCCTTTCCTTTCCTTTCCTTTCCTTTCCTTTCATTATTTGCCAGTATGGCCTTATTACCATTTTCAAAACATGGGTGGCGCGATAGCGGCCTAGTGGAAAATATAAAAATTATATAGGTATTATACAAAATCTGTAAATAATAAACCAGAACTTCATTAATTTATTAGTAATAAATTTGCCTCTATTTTATAAAGTATCGGCAAGTCATTAATAATGTTTACACACACATATAAATTTTCGGTATGGCTTTATTTCGCTTTGCGATTTAACCGAATTGGAAATATCGCCATATGGCCTTATTTCCATTTCGTTTGAGAAAAAAAGCCATATGGCGTTATTGCGTATGGCTTCATTGCACCCCACCTCCACCTAAGCACTAAGGTTTAAAAATTAAAAACGATCTTATCCTGAACTGTCATTATTTTCTTCTACTTTATGTTCAAACATCCTGTACTTGCTTTGAGAATTAAAGCTCACACTTGTAAGGAAGCCAAAGTCTAGACTTTAAAATTACATATGCATTATAATAGCTTGAACATTAGACTGGGCCAAAGAATTTCTCTCATTGATATTATAGAATTTCCAGGACCATTACTGCCAAACAATTAAAGTAAAGTAGTTTATACAAAAAAATCCTAATTGAAATTTTTTTCAGGAGGGCCGTTCCAGCGTAATGAGTCTTTAAACATCAGCCGTCAAATTTGATACAAAAAATATGCATGCAGAGAATTTTTTACTAAAACAAGGCACAAACAAGAAAATCGAGGAATGATTTTGAACTTAGAAAGTTTTCTCGTGCTAAATAAATAAAAGAATGTTTTCTTGATTCTGTCTTGACATCTTGAGGTAGATGGCCTGGGATTCCCGGTGCCAGTTCTACCTCAACCAAAGATTTTTTATTTTATTCAAATTTTTATTTTTTGAACATTTTTTCTTCAGAGTTTTTGTTTTTTTTTTTTTTAATAAGAGAAAATAACTTTCTGATTTAAAATAAAATTTTTTGATTAATTTCACTGAAAATGAAGCAAACTTTTAAAATTTCTCAAATTTTTTAAATAATAATGTTAACTCTTTGTAGTACATAATATGCATATGCATATTTAACTTTTATAAGAAGCGGCGACATTTTGCAAGTTTCTGTTGTCATGTACCATTACTTTTTTTTTTGCTTGTGCAATTTTCTATTGCTATTTACCAAAGCATGAATTCCGCATTTTTAGCTATTTCTCTCGCCTTTTGTTGTTGCACTTTGCGCTTTGTATGACTGTTGATGACATGTTTCCGGTTATGTTACACATTATGTTCCTTTGCCACACGCGACGTTGCTTGACAACTATGATAGGT
Source organism: Campiglossa producta (assembly GCA_964058755.1). NCBI lineage: Eukaryota > Metazoa > Arthropoda > Insecta > Diptera > Tephritidae > Campiglossa > Campiglossa producta. Next base: position 209,380 of record CAXKVI010000080.1, on the reverse strand, counting down.
GAAATGTGGCACAAACGAAAAAAATAAGTATAGGTAAGTCATGTGCCAGACAGTTGTTAAGGCCTGTAAGAGAATAAAGTTAAAGGAACTCTAGTTGTTATACGTTTAAAGGATTTGCTTATGCTCAGGTAATTTGGAGGAAATGTAATGTGAATATAAAGAAAGTCTTATGTCGAGTAAAGCAACATTTCATATAACCAGTTGTGGGAAGTAATAGGCTAATTCTGAAAATGGCAGCCCGACTCGGAATAGTCGTACTGAATATGGGCACGACCCGACCAACAGGCGCCGAGGCTTTGGGTACTCGAATCCCGATGTAACTCTGGTCTCTGAAAGACTCCTCCCAAACGCAGGTGGGTGGAGAGTGATGACCATAACTACATCACCTTCCAACTCCATCATCCTGATCAGAGACTAGCAGCGAACGTGTCACACAAAAGTCGTAGATGGGATGCGTCTAAATTTGACCCCAGCAGGTTTTCCGCAACAATTTTGGCGAATGCCGGACAGATAACTGGCGGCACCAACATGCGACGGTCGAAGAGACTATGCAATGGATGCGTCGTGCTTGCAACGTCTCTATGTTACGGAACGTGCAGAGGCAAAAAGCAAAAAGAGGAGCTGCGCAAAAGATGTCATAAAATGTTAGAACAAGTGCTGGAAAGAGCTCTGTAAGGAAGTGGATCAAGCGTACAAAATAGTAATGAAGAAAATCTGTCCACCAAACCAGAATATGGACGAAGAGGATATGAATAACATCATAGACGCGTTATTCCTCACCCAACCTACAACCTACCAGAGGTGAGAAACATGTAGCACGAGACCATGGCAACTTGGTACCATTCAATGAGGAAGAGCTGAAAACAGCCATGTGTAGCAAGAAGCCTGAAAAGGCCCCAGGACCGATGGAATACCTGCGGCGGCTATCAGATTAACTGCTAATAGTTGTCCAGATCTCTCATGGTTTTCGTCGGGGGCACTCCACAATAGAAGCCATAGCAGAAATGATAGCGTCAGTCCAGAAGACCGTCGCAGCAAGCCTCGATAGTACTATTGGTAACGTTAGATGTAAGAAATGCATATAACTCTGCCAGGTGGGAGGATATGCTCGACGCATTAGAAAGCTCGTTCAAGGTACCGTCATATCTTCTTGATATATTGCAGGACTACTTAAGAGATCGCTGGCTAATAGACGGAGCGACGCTAGAGTATTTGGGAAGCCCTTGCGAGAAGGACGTGAAAACAATCGCAAATCTGAGTCGGCAAACACAGGCGGGCCAAAGCCATGCATAAGAAAACTGCTGGCGTCCGCCTCGGAATCTATACTGCTGTACGGTGCAGAAGTCCTGGCGGATGCAATGAAATTTCGTAAATTTCAACGCAGGGGACTTCTGAGAATTGCCTCAGCAAACCGCACAGTCTCCGCAGTCTCTAGTCATCGCGGGGATAATACCGATATATATCCTCGCTGAGGAAATAAAAATGGCTTACGACACTCGTATAGGGATGGCAACTACAATGGACCAGCAGTGCTGCAGGCAGGTGGTCTTCTACCTTATCCAATTTTAACCCGACACGGCAAGGTTCAAACTCCGAACTGCTCCAATTGTGGAGCCATAGACGACGTACATCACTCTTTCTTCGAACGCGAGCAATGCGCTCAGCAAAGAAGGAGGATGGAAGGAAGAATTCGACGGCCGTGGGAGGTTAGGTTTTAGTGGGTATACTTCAAGATAAGAAGGGAGTCCCATACTCGTAGAGCCCCGCTGCTCGAGCATCCAGCAATGAGGGCTTAAGCCCGGCTAGTGCGTAAAGAAAAAGTTAGTTAAATGAGTGAGGAAAAAGTGCTGTACTTACTCTGGTTACCTAAGAATTTACATCCACAGGAAAGAAGTTGCTCCAAAGTATCTGCAGGCGAATGGCTAGGAATTTAACTGTAAGTTGCAAGTTCCATTAAAAATACAGTGACCTTATAAACTTACATACAAAATTTGCCCCTTTTCGACCAATTTATGTGTATGAAAGAAAAACTTGATTTAACAAAAAGTTTTAAGTGCGAAATCCAATTTGAAATTGAAATCATTTCCTCATTTAGCCATTTCAAATTTTTACTAGTGTTATTGTGTTATTGTTGTTGTTATAGCAACAATTTTGCCACTCATTAGCGTCGCGCTGCCAACACCCATTTGTGGCATATTCACCATCGCATGAAACAAACAAACAAAAAACAACTTTTAAAGCTAAAGCTAGTTTAAGCTTTCAAATTCCTTTGCAATCATTTCCGGTTTTGCAACAACTTTGAATGTTGCTACGCTGCTTCTTAGCCACAAACAATCTAACAAACGAAAGTGCGAACAACAAAGAAACACGGCAACGTCAAAGCAACAACAACACCAACACCAACACCCAAATAGATGCACCGCACACACACACAGACAAACCTCAGAAGCGCGTTTAAGCAAGAATTGGTTGAACGAAATAGTCAAAGTAGTCGACTTTTGTGTTGGACGCTTTGAAATGTTAAAAAACTCGAAAACTTTTCTCGGCAGCTTGACAGTTGAACGCGTTCACTGTGTGGCGTTTGAATTGGCGTTGTTGTATTTTCTTTGCTGGTTATGTTACTGTTGTTCTATGAATTATGTTGACTGCCAGTGTTTCTACTTCGACTCCTCGTGCTGCTAAACTACAAATTTGGATATGTTTAAGTGTTTGAGGAAGATGGAGCTCTGACGTGTCTACTGCTTATGAAGGCTCAACGACTTTTTGGCATTCTAACCATAAGCACTTGTTCCTGTCATGTTGGCTTGAAGAGCGGAAAGCATTTGCTTTTGTTGTTGTAACGTTATGACAGCAAAAAGTAGTCTACTTAGTTTAAAAAAAAATAAAAACAAAAAAATCGGGTTATTCTATGAATAGAATTTGGTTACATTTGTGTAGCCAACTGCGGTGTTTTTTTTTCAAAGGTGCACAGTGGTCCCCAAATCAAAAATTTGTGACATAAACTCAATTTTTAAGCTTCTAAGTGTTCAACAAAAAGGCATCCCAGGCTAGGAGGCAGAGCCAACTCCATCGTGGCTTCTAGAGGATGCCCTCAAGGAGGTGTACTTTCCCCTCTGCTCTGGACCCTACACCCAGAAAAATTTTCATGTAAAATCAACACTTTTTCAGGTTATTATTTTCCAACATTATCGCTCATGTTATTTTAACATGAAACTCATGTTGAATAACTTCCCTTCGTGTTAAATTAACATAAAGCTCATGTTGAAAAACTTAACTTGGTGTTAAATCAACATGATTCCCTGTTCAATTAACATTATTTCCTGTTAAATTTACATAAATTTCTTTTAAAACACCATGTTTTCCTGTTAAACCAACACATGTGCCTCATTATCTCGTGTAGATTTAATAGGATATTTTTTGTTAGTTGAAGCATCATCGCGAATAACGTTCTAAGTTACAAAATCAGTATTGGCCAGGAGAGCAAAAAAACGTTAAAGTCATATTTTTATAATTTATTTCTCTCATCTGTCTCCTTAACTTTTTCTTTTATATCTTTCACATTATCAGTTTTACACCTTCCTTATGATCTTCCAGTGCCGTTACGAATCACTTTCGTCAAATTTTAGAAATTTTGTTATCTGGACAATGCAAGAGAGCAATACAAAATGTACTATGTAATAAAACCGGTTTTGAAAAAAATTACACTTAGAACGTTATTCGCGATAATGCTTCAGTTTAACATGGTTCATGTTGAAAAAGATTATTCTATATAGTCATAGACGATCTTCTCCACCTTTCGAAAGGCAATTGGTTTTGACATACAGGGCTATGTAGATAACTTAGTAGGTAATCTGTGTAACAGGGATGCATGAGGAAGCAATATCGGATCGCATGCCGCAAGCCCTTCGCATCATTGAAACAAACAAAGGTTTATCACCATCTATCTTAGAGCCATCGCTAGGTGGCTGCCGCATAAGTTTTTCAGCGGAAGCAAAATGCCTCGTGGTAACACTGGACAAACCCCTCACTTGGAATGCCCATTTGGAGGCTAATGAGGGCCTTTTTCGTCTGCGCTTGACCTTTTGGAAAAACATGGGGGCTGTCTCCCAAAATGACGTACTGGTTAGTTGTGAAGCCTATAGTCACCTACGCTTCCCTAGTCTGGTGGCCTAAGACTGCACAAAGAACAACGGCGTGAACGCGCCCTGCTGATGCTTTAAGTTCCCTTGTTGGAATACCTCCCTTCCATATTCAAGAACTTCATGAATAGTCCTATATTGCAGTTAAGTGATGCAATAACTCCTACGTTGAAGAACACGCGAAACTTTGAGGTTACAATCGTAGATCGAGTGCTCTGGAAAACAGGAAACCCATATGCTGAATCCGCTTCGGAGATTTGGTACACGGATGGATGGTAAAACAGGGAACCACCCCACTATCTTTCAAGCCGAAGTCCATGCAATAGAAATCTGTGGTAGAGAATGCCTCCGCAGAGGACTATCCTCTAGGTGGATCTAAATTATGTCGACAGTCACGCCTCCCTATGTGCCTTATTGATGAGTGCGTCGCAGTCCTTTGGCTGGGAGCCAAAAACAATGTTTTTTGTAGGTTGGCTCCCAAGGCATGAAGGGTATGACGGCAACGAAGAATCAGGTCACCGTCATTTGGTGTTCAAATATTTATATTTCCCTTTTAAACGTAATTTTAACTATTTTTGCATGAAAAACTATCAAAAATAAGACCAATTGTATGACAGCACCACCTATCGTAAGACTTAGGTAAAAATTATTGTCAACAAGTAAGAAAGTCTATGTTCGGATAAACCGAACATTAAACACCCAGCGGAAGTTTTAATATGATTTTCGAATTTTTTCCATTTCGGAAGTGGACGTGGTTGTAATGCGATTTCTTCCAATTACATCAGGTATGCTTCCCATTATGCTAGTACACCGTGTACCAAATTTCATCGTTCTACATTAATCAGTTTTAAAGTTATGTCCTGTGAAACTTTCAAATATGCCTCCCTGATCACCTGTAAAATTAGATCATTTCATCCATTTATGTCAACTTAAGTGATTTTTGAAGCTTTCGATAACCAAAGTGGGCGTGGTTGCGGAACTACTTTATCCAATTTCATCAGGTATACTCCCAACGATACTGGTATGTACTTTGGTATGGTACTTTGTGTCAAATTTCATCATTCTATCATAATCAGTTTAAAGTTACGACCAGTAAAATTTTCAAAAATGCCTCCCCTAAAAGCCGGCGGTGCCACGCCCACTATCAAAAATTAATTAAAAAATCATTATATAATGACTAAGCGGATTCACCTTTAAAATTATATCATTTTAGCCATTTCCGTTACCGAATTATGTCAATTTAGTGATTTTAGAAATTTGCGCATGTTTGGAGGGCGATTTTATTCAACTTCATCAGGTATGCTCCCAACGATACTGGTATGTACTTTGGTATGGTACTTTGTGTCAAATTTCATCATTCTATCATAATCAGTTTAAAGTTACGACCAGTAAAATTTTCAAAAATGCCTCCCCTAAAAGCCGGCGGTGCCACGCCCACTATCAAAAATTAATTAAAAAATCATTATTTAATGACTAAGCGGATTCACCTTTAAAATTATATCATTTTAGCCATTTCCGTTACCGAATTATGTCAATTTAGTGATTTTAGAAATTTGCGCATGTTTGGAGGGCGATTTTATTCAACTTCATCAGGTATGCTCCCAACGATACTACTTAGTATGCTTTGTGCAAAATTCCATTGTTCCATCGTAATCAGTTTAAAAGTTAAATGCCTCTTTGTTGAGCCAACTGGCGCCAATTGGAGACACCGCGTGTTCTGGGATCTGCCTCCACTTGATCCTGCCATCGGAGTGGTGGCCTCCCTCTTCCTCTATATTCACCGCTGGGTGCCCATAAGAATACCCTCTGGGCCGGAGCGTCTTCGTTCATTCGCACCACTTATCCTAGCCAGCGGAGCCGCTGGGTTTTAATTCGCTGAACTATGTCTACGTCTGCGTAAAGCTCATACAGCTCATCATTATATCTTCTTCGGTACTCGCCGTCGCCAACTTTTAGCGGTCCATAAATCATTCGAAGAATTTTTCTCTCGAATACTCCCAAAGCCGCCCCGCAGATGCTGCCAATGTCCATGCTTCTGCACCATTTAGCAGGACGGGTGCGATAAGTGACTTATATAGAGTGTTGTTTTTTAAAGATCACCCACGACAAATTTGCATTCTGTATTCCGAAAAATGGAAATGGAACTTTGAAATAGGGCTATCTTAATCTCACCCGTTAAAGTGTGCCTTGATATCATGAGACATTTTTGGAAACTGTATGCGCCAGATTGTCGCTCTGCAGTGGCGTGCCTTCCATATAAGCCGAAAAGCCCAGCTTGCCTAGCTAATCCCCTATGAGCTACAATATGTTCATTTGGATTCTTAAAAGTATATCCGGCTTTAATTTCCCTGCTTGCCACCTACTACCTAATAGCTATTAATAGCACAAAAACATACCTACAGCTTTTCCTGACACCTGTCGGCTGTTAGCTCATTTACATAAAATTTGTTCAGCGCGTGATGGCCGTCTCTTACTTACTTACTTAAAACAGCCTTAAACCACCTAGGCAATGATGGCCATCTCGCTTTTACTTATTAGCTTTTACCGGGCTTTCAAAACCAGTACGAATCAATATCCAACAGAAAAAAAAAAAATACTCAAAACTCGTCCATACAACTTTTACTTAAATTTATGTTTGAAGAGTGGGCCTACGTATGCACACATTAAACAAAGGCACCTTTTAAAGCTCAATTCATTGTATTTTCTCTTTATTTAAACTTAAACTAAAAAGGAATCAAGTTTGTCTACAACTCTTTCCACTGAAGGGGTAAGTTCTCTATACATATAGAGAAGTGTTAACCCGTTTAATCTCTCTTGGGAAATTGTACTTCTTAAATACGTTTCAGTCTTCGAAGTGATGAAAATGATGTTTCATTTTCACATGTTGTATTTGGAAGAGTTACTAGAATATTCAGTAAATTAAATATATTTGGTAAAATTTCCTTTCCACAAAGTTCAATAGCTTGTAAAACTGTATTTGGCCTACCTTCGAGCTTTAAGCTGGAAATAGTTTTATCTAATCTTGGCTTGCGTCATAATGACGTTTAACCGCCTAGGCGATTTTGGCCGTTTCGTATCAAAGCACGCCAGTCATTCCTTTTTAGCGATAACTGAATTGGAAACCCCAAGGGAGTTCAAGTCATCCTCCACCTGTAGTTTCCATCTCAGTCGAGGTCTCCCCAAACGTATATTTCTGCTTTAAAATCTTCGAAATCTCCTTCCAAGTCATCGGAATAAAAATTATACAACTTCTTTAAAGTAACTACAGCATCATCGTCAAGTGTAAACACCTTTTCTGGAAAAAGAACTTTAAATCAAATGAGTAAGTCTTTATACCTCAGAAACCTATCATTGAGACTAGAAATAAAAAAATCTAAAATGGGATGTAGAGATAAAAGACGTTAAAAAGTTTCGACGCCTAATGTCTCCGTATTAGAAATCCTTGGTTTTTTAAAAGTGGAGCCATTCGTTTCTGCTTGCTTCTGAGCAATATTAAACAAAGTTCTAAACTCTTGTTCGGCATTTTCTCTTATCCAACATAAATCTTTCAAAGTTATATCGGCTAAGTTAACTGCTTGCTTCTTTAATTTTTCCAGACAATCCTTTAAAACACACTGCCTTTTAGGTGTATTGAAAAAATCATACAATTTACCTACAACACCAAGACAATTTCTTATATACACATTCCCACACGAACAAAATGCCCCCCCCCCCCCCTTGAGTGCGCCAATGTCCTGAACTCTTCTTTGTCTGAAATGTTCTCTGGCAGCAGTATGTGCTTTCGTTGGGGGTTATAAAGACTGGGGCTTGCTTGATTGATACACGCACGCCACTGCCGCTCTGTAACTGTTATTCTTCGAATACTTTTTTATTAAAAAATGTGTTTTCCAAATCAACAGTAAAAAAAAATAACTTGAAAATTTAGAGATACATCCATATCCTGTTGTACCTGAATTCGACCTTGTGCCATGCGAAATAAAAGGACACCCTTTTGCGCGTAGGTGTGTAGGGTTGACCTTGAAAGTGTTCCACAAGTTCAAAAAACAATGCGATCGAAAATTTTGTAAACAACATGTTTTGTGTGTAAGGATTCTATGAAAGGGTGGCGGATACATACAAACATACCTACCTGAATGTGGAAATATCTACAAGAACTTAGTTAGGTAGGTACCTGAGTATTCGACCACACGACCTATGCGTTGATCTTTGCCTGCGACACCTACAAGATGTCCTATAAAAGGACGCTGCTAATATATGAATCATTCATTAGCAAAAAAACTTTGCAATTGTTACAAGGAAGATAACCGCAAGCTGCAATAAATACATTTTAGCAAACATTTCGAAATGAGACCCGAAGCTACATTAAAGCAAACAATCCGAACAGTCTACACCCAGGAACAAGTTAAGATATTGGAGGAGGAATACCGGAGCACCAAGTTCATCTCAAGCCAACGTAGAAAGGAATTGGCAGAAACACTAGGTGTTGGCGATAAGCATATTAAGTATTGGTTCCAGAATCGGCGTGCAAAAGAAAGCCGCCTCGAACATCTAGAGGAAGCGAAAATTATAGAAATCGAGGCATTCTTGAAGAATGAAAGGTCAACTATTAAGCGGCAACACATTGATGACATCGATGATATCCTGGATGTAGTGCAAAGGCATGCATGTGGAGATATATTCAGCGCAACGTTGGATTCACAGGAAACCCCGTTATCACCACCAAGAAAGCGTCAAAGAATCGAAATACTCGATCAACAGATTTTGTTTCCAGGAGCTTGTGAATGGAAAAGGGTTTGTTGCAACGAGGAGTCCTGCGCTAAGGCACCGAAGCGTCACATTTTGCAGACAATTCAGCTGGACACAGAGGATAAAGAACAGAATGTTGAAATTTGGTTTACTTTGTAGGGGATATAATCGTATATTTGAAATTTTTTATATATTTAAGAACATATGTAACATTTTAGTTTTAGCGATCACTTGTAAATTAAATATGTATTTTTGTACTCGATTTTTTTGATATTATATTAATAATATTTTATATTCTAAAGAATATATCTTTGTGATTTAGCTGACGCAAAAAATGATTGATAACACTACTCAATACCAATTTTGATCAACTTAAGTTTCAAAGAATAAAGTAGACCTTTCCTAAAATAAAATTTGGCATATTTAGTTTCCGAGATATCGGTGAAAACGTGGAAATTCCCATTTTTGCAAAAACACTACTTCATGTACCTAGGTACGTCAAAAATTTGTATTTTTCATTTTTTTTTTGTCGGTGTAAACTGTTTAATTATACATTATACTAGTTCCCCATAAACATTTTTTGCCCTTATCTTAAGTAGTTTGGGCACTAGGTATGCCAAAATCGTTCAAAAAATTTTGGAAAAAAAGACTAAATTTTTTACAAAATTTCAGATTTAACCACTTTAAAATCATAAAAAGTCTATGGACGAAACAACGTTAGCCTTCAGCAAAAAATTCTACATAGAATTTATATAACAAATTTCAAGGATATGGTAATTTCGGAAATTTTCTTGGGTAAAAACAGAAAATTTTTGATTGAGAAATTTCAATATAACAGGGCTTATGAAGTCTAAGGCACATCATAATTTTGTACTGGTATGCTTAAAATTTTCGTCTATCTAACTTTTTTCGTCCATGGACTTTTTATACCTAGCGTTTTAGTACTAGTACAAGGGTATTATAATTTTGTCCACATAACGGTACTACGTAACGGCACCAAATAATCGAGATAGATATAGAGTTCCATATATGCAGGTTCTTAGGTTGAAAAGAGTAGTTCATTAAGGCTTGTCCGTCCGTCCGTGTACACGAAAACTTGAGTAATAATTGAGATATTCACATGAAATTTTGTATACAGAATAGCCACCCCTGACTCGGATTTTGCAGAAAAAAACACGACTGATAATGGAAGGATTGAGGATACAACAAAGAATTAAAGACAACATAAATTGTGCTTATTCAACAGCGATAGCAGAGCGAAGAAGATGTGCGCGAGTTAGCGACATAGTCTCACAAATACAAAAACATCCATAAAACACATATTAACCTTCAGGAGGTCGCGTGTAGTCTTTTCGACCGCCCATGGTGAATAAAGGCTCATAAAATTGCTGTATGGACTCACAGACATTTGGCAGCTCTACTAGCTTGAGCTTAGTTCATTATCAATCGAATACACAAGTTCTGCCTCTTTTTTACGCTTGTCGACTGTTTATAGCAAGCATTTTCTTCAGTTGCCTCTCGTCGTCGAAAAGACTACGCGCGCCCGAAGTCGTTTTTGCTCAACATGGCTAAGAAATGAATAAGTGAAAGTATACAATGCAAAAGCTATTAGAGGAGAATGATGAAAATGTAAAACTTTATGCGGTCAGATATCTCTGACAACTTATCTGATGTGGAATCTAAAGGGCCAAAAATGTCTGCCTGTATTACTTGCTATACTGAAATGTAGGTTTCAATGTTTTTCTCTGATTTAAAATTAGCAAAACAAAAATAAACTTTCGTTGTTGTTAAATATTGTTTTCTAATTACATAATAACTAAAATTATTAAAAATACATGAGCTTCAGTACTTAAATCACCCAGTTAAAAGAGGCGTCGAAAAGACTACGCGCGACTGGTTGTGTTACAAAAAGCGGCGCGCCCGCTTGAAGGTTAATAGATATATGTATATATATACTAGGGTGGGCCAAAAAAATCGATTTTCGTTTTTTTCAAAGGCTAAATAGAAATTCGTATTCCTGACCATAAATGGAGTATAATGACCAAATATGAGTTTTTTATGTTAATGGGAAAGCGTGCCTCATCGCCGTTTTTTGTTTTTGTGAAAAGCTTTTATGTAAATGAATATATCTTCTCACCCAAAAATCGTACAGCCAACTTTTACCCCCAGTTTTTGCAGGGAATTGAACGCTCTACAAAAAAGGTTTTATAAATTTTTTTCATTTATGTGGCCATTACAAAGTTCTTCGAGGTCGAAAATTGACTAATTTCTGAAACCCATAAGGTTTTGTTAAAAGTAGTGTCGCTCAAAAATAGCCAAATATTAAGTAATGAATTTTAGATATTTAAATAGAAAATTTCACGTTCTACAAAAATGTAAAATGGATTTTTTTCATTTACCAAACCATTAAAGAGATATTCACTCTTAACAACGGAACATTTAAAATCGGCATTAAAAATGCAGAAGTTAGATGTTAACATTTTGTAGTTGCCTACATTGCTTCCCATATCTAGTTTGCAAAAACAACAAGAACCGAAAATAATCAGTTTTGCAAGTGTCCTTGAGAAGATTTAAGGTATTTAATATAATTATGTATTTACGCCTGCCTGAGATTCTTTACCAATACATACACGTACCTAACGCTCGTTAACAGTGATTCAAGAAGATCTTTTTAAAGAAAGGATTAGGTATATATTTAAACCGTTAGCCCACTAGCAGGTAGCTACATCTTTTCGTTTTACTTTACTCAGCACAAAAGAAAAAAGTTGCACATTCATAGGCATCTCAATGCCGTTAATTCTCGAGCTAAAGTTACCAACCATGAAAGAAGTTCTGTGCGTATTTTTTTACCAGTTAAATAATCTTAAAGCATCTGTCTCAAAAAGTGCTAAAAGTGCAGCAGCTCAGGTTATAGAGCTTTGGAAAAATATGGTATTCCTACTACCAAATCTCTAAATATTGAGAGAAGAATTGTTCGATGTTATTACAAGTGGCGGGGTATAATAAAAAATTATAAACGCAAGAAATCACCAACCCAGAAGAAGAAAGAATCGTCGCTTCAAAAAGATTTAAAAATGTTATTCGATGTTGTTGATCCGAAGCCTTTAAAATCGTGTAATAACAGCATTAAGGAGTTGTTTTTAAATCAGAAAAGCGCAAACGTAAAGAATTTATCCATCACAACGTAATTTCTCCAAACATAAGTGAAAATTTGATGGCAGCAGAACAAATAGGTAAGGATTTATTTTTAATCAATAACTAGCACAATATTTTGTGATCTTTTAAATTTCTGAACTTTTCATTATTTCGTTTTCAAAAATAATATTATTTTTTTTTTGTCTAGATCTAAGTCAACCATGGTCATCCTGCAGTAGGATTACTGACAGTGAAAAGTCGGATCCCACATCTTTTCGATTATTCAGTCCAAGTACACATTTTGGTTCGGATATTACTTATGAACCGCCAATACAGAAATCAACAAAATTTAATGTTCTAACCCCAGAACTCATCTCTGCTCTTGACAGAGCTAATGTCAGTAGTAGAAACGCGATGTTTATAATAACTCCAGTTTTGTCAAGTGTTGGCATCAGGATAGAAGATACAACTCTTAGGGCGGATTTCTCAACTAGCCGTCAACTTAACGCTCACTTTAAATTTTATCGGGCAGTTCATCCTCCTGTTAAATAAAGGGCAAATGAACTGGCTGTTAAACTGACAGTGAATTGACAGTGAACTTTGACGTTAACAGATTCTCACGATCGGTCAAACCGATTTTGCTAATTTTTTAAATATATATAAATGATGGTATCTTCTACCAAACGACGATTCTAACTTTTGCAAAAAAAAATTTTTGCAAACATTATTCGCAATTTTTAACTTCTCCATCGTGGTCAGATGGGGCTTTTGTATGATGTTTGTTGTATGATTAGTTACTATTGGTAAACAAAATTTTTTTGGCTTTTTAAGGGGGCGGGAGTTATTTACAACAGCATCATACAAAAGCGCCATCTCGCCACGATGGAGAAGTTAAAAATTGCGAATAATGCTTGCAAAAAATTTTTTTTTGCAAAAATTGGAAATGTCCTTTTGTAGAAGATACCATCTTTTATATATATTTAAAAAAATAGCAAAATCGGTTTGACCAATCGTGAGAAAATCATCAAAAAGTGAGGAATTTCGGAAACTGTTGATAGCTATAACTTTCAAAATAATTCGAATTTCGAAAAGTTGTATGCGATAATGAAATTATATCATTTTATCAATTTCAGCTACCGATATATGTCAGTTTATGTGAACTTCGAAATTTTCGATATCGCAAAAGGGGGCGTGGTTATCATCCGATTTCGCCCATTTTTAATAGCCTAATTAACCTTGGCCAGAAAGTAAGGTTTAAACCAAAATTAATGCAAATATCTAAATTTCTAGTAAAGTTATTTCGAAATTTTCGATGGTTATAATCCGATTTCGCCCATTTTCTCTAGCAAGCTACCTTGGCCATAAAGTAATCTGTATACCAAATTTAATACAAATTCCTCAATTTTTACTCAAGTTATGTTAATTTGTATGATTTTCTAAATTTTCGATATCGGAAAAGGAGGCGTGGTTATCATCCGATTTCGCCCATTTTCAATAGCAACCTACCTAGGCCAGAAAGTAACCTGTATGCAAAATTTCATGCAAATATCTCAATTTTTAATCAAGTTATCGTGTACACAGACGGACGGACATGGCTTATTGAACTCCTCTTTTCAGCCTAAGAACTTTCATATATGGACAAATCCGCCGTAGTGTTACATTTTTGGATACTCGGATGCTACACATGGGTTAATGAATTAAAGCCGGTAAAAAGCATATGGATATTTAGTTTGACGTATTCACTATCACCTCTGAAGATATGGATGGAAAAAATGTAGACAAAAAGTTTTTTCAGAACTTTGAAGAGTGAAAAACGTCGATTTTTCCGTTTTTTCAAGTGATACTCGTTTTTTTTTTTTTGGTATTTGTTCTATAAAATTTTGAGGCATTAATGTATCGCTTTGAAATTTTAACTGGGTGTAGTTTTTGAGACGGAGATTCTAAAAATGTAAGCGGCGTTAATGTGCTACTCCAATATTTAAAGTTATCAACAATGAAAGTAGCGATACTCTATTTTTGGCCTTTTTCAATATTTGTGAATTTGTGCTTATAAGTTTTTGAGGCAACAGAGTATTAAAATTTTGGTTATACGCGATGATAGCCTATTATGCAGCAAAACTTTCGGTGGTTTTGAATTTGATGTGCTCTCTGCAGTTTTGAAGTTAGAGGCAGAAATGTCAAGGTACTTTGCTGCGTAATTGTTTTTCGGTAGCATGTTTTTTTGTTGGCACAGCTACAGTGTTACTTTTATTACATGTTACTCTTTTGTAATTTGTTGTCCCACACTACAGTAGTATAAAACCAAATGCCTCATTTTGAAAGATTAACATAACGAAAGTTATTGAAATTTGTACAAAGGGCAAATATGGGAAATTTTCGAGATATATCAGAAACTGTAAAAAAATTTGGAAAAATATATCTAATTACTTCGAAACTAATTTTTATTCAAACGTTAGTGAAATGAAACACAAATTAAGTATAATAATTAAAAAAAAAAAAAAAACATGCAAGTATACATATCATCATTATCTTATAACTTTAAACGAGCTAAACTTGTATATTTGTATATTTGTACATATGTATATCCAGACTATCTCGGGAACCGCTTGACCGATTTGGATAAATTTTGAATATAGATATTATTTTTGATTCTAAGACTATCAATTTGTGGGTTGCCACGTGGGGCGGTTTACAGGGTTGACACCCATCTAAATTTTTTTTTAATTTTGTAGCAAAATAAGCCAATATGGGTATCGAATGACAGGTATTTTTAGCGAGATGCCAACTAAAATATTTTCAAGTAGGGTTGCCACCTAGGGTTGCCACCTCACCACAGTATTTTTGTTTATCCGGACAATTTCGGAACCGCTTGACCGATTTGGATGAAATTTGGCATATAGATAGTATCTAATATCTTTAAACGAGTTAATCTTGTATATTTGTATATTTGTATGTTCGGACTATCTCGAGAACCGCTTGACCGATTGGGATGAAATTTGGAACAAAGATAGTATGATGGATTCTAAGACTACCCACTTTAGGGTTGCCACTTGGGGCGGTTTACAGGGTTGCCACCTATCCCTTTTTTTTAAATTACGGAGCAAGATATGCCAATATGGGTATCATATGAAAGGTATTTTCGGCGAGATACCAACTAAAATATTTTCAAGTAGGGTTGCCACCTTACTACAATATATTTGTATATCCGTTACTATCTCGAGAATCGCTTGACCGAATTGGCTGAAATTTGGAATGGTGATAGTATGATCGATTTTAAAACTATGCACTTTATGGTTGCCCTTGAGGCGGTTTACAGGGTTGCCACCTATCCCATTTTTTTTAATTATGGAGCAAGATATGCCAATATGGTTATCATATGAAAGGTACTTTCGGCGAGATACCAACTTAAGTATTTTCAAGTAGGGTTGCGACCTAGGGTTGCCACCTTACCGCAGTACTATCTCGAGAACCGGTTGGCCGATTTGGATGAAATTTGGTATGGTGACAGTAAGAAGGATTCCAAGGCTATCTACTTTAGGGTTGACATTTCGAGTAGTTTACAGGGTTGCCACCTATCCCATTTTTTTTAATTATGGAGCAAGATATGATAATATGGGTATCATATGGTAGGTATTTTCGGCGACATATCAACTAAAATACTTCCAAGTAGGTTTGTCACCTAGGGTTGCCCGCACTATATTTCTATATCCGGTACTATCTCGAGAACTGCTTGACCGATTTGGATGAAATTTGGCACAGTAATAGCATGCCTGATTCTAAGACTATCCACTTAGGTGTTGCCACTTGGAGGGCTTTTAAGGGTGGCAACCTATCTAATTTTTTTTAATATTGAGTAAAATATGCGAATATCGGTATCAAATTAGAGGTATTTCCGGCGACATATCAACTAAAATATTTCTAAGTACAGTTGCCATCTAGGGTTGTCACCTTATCGCAGTATATTTGTATTACAGGGTTGCCACCTATTTAATTTTTTTATTTATGGAGCTAGATATGCCAATATGGGTATCAAATGAAAGGTATTTTTGCTGACATACCAACTAAAATATTTTCAAGTAGGGTTGTCCGCAAAAAGTCCATTACGGCTACGAAAATTACAAAATTTTAATAATTTGCCCACATATAAAGGACAGTGTTACACATCCTCACAAGTTTGGTAAGTAAAGTTAGCACTAAATTGATAGCACCGAGCAAGCTCGGTCACCCAGGTACTGATTGATTATAAGACTATCCACTTGGGGGTTGTACAGGGTTGCCACCAATCTCAATTTGTTTAAATCATGGATTTATATATGGCAATATGGGTATCAAATGAATGGTGTTTTTGCCGTCATACCAACTAAAATATTTTCAAGTAGGGTAGCCGCCCAGAGTTACCGTTTCACCGTATTGTATTTGTATTGTATATTTTTGGGATCATATTTGGATTATTTTAAGATAATTTTGAGATCATTTAGGGGTCACTTTGGAATCATTTTGGGGCTATTTTGAGATCATTTTGGGTTCAGTTTTGGATAAATTTCGGGCAATTTTGCGGTAATTTTCGGATCATTTTGGAGTCATTTTGAGATCATTTTTGGATCATTTTGGGATAAATTTTGGGTCATTTCTCCGAGGGTCTTTTTGGGGTCGTTTTGGGATTGTTTTAGGATTATTTTGGGAACATTTTGGGATAATTTTGGCATCATTTTAGGGTACATTTAAGGGTGTTTTTGGGTTCATTTGGGAATCATTTTGGGATCATTTTGGAATCATTTTATGGTCATTTTTGGATCATTTTCGTATCATTTATCTTTCGTTGTGGATTCAATTTCGGATCATTTTGGGAACATTTAAGTTATTTTTCGGGATCATTTTAGGATTATTTTGGGATTATTTTTGGATCATTTTGGGTAAATAAAGTTAGCACTAAATTGATAGCACCGAGCAAGCTCGGTCACCCAAGTACTTTCTCTGTAATAGCCTTAAAGTTAAAGCTTTCATAATGGTCCCTTTAGTGAAGAGACTTAAAGTTCTCCTGTTCCAAATATCAGAAGAAGTAGAAATATCGATATGAGAACCATAGTACGTCAAAGCTCTCTTCAGTACCTTTCGTTTGATAGCCATATTGCAGGTAGAAAGATTTTTTACCCGGTTTCATATTTTTGAGGATATCTCGAAAACCGTGTTTCGGGTATCAAAAAAAGTTTACCTCATGCTGCTAAACTTTTAACATAATCGGTAAAGAAGTGCTCAAATTAGCAAAAATATTTAACGGTTTTTCGGGTTTTACTTTCATCGATATATCCGAAACCGGTTTTCGGATATCGACTATTTTTTCCCAAATCATTCTTCGTTTATTCGTCAATACGCTGGTAAAATTTCAAGATGATTGGTAGGAAACTGTTAAAATGAATGCATAACCAACTTGGCACTAAAAAATATTTGACGGTTTTTCGGCTATATATTTTTAACGATATCTCCAAAACCGGATGTCGGATATCAAAAAAATTTGGCCTAAATATAAGCTTCTTATATCTCCACACGCTGCTAAAATCGGTGCAGTATTGTTTAAATAAACACTGCGACTTGAATTTATATATATTATCTCCGATCTATTGACTATATCTTTTTGAGGCATTATGTAAGACGAATTACGCCGATAAATTTAAGCTGCTCTTTATCTACCAATGTACCAGAAAAAAAGTTATTCTTGTGCTTCGATGTTTTAAAAATTTTTTTTTTTTGGCAAAAATGTAACACTACGGCGGATTTGCCCATATGGAACTCTATATCTATCTCGATTATTTTGTGCCGTTACGTACTACCGTTATGTGAACAAAATTAATATACCCTTGTACTAGTACTAGTACAGTGGGTATAAAAAGGAAGGGAAAAAAGGAAATGTTATGTAGGTAAAGGAGTGGAAAACAGAGGCAAATAGAGAAAGACAAAGAAAGGAAAGAAGAGAAAAAGAAAGGAAAAAAAAGATAGCGAGGAGGAAGGTACGGAAAATAAATGAAAATAGAAAGAATGAAAAATAAAGGAAAGAAAGGTAATGAAACGCTAAAAAAAATAAGTAAAGGAAATGAATGGAAAAGAAAGAAAACTAAAGGAGTTACGGAAAGGAAAAGGAAAAAGTAAGGAAACGGTAGGAAATGAAAGGTAGGAAAAAGGAAAGGTAAGGAAAAAAGTGAAAGAAAATAAAGGTAAGAAAAAAATAAAAGAAAAGAAATGAAATGACAAAAAAATGAATAAAATGAGAGGAAACTAAGGGAAACGAAACTAAAGCAAAGGAAACGAAAGGAAATTAAAGAGAAAGAAAATAAAAGGAAAAAAAGGAATGTAATGGAAATGGAAAGAAAGGTCAGGTAAGAGAATAAAAGAAACGAAAAGAAAGGAAAATAAAAGAAAAGAACAGAAAAGAGAGAAAGAAAGAAAGGAATTAAAATGAAATGAAAGAAGAGAAAAGGAAAGAAAAGGAAGAGAAAAGAGAGGGAAGAAAAGGAAAGGAAAGGAAAGAAATACGTATGAAGACTACCTAAGAAGAATAAATAATTATCAACATTGAAACTATAACTGAATGGTGTAAAGAGGGAGGAAAAGGCAAAATGAACAGGAATGTATAGAAACCAAAAATATAAAAAATTTGAAAAGAATGGCAAATTTAAGAAACAGCGCAAAAAGGTAAGAAAATAAAATAAGCTTTTGTGGTTGAATTTCAATCACTGGGCGAACTCTAGTCAATATAATTTAAAAAAAAAAGTATTTTTTTTTGCCCAGTCTAATGTGTTAGTTTACTTTGCAATTTTTTATTTTCATTACAATTTACAATTTATAACCTCCTTTTTCGATTTTTCTGCTACCATTTCCTCGACGAAAGAAAAAACATTCCTACCTTTTTTTATTCGCAAACGAAACCCGCATACATTTTCATATTGGGAGTGTCAGTGATAAACGTCAAGGGAAGAGCAAACCTTCTTATAATTGAATCATGGACCAAAACATAGTGATATAAAAAAAAATCTAAAATTGCCAAGCGGAAGTTTTCATATGATTTTCGAAATTTTCCATTTCGGAAGTGGACGTGGTTGGACAGCGATTTCGTCCAATTACATCAGTAGCCCGATTCCCTAACTTTTAACCACTCGCCAAGCGTTTAGGTTTTCGCCAGGGTTTGGCGTTTGCTCTTAACGAAACTGTGATTCTCTAACTTGCCTTTAACGCATTTCCATATTTTCAATATTTCGCAACAAATAAAGCTCCACAAACTCAAAAGACATTTTTATTTCAACTTAAATTTATTATTTTCTCTTAAACACTTTTAAACACCATCAAATTAATCCGCGATAACTAGCTACAATAAAAGTGTTAGCGAAAACAGCTGATCGAGCTTATCGAGTTTTAGTGTGGTTAATAGGGATAGGAATAGGGAAAAGCGATAAAAATGGCGTTAAACAGAATTAACGCTAACACTTGGCGATAAAATAGTTAGGGAATCGACCTACAGGTATGCTTCCCATTATGCTAGAACACCTTGTACCAAATTTCATCGTTCTACATTAATCAGTTTTAAAGTTATGTCCTGTGAAATTTTCAAATATGCCTCCCTGATCACCTGTAAAATTAGATCATTTCATCCATTTATGTCAATTTAAGTGATTTTTGAAGTTTTGGCCAACCAAAGTGGGCGTGGTTGCCGAACTACTTTATCCAATTTCATCAGGTATACTCCCAACGATACTTGTATGCTTTGTGCAAAATTTCATTGTTCTATCGTAATCAGTTTACAAGTTAAATGCCTCTTTGTTGAGCCAACTGGCGCCAATTGGGGACACCGCGTGTTCTGGGATCTGCCTCCACTTGATCCTGCCATCGGAGTGGTGGCCTCCCTCTTCCTCTATTTTCACCGCTGCTAATCCCCTATGAGCTACAATATGTTCATTTTGGTTCTTAAAAGTATATCCGGTTTTTATTTCCCTGCCTGCCACCTACTACCTAATAGCTGTTAATAGCACAAAAACATACCTACAGCTTTTCCTGACACCTGTCGGCTGATAGCTCAATTACCTACATAAAATTAAACCGCCAAGGCAATGATGGCCATCTCGCTTTTACTTATTAGCTTTTACCGGGCTTTCAAAACCAGTACGAATCAATATCCAACAGAAAATAAAAAAAAAATACTCAAAACTCGTCCATACAATTTTTACTTAAATTTATGTTTGGGGAGTGGACCTACGTATGCCCACATTAAACAAAGGCACCTTTTAAAGCTCAATTCATTGTATTTTCTCTTTATTTAAACTTAAACTAAAAAGGAATCAAGTTTGTCTACAACTCTTTCCACTGAAGGGGCAAGTTCTCTATACATATAGAGAAGTGCTAGCCCCTTTAATCTCTCTTGGGAAATTGTACTTCTTAAATACGTTTCAGTCTTCGAAGTGATGAAAATGATGTTTCATTTTCACATGTTGTAATAGGAAGAGTTACTAGAATATTCAGTAAATTAAATATATTTGGTAAAATTTCCTTTCCACAAAGTTCAATAGCTTGTAAAACTGTATTTGGCCTACCTTCGAGCTTTAAGCTGGAAATAGTTTTATCTAATCTTGGCTTGCGTCATAATGACGTTTAACCGCCTAGGCAATTTTGGCCGTTTCGTATCAAAGCACGCCAGTCATTCCTTTTTAGCGATAACTGAATTGGAAACCCCAAGGGAGTTCAAGTCATCCTCCACCTGTAGTTTCCATCTCAGTCGAGGTCTCCCCAAACGTATATTTCTGCTTTAAAATCTTCGAAATCTCCTTCCAAGTCATCGGAATAAAAATTATACAACTTCCTTAAAGTAACTACAGCAACATCGTCCAGTGTAAACATCTTTTCTGGAAAAAGAACTTTAAATCAAATGAGTAAGTCTTTATACCTGAGAAACCTATCATTGAGACTAGAAATAAATGCGTCTAAAAAGGGATGTAGAGATAAAAGACGTTAAAAAGTTTCGACGTCTAATGTCTCCGTATTAGAAACCCTTGGTTTTTTAAAAGTGAAGCCATTCCTTTCTGCTTGCTTCTGAGCAATATTAAACAAAGTTCTAAACTCTTGTTCGGCATTTTCTCTTATCCAGCATAAATCTTTCAAAGTTATATCGGCTAAGTTAACTGCTTGCTTCTTTAATTTTTCCAGACAATCCTTTAAAACACACTGCCTTTTAGGTGTATTGAAAAAATCATACAATTTACCTACAACACCAAGACAATCCCCCCCCCTTGAGTGCGCCAATGTCCTGAACTCTTGTTTGTCTGAAATGTTCTCTGGCAGCAGTATGTGCTTTCGTTGGGGGTTATAAAGACTGGGGCTTGCTTGATTGATACACGTAGGCACGCCACTGCCGCTCTGTAACTGTTATTCTTCGAATACTTTTTTATTAAAAAATGTGTTTTCCAAATCAACAGTAAAAAAAAATAACTTGAAAATTTAGAGATACATCCATATCCTGTTGTACCTGAATTCGACCTTGTGCCATGCGAAATAAAAGGACACCCTTTTGCGCGTAGGTGTGTAGGGTTGACCTTGAAAGTGTTCCACAAGTTCAAAAAACAATGCGATCGCAAATTTTGTAAACAACATGTTTTGTGTGTAAGGATTCTATGAAAGGGTGGCGGATACATACAAACATACCTACCTGAATGTGGAAATATCTACAAGAACTTAGTTAGGTAGGTACCTGAGTATTCGACCACACGATCTTTGCCTGCGACACCTACAAGATGTCCTATAAAAGGACGCTGCTAATATATGAATCATTCATTAGCAAAAAAACTTTGCAATTGTTACAAGGAAGATAACCGCAAGCTGCAATAAATACATTTTAGCAAACATTTCGAAATGAGACCCGAAGCTACATTAAAGCAAACAATCCGAACAGTCTACACCCAGCGACAAGTTAAGATATTGGAGGAGGAATACCGGAGGACCAAGTACGTCTCAAGCCAACGTAGAAAGGAATTGGCAGAAACACTAGGTGTTGGCGATAAGCAGTTAAAGTATTGGTTCCAGAATCGGCGTGCAAAAGAAAGCCGCCTCGAACATCTAGAGGAAGCGAAAATTATCGAAATCGAGGCATTCTTGAAGAATGAAAGGTCAACTATTAAGCGGCAACACATTGATGACATCGATGATATCCTGGATGTAGTGCAAAGGCATGCATGTGGAGATATATTCAGCGCAACGTTGGATTCACAGGAAACCCCGTTATCACCACCAAGAAAGCGTCAAAGAATCGAAATACTCGATCAACAGATTTTGTTTCCAGGAGCTTGTGAATGGAAAAGGGTTTGTTGCAACGAGGAGTCCTGCGCTAAGGCACCGAAGCGTCACATTTTGCAGACAATTCAGCTGGACACAGAGGATAAAGAACAGAATGTTGAAATTTGGTTTACTTTGTAGGGGATATAATCGTATATTTGAAATTTTTTATATATTTAAGAACATATGTAACATTTTAGTTTTAGCGATCACTTGTAAATTAAATATGTATTTTTGTACTCGACTTTTTTGATATAATATTTTATATTCTAAAGAATATATCTTTGTGATTTAGCTGACGCAAAAAATGATTGATAACACTACTCAATACCAATTTTGATCAACTTAAGTTTCAAAGAATAAAGTAGACCTTTCCTAAAATAAAATTTGGCATATTTAGTTTCCGAGATATCGGTGAAAACGTGGAAATTCCCATTTTTGTAAAAACACTACTTCATGTACCTAGGTACGTCAAAAATTTGTATTTTTCATTTTTTTTGTCGGTGTAAACTGTTTAATTATACATTATACTAGTTCCCCATAAACATTTTTTGCCCTTAAGATAAGTATCTTAAGCACTATACCAAAATCGTTAAAAAAATTTGGAAAAAAAGACTTAATTTTTTACAAAATTTCAGATTTAACCACTTTAAAATCATAAAAAGTCTATGGACGAAACAACGTTAGCCTTCGCGTGTAGTCTTTTCGACCGCCCATGGTGAATAAAGGCTCATAAAATTGCTGTATGGACTCACAGACATTTGGCAGCTCTACTAGCTTGAGCTTAGTTCATTATCAATCGAATACACAAGTTCTGCCTCTTTTTTACGCTTGTCGACTGTTTATAGCAACCTTTTTTTCAGTTGCCTCTCGTCGTCGAAAAGACTACGCGCGCCCGAAGTCGTTTTTGCTCAACATGGCTAAGAAATGAATAAGTGAAAGTATACAATGCAAAAGCTATTAGAGGAGAATGATGAAAATGTAAAACTTTATGCGGTCAGATATCTCTACAACTTATCTGATGTGAAATCTAAAGGGCCAAAAATGTCTGCCTGTATTACTTGCTATACTGAAATGTAGATTTCAATGTTTTTCTCTGATTTAAAATTAGCAAAACAAAAGCAAACTTTCGTTGTTGTTAAATATTGTTTTCTAATTACATAATATGACATGATAACATGAGCTTCAGTACTTAAATCACCCAGTTAAAAGAGACGTCGAAAAGACTACGCGCGACTGCTTGTGTTACAAAAAGCGGCGCGCCCGCTTGAAGGTTAATAGATATATGTATATATATACTAGGGTGGGCCAAAAAAATCGATTTTCGTTTTTTTCAAAGGCTAAATAGAAATTCGTATTCCTGACCATAAATGGAGTATAATGACCAAATATGAGTTTTTTATGTTAATGGGAAAGCGTGCCTCATCGCCGTTTTTTGTTTTTGTGAAAAGCTTTTATGTAAATGAATATATCTTCTCACCCAAAAATCGTACAGCCAACTTTTACCCCCAGTTTTTGCAGGGAATTGAACGCTCTACAAAAAAGGTTTTATAAATTTTTTTCATTTATGTGGCCATTACAAAGTTCTTCGAGGTCGAAAATTGACTAATTTCTGAAACCCATAAGGTTTTGTTAAAAGTAGTGTCGCTCAAAAATAGCCAAATATTAAGTAATGAATTTTAGATATTTAAATAGAAAATTTCACGTTCTACAAAAATGTAAAATGGATTTTTTTCATTTACCAAACCATTAAAGAGATATTCACTCTTAACAACGGAACATTTAAAATCGGCATTAAAAATGCAGAAGTTAGATGTTAACATTTTGTAGTTGCCTACATTGCTTCCCATATCTAGTTTGCAAAAACAACAAGAACCGAAAATAATCAGTTTTGCAAGTGTCCTTGAGAAGATTTAAGGTATTTAATATAATTATGTATTTACGCCTGCCTGAGATTCTTTACCAATACATACACGTACCTAACGCTCGTTAACAGTGATTCAAGAAGATCTTTTTAAAGAAAGGATTAGGTATATATTTAAATCGTTAGCCCACTAGCAGGTAGCTACATCTTTTCTTTTTACTTTACTCAGCACAAAAGAAAAAAGTTGCACATTCATAGGGATCCCAATGCCGAAAATTCTCGAGCTAAAGTTACCAACCATGAAAGAAGTTCTGTGCGTATTTTTTTACCAGTTAAATAATCTTAAAGCATCTGTCTCAAAAAGTGCTAAAAGTGCAGCAGCTCAGGTTATAGAGCTTTGGAAAAATATGGTATTCCTACTACCAAATCTCTAAATATAGAGAGAAGAATTGTTCGATGTTATTACAAGTGGCGAGGTATAATAATAAATTATAAACGCAAGAAATCACCAACCCAGAAGAAGAAAGAATCGTCACTTCAAAAAGATTTAAAAATGTTATTCGATGATGTTGATCCGAAGTCTTTAAAATCGTATAAAAACAGTATTAAGGAGTTGTATTTAAATCAGAAAAGCGGCAAACGTAAAGAATTTATCCATCACAACGTAATTTCTCCTAACATAAGTGAAAATTTGATGGCAGCAGAACAAATAGGTAAGGATTTATTTTTAATCAATAACTAGCACAATATTTTGTGATCTTTTAAATTTATGAACTTCTCATTATTTCGTTTTCAAAAATAATATTCTTTTTTTTGTCTAGATCTAAGTCAACCATGGTCATCCTGCAGTAGGATTACTGACAGTGAAAAGTCGGATCCCACATCTTTTCAATTATTCAGTCCAAGTACACATTTTGGTTCGGATATTACTTATGAACCGCCAATACAGAAATCAACAAAATTTAATGTTCTAACCCCAGAACTCATCTCTGCTCTTGACAGAGCTAATGTCAGTAGTAGAAACGCGATGTTTATAATAACTCCAGTTTTGTCAAGTGTTGGCATCAGGATAGAAGATACAACTCTTAGTTACAAAACATTTCAACAAACCCGTCTGATGCTAAGAGAGGACATTGCTCAAGGGCTGAAAGACGATTTAAAAACACAGGATAAATACGTCGTACACTGGGATGGGAAATTGCTGCAAGATATTTCAGAGTCACTGCATTTGGATTTGAGCAGTTTCTAGGAGTTCCAAAAATGGACTTTAGATGAATGGGCTATTACTCGATACGTCAAAGCAATGTGTTTCGACACGACCAATCAGCTGATTCGACCAAACTTACGGGTTTTAATGCAATCGATTATTGGTGCCATATCGTAACGCTAAGGTCGTAACCGCGGTAACGATAAACAGCTGATTACCTTTTTGCTTATTGCTTACAAGTTTTTGCAGTCAATCAGCTGTTTACGGTTACCGCACCAATAATCGATAAAAATGTATCGCATAGGGTTGCGTTAGGGATACGACTACAGCGTTACGACAAACATCACCAATAATTCCAGCTTTAGGAAGAGAATTGATATACTTGCCGTGTCGCCATCACATGAATGAAAACATTAATTCTTCGTTGAGTGCGGACGTGTTTTTTTAATCGCTTTTTTTCAAAATTCGTTTTTTGCCTTCTAGTTAGCCTTAATTACCTTACTATTATAAGCAAAAGTGTCTGCCGTGCTAAACCTATAGATCCTACATAAAAAAATAGTGACATGTTGTGCAATTTTTTAATAATAAAGTGCGTAATTTATTATTAACATTTGCCAACTGTATTCATATTTGGTTTTGTGTTCATATTTCCTAATCGCTTTGCTTTGTTTTCTGCTTTGCGTGTTCATTCTGTCTGTGTTCACAGCCTGCTGACCGCGCAATCGTTATCTCAGCTGTGCAGAGTTCCAGTAGTGCAATTTTTAATAACAAAGTGCTTCCCTATTTAAAAATCACTCCGCTTTTGTTACTGCCTCCGAGCTCTTTTTTGCCTGTGTTCACTGCTTGCGAGGAAGGTACGGAAAATAAGTGAAAATAGAAAGAATAAAAAATAAAGGAAAGAAAGGTAATGAAACGCTAAAAAAAAATAAGTAAAGGAAATGAATGGAAAAGAAAGAAAACTAAAGGAGTTACGGAAAGGAAAAGGAAAAAGTAAGGAAACGGTAGGAAAGGAAAGGTAGGAAAAGGAAAGGTAAGGAAAAAAGTGAAAGAAAATAAAGGTAAGAAAAAAATAAAAGAAAAGAAATGAAATGACAAAAAAATGAATAAAATGAGAGGAAACTAAGGGAAACGAAACTAAAGCAAAGGAAACGAAAGGAAATTAAAGAGAAAGAAAATAAAAGGAAAAAAAGGAATGTAATGGAAATGGAGAGAAAGGTCAGGTAAGAGAATAAAAGAAACGAAAAGAAAGGAAAATAAAAGAAAAGAACAGAAAAGAGAGAAAGAAAGAAAGGAATTAAAATGAAATGAAAGAAGAGAAAAGGAAAGAAAAGGAAAAGAAAAGAGAGGGAAGAAAAGGAAAGGAAAGGAAAGAAATACGTATGAAGACTACCTAAGAAGAATAAATAATTATCAACATTGAAACTATAACTGAATGGTGTAAAGAGGGAGGAAAAGGCAAAATGAACAGGAATGTATAGAAACCAAAAATATAAAAAATTTGAAAAGAATGGCAAATTTAAGAAACAGCAAAAAGGTAAGAAAATAAAATAAGCTTTTGTGGTTGAATTTCAACCACTGGGCGAACTCTAGTCAATATAATTTTAAAAAAAAGTATTTTTTTTTGCCCAGTCTAATGTGTTAGTTTACTTTGCAATTTTTTATTTTCATTACAATTTACAATTTATAACCTCCTTTTTCGATTTTTCTGCTACCATTTCCTCGACGAAAGAAAAAACATTCCTACCTTTTTTTATTCGCAAACGAAACCCGCATACATTTTCATATTGGGAGTGTCAGTGATAAACGTCAAGGGAAGAGCAAACCTTCTTATAATTGAATCATGGACCAAAACATAGTGATATAAAAAAAAATCTAAAATTGCTTCATTTGCAGGAAAACTATCAAAAATAAGACAAATTGTATGACAGCGTAAGACTTAGGTAAAAATATTGTCAACAAGTAAGAAAGTTTAAGTTCGGGTAAACCGAACATTAAACACCAAGCGGAAGTTTTCATATGATTTTCGAAATTTTCCATTTCGGAAGTGGACGTGGTTGGAAAGCGATTTCGTCCAATTACATCAGGTATGCTTCCCATTATGGTAGAACACCTTGTACCAAATTTCATCGTTCTACATTAATCAGTTTTAAAGTTATGTCCTGTGAAATTTTCAAATATGCCTCCCTGATCACCTGTAAAATTAGATCATTTCATCCATTTATGTCAATTTAAGTGATTTTTGAAGCTTTCGATAACCAAAGTGGGCGTGGTTGCGGAACTACTTTATCCAATTTCTTCAGGTATACTCCCAACGATACTTGTATGCTTTGTGCAAAATTTCATTGTTCTATCGTAATCAGTTTACAAGTTAAATGCTTCTTTGTTGAGCCAACTGGCGCCAGTTGGGGACACCGCGTGTTCTGGGATCTGCCTCCACTTGATCCTGCCATCGGAGTGGTGGCCTCCCTCTTCCTCTATTTTCACCGCTGCTAATCCCCTATGAGCTACAATATGTTCATTTTGGTTCTTAAAAGTATATCCGGTTTTTATTTCCCTGCCTGCCACCTACTCTACCTAATAGCTGTTAATAGCACAAAAACATACCTACAGCTTTTCCTGACACCTGTCGGCTGATAGCTCAATTACCTACATAAAATTAAACCGCCAAGGCAATTATGGCCATCTCGCTTTTACTTATTAGCTTTTACCGGGCTTTCAAAACCAGTACGAATCAATATCCAACAGAAAATAAAATAAAAATACTCAAAACTCGTCCATACAATTTTTACTTAAATTTATGTTTGGGGAGTGGACCTACGTATGCCCACATTAAACAAAGACACCTTTTAAAGCTCAATTCATTGTATTTTCTCTTTATTTAAACTTAAACTAAAAAGGAATCAAGTTTGTCTACAACTCTTTCCACTGAAGGGGTAAGTTCTCTATACATATAGAGAAGTGCTAGCCCCTTTAATCTCTCTTGGGAAATTGTACTTCTTAAATACGTTTCAGTCTTCGAAGTGATGAAAATGATGTTTCATTTTCACATGTTGTAATAGGAATAATTACTAGAATATTCAGTAAATTAAATATATTTGGTAAAATTTCCTTTCCACAAAGTTCAATAGCTTGTAAAACTGTATTTGGCCTACCTTCGAGCTTTAAGCTGGAAATAGTTTTATCTAATCTTGGCTTGCGTCATAATGACGTTTAACCGCCTAGGCAATTTTGGCCGTTTCGTATCAAAGCACGCCAGTCATTCCTTTTTAGCGATAACTGAATTGGAAACCCCAAGGGAGTTCAAGTCATCCTCCACCTGTAGTTTCCATCTCAGTCGAGGTCTCCCCAAACGTATATTTCTGCTTTAAAATCTTCGAAATCTCCTTCCAAGTCATCATCATAAAAATTATACAACTTCTTTAAAGTAACTACAGCATCATCGTCAAGTGTAAACACCTTTTCTGGAAAAAGAACTTTAAATCAAATGAGTAAGTCTTTATACCTCAGAAACCTATCATTGAGACTAGAAATAAAAAAATCTAAAATGGGATGCAGAGATAAAAGACGTTAAAAAGTTTCGACGCCTAATGTCTCCGTATTAGAAACCCTTGGTTTTTTAAAAGTGGAGCCATTCGTTTCTGCTTGCTTCTGAGCAATATTAAACAAAGTTCTAAACTCTTGTTCGGCATTTTCTCTTATCCAACATAAATCTTTCAAAGTTATATCGGCTAAGTTAAGTGCTTGCTTTTTAATTTTTCCAGACAATCCTGTAAAACACACTGCCTTTTAGGTGTATTGAAAAAATCATACAATTTACCTACAACACCAAGACAATTTCTTATATACACATTCCCACACGAACAAAATCCCCCCCCCCCCCCCTTGAGTGCGCCAATGTCCTGAACTCTTCTTTGTCTGAAATGTTCTCTGGCAGCAGTATGTGCTTTCGTTGGGGGTTATAAAGACTGGGGCTTGCTTGATTGATACACGTAGGCACGCCACTGCCGCTCTGTAACTGTTATTCTTCGAATACTTTTTTATTAAAAAATGTGTTTTCCAAATCAACAGTAAAAAAAAATAAATTGAAAATTTAGAGATACATCCATATCCTGTTGTACCTGAATTCGACCTTGTGCCATGCGAAATAAAAGGACACCCTTTTGCGCGTAGGTGTGTAGGGTTGATCTTGAAAGTGTTCCACAAGTTCAAAAAACAATGCGATCGCAAATTTTGTAAACAACATGTTTTGTGTGTAAGGATTCTATGAAAGGGTGGCGGATACATACAAACATACCTGCATGTAGAAATATCTACAAGAACTTAGTTAGGTAGGTACCTGAGTATTCGACCACACGACCTATGCGTTGATCTTTGCCTGCGACACCTAAAAGATGTCCTATAAAAGGACGCTGCTAATATATGAATCATTCATTAGCAAAAAAACTTTGCAATTGTTATAAGGAAGATAACCGCAAGCTGCAATAAATACATTTTAGCAAACATTTCAAAATGAGACCCGAAGCTACATTAAAGCAAACAATCCGAACAGTCTACACCCAGCAACAAGTTAAGATATTGGAGGAGGAATACCGGAGCACCAAGTTCATCTCAAGCCAACGTAGAAAGGAATTGGCAGAAACACTAGGTGTTGGCGATAAGCAAATAATGTATTGGTTCCAGAATCGGCGTGCAAAAGAAAGCCGCCTCGAACATCTAGAGGAAGCGAAAATTATCGAAATCGAGGCATTCTTGAAGAATGAAAGGTCAACTATTAAGCGGCAACACATTGATGACATCGATGATATCCTGGATGTAGTGCAAAGGCATGCATGTGGAGATATATTCAGCGCAACGTTGGATTCACTGGAAACCCCGTTATCACCACCAAGAAAGCGTCAAAGAATCGAAATACTCGATCAACAGATTTTGTTTCCAGGAGCTTGTGAATGGAAAAGGGTTTGTTGCAACGAGGAGTCCTGCGCTAAGGCACCGAAGCGTCACATTTTGCAGACAATTCAGCTGGACACAGAGGATAAAGAACAGAATGTTGAAATTTGGTTTTCTCTGTAGGGGATATAATCGTATATTTGAAATTTTTTATATATTTAAGAACATATGTAACATTTTAGTTTTAGCGATCACTTGTAAATTAAATATGTATTTTTGTACTCGACTTTTTTGATATTATATTAATAATATTTTATATTCTAAAGAATATATCTTTGTGATTTCATCATCATCATTTATTGGCGCTTAACCGCCTAAGCGATTTTGGCCGTCGCCTATCAAAGCACGCCAGTCATTCCTTTTTAGCGATAACTGACGCCAATTGGAAACCCCAAGGGAGTTAAAGTCATCCTCCACCTGTTGTTTCCATCTCAGTCGAGGCCTCCCCCTTCCTCTGCTGCCGAATTCGGGTGACGATTGGAAAACCTTCTGGGCTGGAGCTTCTTTGTCCATTCGCATGACGTGACCCAGCCAGCGGAGCCTTTGGGCTTTAATTCGCTGGACTATGGTCAGATCTGCGTAAAGCTCGTACAGCTCGTCGTTAAATCTCCTTCGATACTCGCCGTCGGCATCACGGGAAGGACCATAAATCTTCCCGAGAACTTTTCTCTCAAATACTCCAAGGGCCATCTCATCTTCTCTTGACATTGTCCATGAATCTGAGCCATACATCAGGACAGGTATGATGAGAGACTTATAGAGCGCGATCTTTGTTCTTCGAGAGAGGACTTTACTTCTCAATTGCCTACTCAGTCCAAAGTAGCACTTGTTCGCAAGAGTGATTCTCCGTTGGATTTCTAGACTGATATTATTTTCGGTGTTAATGCTGGTTCCCAAATAGACGAAGTCCCTCACAGTTTCAAATTTGTAACTATCAACAGTGACGTGGCTGCCAAGGCGCAGGTGCGCCGATTCTTTCTTTGATGACAGCAAATACTTCGTCTTGTCCTCGTTGACCGCAAGACCCACTTTTTTCGCTTCTTTATCCAGTCCAGAGAAGGCAGCGCTTACGGCGCGGTTGTTAAGGCCAATGATATCAATATCATCGGCATACGCCAGCAATTGCACGCTCTTGTAAAAGATTGTACCATTGCGGTTTAGCTCTGCTGCTCGAATTATCTTCTCCAGCATCAGGTTGAAGAAATCGCACGAAAGGGAGTCGCCCTGTCTGAAGCCTCGTTTGGTTTCAAATGGCTCAGAGAGGTCCTTCCCGACTCTGACGGAGCTGTTAGTATTGCTCAACGTCATTTGGCAAAGCCGTATAAGCTTTGCAGGGAAGTCAAATTCAGACATTGCGGCATACAGGCAACTCCTTTTTGCGCTATCAAAAGCGGCTTTGAAATCGACAAAGAGATGGTGTGTGTCGATTCTTTTATCATGGGTCTTCTCCAGGATTTGGCGTATCGTGAAAATCTGGTCGATGGTAGACTTACCAGGTCTAAAGCCACACTGATAAGGTCCAATCAGCTTGTCTACGATGGGCTTCAGTCTTTCACACAATACGCTAGAAAGAACCTTATATGCGATATTAAGAAGGCTGATGCCGCGGTAGTTGGTGCGGTTAGCGGGATCGCCTTTCTTGTGGATTGGGCAGAGCACACTTAAATTCCAATCTGCAGGCATGCACTCGTCTGACCATATTCTGCATAAGAGCTGATGCATGCTTTTTACCAGCTCTTCGCCTCCGTGTTTGAACAGCTCGGCGGGTAGTCCGTCTTTTCCAGGCGCTTTGTTGTTTTTGAGCCGGGATATAGCTATCCTCACTTCATCATAGTCAGGTGGTGGGACGACTTTTCCATCGTCAGGGATTGGGGTATCGGGTTCGACGTCTCCCTCGCAATTTAGCAGTGAGGAGAAGTGCTCCCTCCATAATTTAAGTACACTCTGTACGTCGGTTACCAGGTCGCCATTATTGTCCTTACAGGAACTTGCCCCGGTCTTAAAACCTTCCGTCATCCGCCGGATCTTTTCATAGAATTTTCGGGCATCATTCCTGTCAGCCAGCATCTCAAGCTCCTCACACTCACGCCTTTCGGCCTCACGTTTCTTTTTTCTGAAAAGGCGTCTCTCTTCCTTCTTTGCCTCACCATAGCGTTGCCATACACTGCGGGTTGCGCCCGTTCGCAACGTCTCCCTGTAGGCAGCGTCCTTTTTGTCCGAGGCAGTGCTGCATTCCTCATCGTACCAGTTGTTTTTGCGGGCTCGCTGGAACCCTATAGTGGCCTCAGCGGCGGTACGTAATGAGTGAGAGATATGCTTCCATTGCTCGGTTGCATCGTTAGGTCGAGGATTGCTCTCCGATAGCAGGTGTGAGAGTCGAGTGGAGAAATTGTCAGCTGTCTGTGTCGTGCGCAGCTTCTCGACGTCAAACTTTCCTTCCGTTACTGTGCGCACTTTCTTTGCTACACAGAGGCGTGTGCGTATCTTGGCTGCAACAAGATAATGGTCCGAGTCGATATTGGGACCACGAAGGGTACGCACGTCCAGAACGGTGGAGCTATGTCTGCCGTCGATCATGACATGATCAATCTGGTTTCTTGTTCTTTGATCAGGAGACAGCCATGTGGCTTGGTGTATTCGTTTATGCTGGAACCTGGTACTACTGATGACCATATTGCGAGCAGCGGCGAAATCAATCAACCTAGTGCCGTTGGGGGATGTTATATCATGGAGACTAAATTTTCCAACTGTTGGACCAAAGACTCCTTCCTTGCCCACCTTCGCATTAAAGTCGCCGAGCACGATTTTGATATCATGTTGGGGGCAGCGATCATAAGTCTGTTCAAGTTTATCGTAGAAGGAGTCCTTCTCTGCGTCGTCCGTCTCCTCAGTCGGCGCATAGGCGCAGATAAATGTTATGTTGAAAAATTTCGCTTTGATGCGGATCGCAGCGAGACGCTCGTCCACGGGGGTGAACGCTAGTACTTGGCGGCGAAGTCTCTTTCCCACCACGAAACCTACACCACGCGCTTTGCCGCGTGTCTGGCCACTGTAGTATACGTCACAAGGTCCGATGGTCGTCTTTCCTTGTCCCGTCCATCGCATTTCCTGCAGGGCGGTGATGTCAGCCTTTGCGTTAACGAGGACATCAACCAGTCGGGCAGCGGTACCGTCCCTTGAAAGGGTCCGGACATTCCCGGTACATGCCCTAATATCCAAATCATTATGCCTTATTCGTTTTGCCGGGTCGTCAACATTAAAGGGGGTTCTCATCCGAGGCTTTAATACATTTTTCATTGGACTAAATTTTTTACGTGGCGGGTCCCAAACCCAGCGCACAACCCGTTTCGGGGTTTTTGGAAAATATTTACACATTTATATAGCGAGCCGCTTACTTCAAGACAGACGCCCGCTTGCAGCCGCACCTCATGGTGAACAGACGCTGCGCAAAAAACCTCGGTGAGCCCTTAAACCAAGTATGTCAGAGTGGCCCCACCGGGGCTCCCTCTCTTTCTGCCGCGAGCCTAGGTAGCTCCCGTTGCCCAGAGTGCACGAACGAGGACGCAAGAGTCGGGATTGAGCAAGGTCACTTAGCAACCACACTCCATTACACTCCATCTTTGTGATTTAGCTGACGCAAAAAATGATTGATAACACTACTCAATACCAATTTTGATCAACTTAAGTTTCAAAGAATAAAGTAGACCTTTACTAAAATAAAATTTGGCATATTTAGTTTCCGAGATATCGGTGAAAATGTGGAAATTCCCATTTTTGCAAAACACTACTTCATGTACCTAGGTACGTCAAAAATTTGTATTTTTCATTTTTTTTTGTCGGTGTAAACTGTTTAATTATACATTATACTAGTTCCCCATAAACATTTTTTGCCCTTATCTTAAGTAGTTTGGGCACTAGGTATGCCAAAATCGTTCAAAAAATTTTGGAAAAAAAGACTAAATTTTTTACAAAATTTCAGATTTAACCACTTTAAAATCATAAAAAGTCTATGGACGAAACAACGTTAGCCTTCAGCAAAAAATTCTACATAGAATTTATATAACAAATTTCAAGGATATGGTAATTTCGGAAATTTTCTTGGGTGAAAACAGAAAATTTTTGATTGAGAAATTTCAATATAACAGGGCTTATGAAGTCTAAGGCACATCATAATTTTGTACTGGTATGCTTAAAATTTTCGTCTACCTAACTTTTTTCGTCCATGGACTTTTTATACCTAGCGTTTTAGTACTAGTACAAGGGTATTATAATTTTGTCCACATAACGGTACTACGTAACGGCACCAAATAATCGAGATAGATATAGAGTTCCATATATATAGGTTGTTAGGTTGAAAAGAGTAGTTCATTAAGGCTTGTCCGTCCGTCCGTGTACACGAAAAATTGAGTAATAATTGAGATATTCACATGAAATTTTGTATACAGGATAGCCACCCCTGACTCGGATTTTGCAGAAAAAAACACGACTGATAATGGAAGGATTGAGGATACAACAAAGAATTAAACACAACATAAATTGTGCTTATTCAACAGCGATAGCAGAGCGAAGAAGATGTGCGCGAGTTAGCGACATAGTCTCACAAATACAAAAACATCCATAAAACACATATTAACCTTCAGGAGGTCGCGTGTAGTCTTTTCGACCGCCCATGGTGAATAAAGGCTCATAAAATTGCTGTATGGACTCACAGACATTTGGCAGCTCTACTAGCTTGAGCTTAGTTCATTATCAATCGAATACACAAGTTCTGCCTCTTTTTTACGCTTGTCGACTGTTTATAGCAAGCATTTTCTTCAGTTGCCTCTCGTCGTCGAAAAGACTACGCGCGCCCGAAGTCGTTTTTGCTCAACATGGCTCAGAAATGAATAAGTGAAAGTATACAATGCAAAAGCTATTAGAGGAGAATGATGAAAATGTAAAACTTTATGCGGTCAGATATCTCTGACAACTTATGTGATGTGAAATCTAAAGGGCCAAAAATGTCTGCCTGTATTACTTGCTGATACTGAAATGTAGGTTTCAATGTTTTTCTCTCATTTAAAATTAGCAAAACAAAAGCAAACTTTCGTTGTTGTTAAATATTGTTTTCTAATTACATAATAACTAAAATTATTAAAAATACATGAGCTTCAGTACTTAAATCACCCAGTTAAAAGAGACGTCGAAAAGACTACGCGCGACTGCTTGTGTTACAAAAACGGCGCGCCCGCTTGAAGGTTAATAGATATATGTATATATATACTAGGGTGGGCCAAAAAAATCGATTTTCGTTTTTTTCAAAGGCTACATAGAAATTCGTATTCCTGACCATAAATGGAGTATAATGACCAACTATGAGTTTTTTATGTTAATGGGAAAGCGTGCCTCATCGCCGTTTTTTGTTTTTGTGAAAAGCTTTTATGTAAATGAATATATCTTCTCACCCAAAAATCGTACAGCCAACTTTTACCCCAGTTTTTGCAGGGAATTGAACGCTCTACAAAAAATATTTTATAAATTTGTTTCATTTATGTGGCCATTACAAAGTTCTTCGAGGTCGAAAATTGACTAATTTCTGAAACCCATAAGGTTTTGTTAAAAGTAGTGTCGCTCAAAAATAGCCAAATATTAAGTAATGAATTTTAGATATTTAAATAGAAAATTTCAAGTTCTACAAAAATGTATAATGGATTTTTTTCATTTACCAAACGATTAAATTTCAGCTACCGATATATGACAGTTTATGTGAACTTCGAAATTTTCGATATCGCAAGAGGCAGGTTATCATCCGATTTCGCCCATTTTTAATAGCCTAATTAACCTTGGCCAGAAAGTAAGGTTTAAACCAAAATTAATGCAAATATCTAAATTTTTAGTAAAGTTATGACAGTTTATGTGATTTTCGATACCGACAAAAGGGACGTGGTTATAATCCGATTTCGCCCATTTTCTCTAGCAAGCTACCTTGGCCATAAAGTAATCTGTATACCAAATTTAATACAAATTCCTCAATTTTTACTCAAGTTATGTTAATTTGTATGATTTTCTAAATTTTCGATATCGGAAAAGGGGGCGTGGTTATCATCCGATTTCGCCCATTTTCAATAGCAAACCTACCTTGGCCAAAAAGTAACCTGTATATAAAATTTCATGCAAATATCTTAATTTTTACTCAAGTTATCGTGTACAAAGTCGGACGGACGGATGGATAGACGGACGGACATGCCTGAATAGACTCCTCTTTTCAACCTAAGAACTTTCATACATGAATCTTGATTATTTTGCGCCGGACAAAACTATAATACCCCTGTACTAGTACGCTGGGTATAAAAATGACTCCCTTAAAAGTGGCCGGGGCCACGCCCACTTTAGAAAATGTATCAAAAAATCATTATATAATGACCATGGGGATTCACCTATAAAATTATATAATTTTACCCATTCCCGTTAGCGATTTATGTCAATTTAGGTGATTTTAGAAATTTTCGATATCGAAAGTGGGCATGGTTGGAGGGCCATTTTATCTATTTTCATCAGGTATACTCCCAACTATACTAGTATGCTTTTTAGAAAATTCCATCGTTCTATCGTAATCAGATTAAAAGTTACTACCAGTCAAATTTTCAAAAATGCCTCTCTTAAAAGTGGGCGGTGCCACGCCCCCTATAAAAGATTCATAGAAAAATCATAAGAGAATTACCAGGGAGATTCACCTATAAAATTATATCATTTAGATACGTCAATTTATGTGATTTTCGAAATTTTCGATATCGAAAGTGGGCATGGTTGGGGGGCGATTTTATCCAATTTCATCAAATATACTCCCAACGATACTAGTATGCCTTGTGCCAAATTTCATCGTTCCATCTTAATCAGTTCAAAAGTTACGACCAGTCAAATTTTCAAAAATTCCACCCTTAAAAGTCGGCGGCGCCACGCCCACTATAAAAAAGTTTTGGAAAAATCATATGAGGATAGCCGGTTGGATTCACCTTTGAAATTACATCATTTAAGCCATTTCAGTTACCGAGATATGTCAATTTGTGTGATTTTCGAAATTTACGATATCGAAAAAGGGGGCGTGGTTATCATCCGATTTCGCCCATTTTCAATAGCAACCTACCTAGGCCAGAAAGTAACCTGTATACAAAATTTCATGCAAATATCTCAATTTTTAATCAAGTTATCGTGTACACAGACGGACGGACATGGCTTATTGAACTCCTCTTTTCAGCCTAAGAACTTTCATATATGGACA
Source organism: Campiglossa producta (assembly GCA_964058755.1). Classification (NCBI taxonomy): domain Eukaryota; kingdom Metazoa; phylum Arthropoda; class Insecta; order Diptera; family Tephritidae; genus Campiglossa; species Campiglossa producta. The sequence goes on along the minus strand of CAXKVI010000080.1, from coordinate 171,776 downwards.
AATCCGCCGTAGTGTTACATTTTTGGATACTCGGATGCTACACATGGGTTAATGAATTAAAGCCGTTTAAAAAGCATATGGATATTTAGTTTGACGTATTCACTATCACCTCTGAAGATATGGATGGAAAAAATGTAGACAAAAAGTTTTTTCAGAACTTTGAAGAGTGAAAAACGTCGATTTTTCCGTTTTTTCAAGTGATACTCGTTTTTTTTTTTTTGGTATTTGTTCTATAAAATTTTGAGGCATTAATGTATCGCTTTGAAATTTTAACTGGGTATAGGTTGTTAGGTTGAAAAGAGTAGTTCATTAAGGCTTGTCCGTCCGTCCGTGTACACGAAAAATTGAGTAATAATTGAGATATTCACATGAAATTTTGTATACAGGATAGCCACCCCTGACTCGGATTTTGCAGAAAAAAACACGACTGATAATGGAAGGATTGAGGATACAACAAAGAATTAAACACAACATAAATTGTGCTTATTCAACAGCGATAGCAGAGCGAAGAAGATGTGCGCGAGTTAGCGACATAGTCTCACAAATACAAAAACATCCATAAAACACATATTAACCTTCAGGAGGTCGCGTGTAGTCTTTTCGACCGCCCATGGTGAATAAAGGCTCATAAAATTGCTGTATGGACTCACAGACATTTGGCAGCTCTACTAGCTTGAGCTTAGTTCATTATCAATCGAATACACAAGTTCTGCCTCTTTTTTACGCTTGTCGACTGTTTATAGCAAGCATTTTCTTCAGTTGCCTCTCGTCGTCGAAAAGACTACGCGCGCCCGAAGTCGTTTTTGCTCAACATGGCTCAGAAATGAATAAGTGAAAGTATACAATGCAAAAGCTATTAGAGGAGAATGATGAAAATGTAAAACTTTATGCGGTCAGATATCTCTGACAACTTATGTGATGTGAAATCTAAAGGGCCAAAAATGTCTGCCTGTATTACTTGCTGATACTGAAATGTAGGTTTCAATGTTTTTCTCTCATTTAAAATTAGCAAAACAAAAGCAAACTTTCGTTGTTGTTAAATATTGTTTTCTAATTACATAATAACTAAAATTATTAAAAATACATGAGCTTCAGTACTTAAATCACCCAGTTAAAAGAGACGTCGAAAAGACTACGCGCGACTGCTTGTGTTACAAAAACGGCGCGCCCGCTTGAAGGTTAATAGATATATGTATATATATACTAGGGTGGGCCAAAAAAATCGATTTTCGTTTTTTTCAAAGGCTACATAGAAATTCGTATTCCTGACCATAAATGGAGTATAATGACCAACTATGAGTTTTTTATGTTAATGGGAAAGCGTGCCTCATCGCCGTTTTTTGTTTTTGTGAAAAGCTTTTATGTAAATGAATATATCTTCTCACCCAAAAATCGTACAGCCAACTTTTACCCCAGTTTTTGCAGGGAATTGAACGCTCTACAAAAAATATTTTATAAATTTGTTTCATTTATGTGGCCATTACAAAGTTCTTCGAGGTCGAAAATTGACTAATTTCTGAAACCCATAAGGTTTTGTTAAAAGTAGTGTCGCTCAAAAATAGCCAAATATTAAGTAATGAATTTTAGATATTTAAATAGAAAATTTCAAGTTCTACAAAAATGTATAATGGATTTTTTTCATTTACCAAACGATTAAATTTCAGCTACCGATATATGACAGTTTATGTGAACTTCGAAATTTTCGATATCGCAAGAGGCAGGTTATCATCCGATTTCGCCCATTTTTAATAGCCTAATTAACCTTGGCCAGAAAGTAAGGTTTAAACCAAAATTAATGCAAATATCTAAATTTTTAGTAAAGTTATGACAGTTTATGTGATTTTCGATACCGACAAAAGGGACGTGGTTATAATCCGATTTCGCCCATTTTCTCTAGCAAGCTACCTTGGCCATAAAGTAATCTGTATACCAAATTTAATACAAATTCCTCAATTTTTACTCAAGTTATGTTAATTTGTATGATTTTCTAAATTTTCGATATCGGAAAAGGGGGCGTGGTTATCATCCGATTTCGCCCATTTTCAATAGCAAACCTACCTTGGCCAAAAAGTAACCTGTATATAAAATTTCATGCAAATATCTTAATTTTTACTCAAGTTATCGTGTACAAAGTCGGACGGACGGATGGATAGACGGACGGACATGCCTGAATAGACTCCTCTTTTCAACCTAAGAACTTTCATACATGAATCTTGATTATTTTGCGCCGGACAAAACTATAATACCCCTGTACTAGTACGCTGGGTATAAAAATGACTCCCTTAAAAGTGGCCGGGGCCACGCCCACTTTAGAAAATGTATCAAAAAATCATTATATAATGACCATGGGGATTCACCTATAAAATTATATAATTTTACCCATTCCCGTTAGCGATTTATGTCAATTTAGGTGATTTTAGAAATTTTCGATATCGAAAGTGGGCATGGTTGGAGGGCCATTTTATCTATTTTCATCAGGTATACTCCCAACTATACTAGTATGCTTTTTAGAAAATTCCATCGTTCTATCGTAATCAGATTAAAAGTTACTACCAGTCAAATTTTCAAAAATGCCTCTCTTAAAAGTGGGCGGTGCCACGCCCCCTATAAAAGATTCATAGAAAAATCATAAGAGAATTACCAGGGAGATTCACCTATAAAATTATATCATTTAGATACGTCAATTTATGTGATTTTCGAAATTTTCGATATCGAAAGTGGGCATGGTTGGGGGGCGATTTTATCCAATTTCATCAAATATACTCCCAACGATACTAGTATGCCTTGTGCCAAATTTCATCGTTCCATCTTAATCAGTTCAAAAGTTACGACCAGTCAAATTTTCAAAAATTCCACCCTTAAAAGTCGGCGGCGCCACGCCCACTATAAAAAAGTTTTGGAAAAATCATATGAGGATAGCCGGTTGGATTCACCTTTGAAATTACATCATTTAAGCCATTTCAGTTACCGAGATATGTCAATTTGTGTGATTTTCGAAATTTACGATATCGAAAAAGGGGGCGTGGTTATCATCCGATTTCGCCCATTTTCAATAGCAACCTACCTAGGCCAGAAAGTAACCTGTATACAAAATTTCATGCAAATATCTCAATTTTTAATCAAGTTATCGTGTACACAGACGGACGGACATGGCTTATTGAACTCCTCTTTTCAGCCTAAGAACTTTCATATATGGACAAATCCGCCGTAGTGTTACATTTTTGGATACTCGGATGCTACACATGGGTTAATGAATTAAAGCCGTTTAAAAAGCATATGGATATTTAGTTTGACGTATTCACTATCACCTCTGAAGATATGGATGGAAAAAATGTAGACAAAAAGTTTTTTCAGAACTTTGAAGAGTGAAAAACGTCGATTTTTCCGTTTTTTCAAGTGATACTCGTTTTTTTTTTTTGGTATTTGTTCTATAAAATTTTGAGGCATTAATGTATCGCTTTGAAATTTTAACTGGGTGTAGTTTTTGAGACGGAGATTCTAAAAATGTAAGCGGCGTTAATGTGCTACTCCAATATTTAAAGTTATCATCAATGAAAGTGAAAAACGTCGATTTTTCCGTTTTTTCAAGTGATACTCGTTTTTTTTTTTTTGGTATTTGTTCTATAAAATTTTGAGGCATTAATGTATCGCTTTGAAATTTTAACTGGGTGTAGTTTTTGAGACGGAGATTCTAAAAATGTAAGCGGCGTTAATGTGCTACTCCAATATTTAAAGTTATCATCAATGAAAGTAGCGATACTCTATTTTTGGCCTTTTTCAATATTTGTGAATTTGTGATTATAAGTTTTTGAGGCAACAGAGTATTAAAATTTTGGTTATACCCGATGATAGCCTATTATACAGCAAAACTTTCGGTGGTTTTAAATTTGATGTGCTCTCTGCAGTTTTGAAGTTAGAGGCAGAAATGTCTAGGTACTTTGCTGCGTAATTGTTTTTCGGTAGCATGCTTTTTTGTTGGCACAGCTACAGTGTTACTTTTATTACATGTTACTCTTTTGTAGTTTGTTGTCCCACACTACAGTAGTATAAAACCAAATGCCTCATTTTGAAAGATTAACATAACGAAAGTTATTGAAATTTGTACAAAGGGCAAATATGGGAAATTTTCGAGATATATCAGAAACTGTAAAAAAATTTGGAAAAATATATCTAATTACTTCCAAACTAATTTTTATTCAAACGTTAGTGAAATGAAACACAAATTAAGTATAATAATTAAAAAAAAAAAAAAAAAACATGCAAGTATACATATCATCATTATCTTATAACTTTAAACGAGCTAAACTTGTATATTTGTATATTTGTACATATGTATATCAAGACTATCTCGGGAACCGCTTGACCGATTTGGATAAATTTTGAATATAGATATTATTTTTGATTCTAAGACTATCAATTTGTGGGTTGCCACGTGGGGCGGTTTACAGGGTTGACACCCATCTAAATTTTTTTTAATTTTGTAGCAAAATAAGCCAATATGGGTATCGAATGACAGGTATTTTCAGCGAGATGCCAACTAAAATATTTTCAAGTAGGGTTGCCACCTAGGGTTGCCACCTCACCACAGTATTTTTGTTTATCCGGACAATTTCGGAACCGCTTGACCGATTTGGATGAAATTTGGCATATAGATAGTATGATTGATTATAAGACTATCCACTTGGGGGTTGTACAGGGTTGCCACCAATCTCAATTTGTTTAAATCATGGATTTATATATGGCAATATGGGTATCAAATGAATGGTGTTTTTGCCGTCATACCAACTAAAATATTTTCAAGTAGGGTAGCCGCCCAGAGTTACCGTTTCACCGTATTGTATTTGTATTGTATATTTTTGGGATCATATTTGGATTATTTTAAGATAATTTTGAGATCATTTAGGGGTCACTTTGGAATCATTTTGGGGCTATTTTGAGATCATTTTGGGTTCAGTTTTGGATAAATTTCGGGCAATTTCGCGGTAATTTTCGGATCATTTTGGAGTCATTTTGAGATCATTTTTGGATCATTTTGGGATAAATTTTGGGTCATTTCTCAGAGGGTCTTTTTGGGGTCGTTTTGGGATTGTTTTAGGATTATTTTGGGAACATTTTGGGATAATTTTGGCATCATTTTAGGGTACATTTAAGGGTGTTTTTGGGTTCATTTGGGATCATTTTGGAATCATTTTATGGTCATTTTTGGATCATTTTCGTATCATTTATCTTTCGTTGTGGATTCAATTTCGGATCATTTTGGGAACATTTAAGTTATTTTTCGGGATCATTTTAGGATTATTTTGGGATTATTTTTGGATCATTTTGGGTAAATAAAGTTAGCACTAAATTGATAGCACCGAGCAAGCTCGGTCACCCAAGTACTTTCTCTGTAATAGCCTTAAAGTTAAAGCTTTCATAATGGTCCCTTTAGTGAAGAGACTTAAAGTTCTCCTGTTCCAAATATCAGAAGAAGTAGAAATATCGATATGAGAACCATAGTACGTCAAAGCTCTCTTCAGTACCTTTCGTTTGATAGCCATATTGCAGGTAGAAAGATTTTTTACCCGGTTTCATATTTTTGAGGATATCTCGAAAACCGTGTTTCGGGTATCAAAAAAAAGTTTACCCAAATATACTTTACATAAATATCTACATGCTGCTAAACTTTTAACATAATCGGTAAAGAAGTGCTCAAATTAGCAAAAATATTTAACGGTTTTTGAGGTTTTACTTTCATCGATATATTTCGGATATCGACAATTTTTTCCCAAATCATTCTTCGTTTATTCGTCAGTACGCTGGTAAAATTTCAAGATGATTGGTAGGAAACTGTTAAAATGAATGCATAACCAACTTGGCACTAAAAATATTTGACGGTTTTTCGGCTATATATTTTTAACGATATCTCCAAAACCGGATGTCGGATATCAAAAAAATTTGGCCTAAATATAAGCTTCTTATATCTCCACACGCTGCTAAAATTTCAACAAAATCGGTGCAGTAGTGTTTAAATAAATGTATATTAAACACTGCGACTTGAATTTATATATATTATCTCCGATCTATTGACTATATCTTTTTGAGGCATTATGTAAGACGAATTACGCCGATAAATTTAAGCTGCTCTTTATCTACCAATGTACCAGAAAAAAAGTTATTCTTGTGCTTCGATGTTTTAAAAATTTTTTTTTTTTGGCAAAAATGTAACACTACGGCGGATTTTCCCATATGGAACTCTATATCTATCTCGATTATTTTGTGCCGTTACGTACTACCGTTATGTGAACAAAATTAATATACCCTTGTACTAGTACTAGTACACTGGGTATAAAAAGGAAGGGAAAAAAGGAAATGTTATGTAGGTAAAGGAGTGGAAAACAGAGGCAAATAGAGAAAGACAAAGAAAGGAAAGAAGAGAAAAAGAAAGGAAAAAAAAGAAAGCGAGGAGGAAGGTACGGAAAATAAATGAAAATAGAAAGAATGAAAAATAAAGGAAAGAAAGGTAATGAAACGCTAAAAAAAATAAGTAAAGGAAATGAATGGAAAAGAAAGAAAACTAAAGGAGTTACGGAAAGGAAAAGGAAAAAGTAAGGAAACGGTAGGAAATGAAAGGTAGGAAGAGGAAAGGTAAGGAAAAAAGTGAAAGAAAATAAAGGTAAAAAAAAAATAAAAGAAAAGAAATGAAATGACAAAAAAATGAATAAAATGAGAGGAAACGAAACAAAAGCAAAGAAAACGAAAGGAAATTAAAGAGAAAGAAAATAAAAGGAAAAAAAGGAATGTAATGGAAATGGAAAGAAAGGTCAGGTAAGAGAATAAAAGAAACGAAAAGAAAGGAAAATAAAAGAAAAGAACAGAAAAGAGAGAAAGAAAGAAAGGAAATAAAATGAAATGAAAGAAGAGAAAAGGAAAGAAAAGGAAAAGAAAAGAGAGGGAAGAAAAGGAAAGGAAAGGAAAGATATACGTATGAAGACTACCTAAGAAGAATAAATAATTATCGACATTGAAACTATAACTGAATGGTGTAAAGAGGGAGGAAAAGGCAAAATGAACAGGAATGTATAGAAACCAAAAATATAAAAAATTTGAAAAGAATGGCAAATTTAAGAAACAGCAAAAAGGTAAGAAAATAAAATAAGCTTTTGTGGTTGAATTTCAACCACTGGGCGAACTCTAGTCAATATAATTTAAAAAAAAAAGTATTTTTTTTTTTGCCCAGTCTAATGTGTTAGTTTACTTTGCAATTTTTTATTTTCATTACAATTTACAATTTATAACCTCCTTTTTCGATTTTTCTACTAAAAGGAAATGGCCTTGACGAAAGAAAAAACATTCCTACCTTTTTTTATTCGCAAACGAAACCCGCACACATTTTCATATTGGGAGTGTCAGTGATAAACGTCAAGGGAAGAGCAAACCTTCTTATAATTGAATCATGGACCAAAACATAGTGATATAAAAAAAATCTAAAATTGCTTCATTTGCAGGAAAAAATAAGACAAATTGTATGACAGCGTACGACTTAGGTAAAAATATTGTAAACAAGTAAGAAAGTTTAAGTTCGGGTAAACCGGAAGTTTTCATATGATTTTCGAAATTTTCCATTTCGGAAGTGGACGTGGTTGGAAAGCGATTTCGTCCAATTACATCAGGTATGCTTCCCATTATGGTAGAACACCTTGTACCAAATTTCATCGTTCTACATTAATCAGTTTTAAAGTTATGTCCTGTGAAATTTTCAAATATGCCTCCCTGATCACCTGTAAAATTAGATCATTTCATCCATTTATGTCAATTTAAGTGATTTTTGAAGTTTTGGCCAACCAAAGTGGGCGTGGTTGCCGAACTACTTTATCCAATTTCATCAGGTATACTCCCAACGATACTTGTATGCTTTGTGCAAAATTTCATTGTTCTATCGTAATCAGTTTACAAGTTAAATGCCTCTTTGTTGAGCCAACTGGCGCCAATTGGGGACACCGCGTGTTCTGGGATCTGCCTCCACTTGATCCTGCCATCGGAGTGGTGGCCTCCCTCTTCCTCTATTTTCACCGCTGCTAATCCCCTATGAGCTACAATATGTTCATTTTGGTTCTTAAAAGTATATCCGGTTTTTATTTCCCTGCCTGCCACCTACTACCTAATAGCTGTTAATAGCACAAAAACATACCTACAGCTTTTCCTGACACCTGTCGGCTGATAGCTCAATTACCTACATAAAATTAAACCGCCAAGGCAATGATGGCCATCTCGCTTTTACTTATTAGCTTTTACCGGGCTTTCAAAACCAGTACGAATCAATATCCAACAGAAAATAAAAAAAAAATACTCAAAACTCGTCCATACAATTTTTACTTAAATTTATGTTTGGGGAGTGGACCTACGTATGCCCACATTAAACAAAGGCACCTTTTAAAGCTCAATTCATTGTATTTTCTCTTTATTTAAACTTAAACTAAAAAGGAATCAAGTTTGTCTACAACTCTTTCCACTGAAGGGGCAAGTTCTCTATACATATAGAGAAGTGCTAGCCCCTTTAATCTCTCTTGGGAAATTGTACTTCTTAAATACGTTTCAGTCTTCGAAGTGATGAAAATGATGTTTCATTTTCACATGTTGTAATAGGAAGAGTTACTAGAATATTCAGTAAATTAAATATATTTGGTAAAATTTCCTTTCCACAAAGTTCAATAGCTTGTAAAACTGTATTTGGCCTACCTTCGAGCTTTAAGCTGGAAATAGTTTTATCTAATCTTGGCTTGCGTCATAATGACGTTTAACCGCCTAGGCAATTTTGGCCGTTTCGTATCAAAGCACGCCAGTCATTCCTTTTTAGCGATAACTGAATTGGAAACCCCAAGGGAGTTCAAGTCATCCTCCACCTGTAGTTTCCATCTCACTCGAGGTCTCCCCAAACGTATATTTCTGCTTTAAAATCTTCGAAATCTCCTTCCAAGTCATCGGAATAAAAATTATACAACTTCTTTAAAGTAACTACAGCATCATCGTCAAGTGTAAACACCTTTTCTGGAAAAAGAACTTTAAATCAAATGAGTAAGTCTTTATACCTCAGAAACCTATCATTGAGACTAGAAATAAAAAAATCTAAAATGGGATGTCGAGATAAAAGACGTTAAAAAGTTTCGACGCCTAACGTCTCCGTATTAGAAACCCCTGGTTTTTTAAAAGTGGAGCCATTCGTTTCTGCTTGCTTCTGAGCAATATTAAACAAAGTTCTAAACTCTTGTTCGGCATTTTCTCTTATCCAACATAAATCTTTCAAAGTTATATCGGCTAAGTTAACTGCTTGCTTCTTTAATTTTTCCAGACAATCCTGTAAAACACACTGCCTTTTAGGTGTATTGAAAAAATCATACAATTTACCTACAACACCAAGACAATTTCTTATATACACATTCCCACACGAACAAAATCCCCCCCCCCCTTGAGTGCGCCAATGTCCTGAACTCTTCTTTGTCTGAAATGTTCTCTGGCAGCAGTATGTGCTTTCGTTGGGGGTTATAAAGACTGGGGCTTGCTTGATTGATACACGTAGGCACGCCACTGCCGCTCTGTAACTGTTATTCTTCGAATACTTTTTTATTAAAAAATGTGTTTTCCAAATCAACAGTAAAAAAAAATAACTTGAAAATTTAGAGATACATCCATATCCTGTTGTACCTGAATTCGACCTTGTGCCATGCGAAATAAAAGGACACCCTTTTGCGCGTAGGTGTGTAGGGTTGACCTTGAAAGTGTTCCACAAGTTCAAAAAACAATGCGATCGAAAATTTTGTAAACAACATGTTTTGTGTGTAAGGATTCTATGAAAGGGTGGCGGATACATACAAACATACCTACCTGAATGTGGAAATATCTACAAGAACTTAGTTAGGTAGGTACCTGAGTATTCGACCACACGACCTATGCGTTGATCTTTGCCTGCGACACCTACAAGATGTCCTATAAAAGGACGCTGCTAATATATGAATCATTCATTAGCAAAAAAACTTTGCAATTGTTACAAGGAAGATAACCGCAAGCTGCAATAAATACATTTTAGCAAACATTTCGAAATGAGACCCGAAGCTACATTAAAGCAAACAATCCGAACAGTCTACACCCAGGAACAAGTTAAGATATTGGAGGAGGAATACCGGAGCACCAAGTTCATCTCAAGCCAACGTAGAAAGGAATTGGCAGAAACACTAGGTGTTGGCGATAAGCATATTAAGTATTGGTTCCAGAATCGGCGTGCAAAAGAAAGCCGCCTCGAACATCTAGAGGAAGCGAAAATTATAGAAATCGAGGCATTCTTGAAGAATGAAAGGTCAACTATTAAGCGGCAACACATTGATGACATCGATGATATCCTGGATGTAGTGCAAAGGCATGCATGTGGAGATATATTCAGCGCAACGTTGGATTCACAGGAAACCCCGTTATCACCACCAAGAAAGCGTCAAAGAATCGAAATACTCGATCAACAGATTTTGTTTCCAGGAGCTTGTGAATGGAAAAGGGTTTGTTGCAACGAGGAGTCCTGCGCTAAGGCACCGAAGCGTCACATTTTGCAGACAATTCAGCTGGACACAGAGGATAAAGAACAGAATGTTGAAATTTGGTTTACTTTGTAGGGGATATAATCGTATATTTGAAATTTTTTATATATTTAAGAACATATGTAACATTTTAGTTTTAGCGATCACTTGTAAATTAAATATGTATTTTTGTACTCGACTTTTTTGATATAATATTTTATATTCTAAAGAATATATCTTTGTGATTTAGCTGACGCAAAAAATGATTGATAACACTACTCAATACCAATTTTGATCAACTTAAGTTTCAAAGAATAAAGTAGACCTTTCCTAAAATAAAATTTGGCATATTTAGTTTCCGAGATATCGGTGAAAACGTGGAAATTCCCATTTTTGCAAAAACACTACTTCATGTACCTAGGTACGTCAAAAATTTGTATTTTTCATTTTTTTTTGTCGGTGTAAACTGTTTAATTATACATTATACTAGTTCCCCATAAACATTTTTTGCCCTTAAGATAAGTATCTTAAGCACTATACCAAAATCGTTAAAAAAATTTGGAAAAAAAAACTTAATTTTTTACAAAATTTCAGATTTAACCACTTTAAAATCATAAAAAGTCTATGGACGAAACAACGTTAGCCTTCGCGTGTAGTCTTTTCGACCGCCCATGGTGAATAAAGGCTCATAAAATTGCTGTATGGACTCACAGACATTTGGCAGCTCTACTAGCTTGAGCTTAGTTCATTATCAATCGAATACACAAGTTCTGCCTCTTTTTTACGCTTGTCGACTGTTTATAGCAACCATTTTCTTCAGTTGCCTCTCGTCGTCGAAAAGACTACGCGCGCCCGAAGTCGTTTTTGCTCAACATGGCTAAGAAATGAATAAGTGAAAGTATACAATGCAAAAGCTATTAGAGGAGAATGATGAAAATGTAAAACTTTATGCGGTCAGATATCTCTACAACTTATCTGATGTGAAATCTAAAGGGCCAAAAATGTCTGCCTGTATTACTTGCTATACTGAAATGTAGATTTCAATGTTTTTCTCTGATTTAAAATTAGCAAAACAAAAGCAAACTTTCGTTGTTGTTAAATATTGTTTTCTAATTACATAATAACTAAAATTATTAAAAATACATGAGCTTCAGTACTTAAATCACCCAGTTAAAAGAGACGTCGAAAAGACTACGCGCGACTGCTTGTGTTACAAAAAGCGGCGCGCCCGCTTGAAGGTTAATAGATATATGTATATATATACTAGGGTGGGCCAAAAAAATCGATTTTCGTTTTTTTCAAAGGCTAAATAGAAATTCGTATTCCTGACCATAAATGGAGTATAATGACCAAATATGAGTTTTTTATGTTAATGGGAAAGCGTGCCTCATCGCCGTTTTTTGTTTTTGTGAAAAGCTTTTATGTAAATGAATATATCTTCTCACCCAAAAAGCGTACAGCCAACTTTTACCCCAGTTTTTGCAGGGAATTGAACGCTCTACAAAAAAGGTTTTATAATTTTTTTTCATTTATGTGGCCATTACAAAGTTCTTCGAGGTCGAAAATTGACTAATTTCTGAAACCCATAAGGTTTTGTTAAAAGTAGTGTCGCTCAAAAATAGCCAAATATTAAGTAATGAATTTTAGATATTTAAATAGAAAATTTCACGTTCTACAAAAATGTAAAATGGATTTTTTTCATTTACCAAACCATTAAAGAGATATTCACTCTTAACAACGGAACATTTAAAATCGGCATTAAAAATGCAGAAGTTAGATGTTAACATTTTGTAGTTGCCTACATTGCTTCCCATATCTAGTTTGCAAAAACAACAAGAACCGAAAATAATCAGTTTTGCAAGTGTCCTTGAGAAGATTTAAGGTATTTAATATAATTATGTATTTACGCCTGCCTGAGATTCTTTACCAATACATACACGTACCTAACGCTCGTTAACAGTGATTCAAGAAGATCTTTTTAAAGAAAGGATTAGGTATATATTTAAATCGTTAGCCCACTAGCAGGTAGCTACATCTTTTCTTTTTACTTTACTCAGCACAAAAGAAAAAAGTTGCACATTCATAGGGATCCCAATGCCGAAAATTCTCGAGCTAAAGTTACCAACCATGAAAGAAGTTCTGTGCGTATTTTTTTACCAGTAAAATAATCTTAAAGCATCTGTCTCAAAAAGTGCTAAAAGTGCAGCAGCTCAGGTTATAGAGCTTTGGAAAAATATGGTATTCCTACTACCAAATCTCTAAATATAGAGAGAAGAATTGTTCGATGTTATTACAAGTGGCGAGGTATAATAATAAATTATAAACGCAAGAAATCACCAACCCAGAAGAAGAAAGAATCGTCACTTCAAAAAGATTTAAAAATGTTATTCGATGATGTTGATCCGAAGTCTTTAAAATCGTATAAAAACAGTATTAAGGAGTTGTATTTAAATCAGAAAAGCGGCAAACGTAAAGAATTTATCCATCACAACGTAATTTCTCCTAACATAAGTGAAAATTTGATGGCAGCAGAACAAATAGGTAAGGATTTATTTTTAATCAATAACTAGCACAATATTTTGTGATCTTTTAAATTTATGAACTTCTCATTATTTCGTTTTCAAAAATAATATTCTTTTTTTTGTCTAGATCTAAGTCAACCATGGTCATCCTGCAGTAGGATTACTGACAGTGAAAAGTCGGATCCCACATCTTTTCAATTATTCAGTCCAAGTACACATTTTGGTTCGGATATTACTTATGAACCGCCAATACAGAAATCAACAAAATTTAATGTTCTAACCCCAGAACTCATCTCTGCTCTTGACAGAGCTAATGTCAGTAGTAGAAACGCGATGTTTATAATAACTCCAGTTTTGTCAAGTGTTGGCATCAGGATAGAAGATACAACTCTTAGTTACAAAACATTTCAACAAACCCGTCTGATGCTAAGAGAGGACATTGCTCAAGGGCTGAAAGACGATTTAAAAACACAGGATAAATACGTCGTACACTGGGATGGGAAATTGCTGCAAGATATTTCAGAGTCACTGCATTTGGATTTGAGCAGTTTCTAGGAGTTCCAAAAATGGACTTTAGATGAATGGGCTATTACTCGATACGTCAAAGCAATGTGTTTCGACACGACCAATCAGCTGATTCGACCAAACTTACGGGTTTTAATGCAATCGATTATTGGTGCCATATCGTAACGCTAAGGTCGTAACCGCGGTAACGATAAACAGCTGATTACCTTTTTGCTTATTGCTTACAAGTTTTTGCAGTCAATCAGCTGTTTACGGTTACCGCACCAATAATCGATAAAAATGTATCGCATAGGGTTGCGTTAGGGATACGACTACAGCGTTACGACAAACATCACCAATAATTCCAGCTTTAGGAAGAGAATTGATATACTTGCCGTGTCGCCATCACATGAATGAAAACATTAATTCTTCGTTGAGTGCGGACGTGTTTTTTTAATCGCTTTTTTTCAAAATTCGTTTTTTGCCTTCTAGTTAGCCTTAATTACCTTACTATTATAAGCAAAAGTGTCTGCCGTGCTAAACCTATAGATCCTACATAAAAAAATAGTGACATGTTGTGCAATTTTTTAATAATAAAGTGCGTAATTTATTATTAACATTTGCCAACTGTATTCATATTTGGTTTTGTGTTCATATTTCCTAATCGCTTTGCTTTGTTTTCTGCTTTGCGTGTTCATTCTGTCTGTGTTCACAGCCTGCTGACCGCGCAATCGTTATCTCAGCTGTGCAGAGTTCCAGTAGTGCAATTTTTAATAACAAAGTGCTTCCCTATTTAAAAATCACTCCGCTTTTGTTACTGCCTCCGAGCTCTTTTTTGCCTGTGTTCACTGCTTGCGAGGAAGGTACGGAAAATAAGTGAAAATAGAAAGAATAAAAAATAAAGGAAAGAAAGGTAATGAAACGCTAAAAAAAAATAAGTAAAGGAAATGAATGGAAAAGAAAGAAAACTAAAGGAGTTACGGAAAGGAAAAGGAAAAAGTAAGGAAACGGTAGGAAAGGAAAGGTAGGAAAAGGAAAGGTAAGGAAAAAAGTGAAAGAAAATAAAGGTAAGAAAAAAATAAAAGAAAAGAAATGAAATGACAAAAAAATGAATAAAATGAGAGGAAACTAAGGGAAACGAAACTAAAGCAAAGGAAACGAAAGGAAATTAAAGAGAAAGAAAATAAAAGGAAAAAAAGGAATGTAATGGAAATGGAAAGAAAGGTCAGGTAAGAGAATAAAAGAAACGAAAAGAAAGGAAAATAAAAGAAAAGAACAGAAAAGAGAGAAAGAAAGAAAGGAATTAAAATGAAATGAAAGAAGAGAAAAGGAAAGAAAAGGAAAAGAAAAGAGAGGGAAGAAAAGGAAAGGAAAGGAAAGAAATACGTATGAAGACTACCTAAGAAGAATAAATAATTATCAACATTGAAACTATAACTGAATGGTGTAACGAGCGAGGAAAAGGCAAAATGAACAGGAATGTATAGAAACCAAAAATATAAAAAATTTGAAAAGAATGGCAAATTTAAGAAACAGCAAAAAGGTAAGAAAATAAAATAAGCTTTTGTGGTTGAATTTCAACCACTGGGCGAACTCTAGTCAATATAATTTAAAAAAAAGAGTCTTTTTTTTTGCCCAGTCTAATGTGTTAGTTTACTTTGCAATTTTTTATTTTCATTACAATTTACAATTTATAACCTCCTTTTTCGATTTTTCTGCTACCATTTCCTCGACGAAAGAAAAAACATTCCTACCTTTTTTTATTCGCAAACGAAACCCGCACACATTTTCATATTGGGAGTGTCAGTGATAAACGTCAAGGGAAGAGCAAACCTTCTTATAATTGAATCATGGACCAAAACATAGTGATATAAAAAAAATCTAAAATTGCTTCATTTGCAGGAAAACTATCAAAAATAAGACAAATTGTATGACAGCGTAAGACTTAGGTAAAAATATTGTCAACAAGTAAGAAAGTTTAAGTTCGGGTAAACCGAACATTAAACACCAAGCGGAAGTTTTCATATGATTTTCGAAATTTTCCATTTCGGAAGTGGACGTGGTTGGAAAGCGATTTCGTCCAATTACATCAGGTATGCTTCCCATTATGCTAGTACACCTTGTACCAAATTTCATCGTTCTACATTAATCAGTTTTAAAGTTATGTCCTGTGAAATTTTCAAATATGCCTCCCTGATCACCTGTAAAATTAGATCATTTCATCCATTTATGTCAATTTAAGTGATTTTTGAAGCTTTCGATAACCAAAGTGGGCGTGGTTGCGGAACTACTTTATCCAATTTCTTCAGGTATACTCCCAACGATACTTGTATGCTTTGTGCAAAATTTCATTGTTCTATCGTAATCAGTTTACAAGTTAAATGCCTCTTTGTTGAGCCAACTGGCGCCAATTGGGGACACCGCGTGTTCTGGGATCTGCCTCCACTTGATCCTGCCATCGGAGTGGTGGCCTCCCTCTTCCTCTATTTTCACCGCTGCTAATCCCCTATGAGCTACAATATGTTCATTTTGGTTCTTAAAAGTATATCCGGTTTTTATTTCCCTGCCTGCCACCTACTACCTAATAGCTGTTAATAGCACAAAAACATACCTACAGCTTTTCCTGACACCTGTCGGATGATAGCTCAATTACCTACATAAAATTAAACCGCCAAGGCAATGATGGCCATCTCGCTTTTACTTATTAGCTTTTACCGGGCTTTCAAAACCAGTACGAATCAATATCCAACAGAAAAAAAAAAAAAAAATACTCAAAACTCGTCCATACAACTTTTACTTAAATTTATGTTTGAAGAGTGGACCTACGTATGCACACGTTAAACAAAGGCACCTTTTAAAGCTCAATTCATTGTATTTTCTCTTTATTTAAACTTAAACTAAAAAGGAATCAAGTTTGTCTACAACTCAAGAGAAGTGCTAGCCCCTTTAATCTCTCTTGGGAAATTGTACTTCTTAAATACGTTTCAGTCTTCGAAGTGATGAAAATGATGTTTCATTTTCACATGTTGTAATAGGAAGAGTTACTAGAATATTCAGTAAATTAAATATATTTGGTAAAATTTCCTTTCCACAAAGTTCAATAGCTTGTAAAACTGTATTTGGCCTACCTTCGAGCTTTAAGCTGGAAATAGTTTTATCTAATCTTGGCTTGCGTCATAATGACGTTTAACCGCCTAGGCAATTTTGGCCGTTTCGTATCAAAGCACGCCAGTCATTCCTTTTTAGCGATAACTGAATTGGAAACCCCAAGGGAGTTCAAGTCATCCTCCACCTGTAGTTTCCATCTCACTCGAGGTCTCCCCAAACGTATATTTCTGCTTTAAAATCTTCGAAATCTCCTTCCAAGTCATCGGAATAAAAATTATACAACTTCTTTAAAGTAACTACAGCATCATCGTCAAGTGTAAACACCTTTTCTGGAAAAAGAACTTTAAATCAAATGAGTAAGTCTTTATACCTCAGAAACCTATCATTGAGACTAGAAATAAAAAAATCTAAAATGGGATGTAGAGATAAAAGACGTTAAAAAGTTTCGACGCCTAACGTCTCCGTATTAGAAACCCCTGGTTTTTTAAAAGTGGAGCCATTCGTTTCTGCTTGCTTCTGAGCAATATTAAACAAAGTTCTAAACTCTTGTTCGGCATTTTCTCTTATCCAACATAAATCTTTCAAAGTTATATCGGCTAAGTTAACTGCTTGCTTCTTTAATTTTTCCAGACAATCCTTTAAAACACACTGCCTTTTAGGTGTATTGAAAAAATCGTACAATTTACCTACAACACCAAGACAATTTCTTATATACACATTTCCACAGGAACAAAATCCCCCCCCCCCCCCCTTGAGTGCGCCAATGTCCTGAACTCTTCTTTGTCTGAAATGTTCTCTGGCAGCAGTATGTGCTTTCGTTGGGGGTTATAAAGACTGGGGCTTGCTTGATTGATACACGTAGGCACGCCACTGCCGCTCTATAACTGTTATTCTTCGAATACTTTTTTATTAAAAAATGTGTTTTCCAAATCAACAGTAAAAAAAAATAACTTGAAAATTTAGAGATACATCCATATCCTGTTGTACCTGAATTCGACCTTGTGCCATGCGAAATAAAAGGACACCCTTTTGCGCGTAGGTGTGTAGGGTTGATCTTGAAAGTGTTCCACAAGTTCAAAAAACAATGCGATCGCAAATTTTGTAAACAACATATTTTGTGTGTAAGGATTCTATGAAAGGGTATCCGCCACAAACAAACATACCTGCATGTGGAAATATCTACAAGAACTTAGTTAGGTAGGTACCTGAGTATTCGACCACACGACCTATGCGTTGATCTTTGCCTGCGACACCTACAAGATGTCCTATAAAAGGACGCTGCTAATATATGAATCATTCATTAGCAAAAAAAACTTTGCAATTGTTACAAAGAAGATAACCGCAAGCTGCAATAAATACATTTTAGCAAACATTTCGAAATGAGACCCGAAGCTACATTAAAGCAAACAATCCGAACAGTCTACACCCAGCGACAAGTTAAGATATTGGAGGAGGAATACCGGAGCACCAAGTTCATCTCAAGCCAACGTAGAAAGGAATTGGCAGAAACACTAGGTGTTGGCGATAAGCAAATAATGTATTGGTTCCAGAATCGGCGTGCAAAAGAAAGCCGCCTCGAACATCTAGAGGAAGCTGAAGAGGAAGCGAAAATTATAGAAATCGAGGCATTCTTGAAGAATGAAAGGTCAACTATTAAGCGGCAACACATTGATGACATCGATGATATCCTGGATGTAGTGCAAAGGCATGCATGTGGAGATATGTTCAGCGCAACGTTGGATTCACAGGAAACCCCGTTATCACCACCAAGAAAGCGTCAAAGAATCGAAATACTCGATCAACAGATTTTGTTTCCAGGAGCTTGTGAATGGAAAAGGGTTTGTTGCAACGAGGAGTCCTACGCTAAGGCACCGAAGCGTCACATTTTGCAGACAATTCAGCTGGACACAGAGGATAAAGAACAGAATGTTGAAATTTGGTTTACTTTGTAGGGGATATAATCGTATATTTGAAATTTTTTATATATTTAAGAACATATGTAACATTTTAGTTTTAGCGATCACTTGTAAATTAAATATGTATTTTTGTACTCGACTTTTTTGATATTATATTAATAATATTTTATATTCTATAGAATATATCTTTGTGATTTAGCTGACGCAAAAAATGATTGATAACACTACTCAATACCAATTTTGATCAACTTAAGTTTCAAAGAATAAAGTAGACCTTTCCTAAAATAAAATTTGGCATATTTAGTTTCCGAGATATCGGTGAAAATGTGGAAATTCCCATTTTTGCAAAACACTACTTCATGTACCTAGGTACGTCAAAAATTTGTATTTTTCATTTTTTTTTTGTCGGTGTATACTGTTTAATTATACATTATACTAGTTCCCCATAAATATTTTTTGCCCTTATCTTTATAAGTATCTTAAGTAGTTTGGGCACTAGGTATGCCAAAATCGTTAAAAAAATTTTGGAAAAAAAGACTAAATTTTTTACAAAATTTCAGATTTAACCACTTTAAAATCATAAAAAGTCTATGGACGAAACAACGTTAGCCTTCAGCAAAAAATTCTACATAGAATTTATATAACAAATTTCAAGGATATGGTAATTTCGGAAATTTTCTTGGGTAAAAACATAAAATTTTTGATTGAGAAATTTCAATATAACAGGGCTTATGAAGTCTAAGGCACATCATAATTTTGTGCTGGTATGCTTAAAATTTTCGTTATGGAATTTCCCACAACAGAGTATATCTAACTTTTTTTCGTCCATGGACTTTTTATACCTAGCGTTTTAGTACTAGTACAAGGGTATTATAATTTTGTCCACATAACGGTACTACGTAACGGCACCAAATAATCGAGATAGATATAGAGTTCCATATATGCAGGTTCTTAGGTTGAAAAGAGTAGTTCATTAAGGCTTGTCCGTCCGTCCGTGTACACGAAAAATTGAGTAATAATTGAGATATTCACATGAAATTTTGTATACAGGATAGCCACCCCTGACTCGGATTTTGCAGAAAAAAACACGACTGATAATGGAAGGATTGAGGATACAACAAAGAATTAAAGACAACATAAATTGTGCTTATTCAACAGCGATAGCAGAGCGAAGAAGATGTGCGCGAGTTAGCGACATAGTCTCACAGGAGAGTTGGAGAGAGTCCGAGTGTGAGTTGTTTTGTTGGCAGCGTATTGAGCGTAGGTACAAACAGTGTTTACAAAAACAAAATTTGTGCGTCGGTATTCAGAGAAGCAAATGCTTGCTCATGTCTGATGTTTTGAAAAAAAAAAATCACAAAGTCCTTCGTGGCTAGACTTATTGAAATAAAAAAAAAAGGAAAATTGATAAAACTAAAAAAAGTAAAATAAGAAATAGAAAAGTGATTGAAAGTAAAAAACGGAAATTTGTTGGAAATAAAACGAAAGGAAAAAATATAAAATAAATAAAAATAAAACAAAATGAAATAAATAAAAGTATAAAATCAAGGAAAGAATGGGAAAAATCAAAGGCAAATAAAGGTAGGGAAAGGAAAGGATTGGAAATGAAAAAAGGAAGGGAAAAAAGGAAATGTTATGTAGGTAAAGGAGTGGAAAAGAGAGGCAAATAGATAAAGACAAAGAAAGGAAAGAAGAGAAAAAGAAAGAAAAAAAGGTAGCGGGGAGGAAGGTACGGAAAATAAACGAAAATAGAAAGAATGAAAAATAAAGGAAAGAAAGGTAATGAAAAGCTAAAAAAAAATAAGTAAAGGAAATGAATGGAAAAGAAAGAAAACTAAAGGAGTTACGGAAAGGAAAAGGAAAAAGTAAGGAAACAGTAGGAAAGGAAAGGTAGGAAAAGGAAAGGTAAGGAAAAAGTGAAAGAAAATAAAGGTAAGAAAAAAATAAAAGAAAAGAAATGAAATGAAAAAAAAAAAAAAATTAATAAATTAAATATATAAATTAGAGGAAACTAAGGGAAATGAAACTAAAGCAAAGGAAACGAAAGGAAATTAAAGAGAAAGAAAATAAAAGGAAAAAAGGAATGTAATGGAAATGGAAAGAAAGGTAAGGTAAGAGAATAAAAGAAACGAAAAGAAAGGAAAAGAAAAGAAAAGAACCGAAAAGAGAGAAAGAAAGAAGGCAAATAAAATGAAATGAAAGAAGAGAAAAGGAAAGAAAAGGAAAAGAACAGAGAGGAAAGAAAAGGAAAGGAAAGGTAAGAAATACGTATGAAGACTACCTAAGAAGAATAAATAATTGAATTTCAACCACTGACCGAACTCTAGTCAATATAATTTTTGAAAAAAAAAAGTATTTTTTTTTTGCCCAGTCTAATGTGTTAGTTTACTTTGCAATTTTTTATTTTCATTACAATTTACAATTAATAACCTCCTTTTTCGATTTTTCTACTAAAAGGAAATGGCCTTGACGAAAGAAAAAACATTCCTACCTTTTTTTATTCGCAAACGAAAACCGCACACATTTTCATATTGGGAGTGTCAGTGATAAAAGTCAAGGGAAGAGCAAACCTTCTTATAATTGAATCATGGACCAAAACATAGTGATATAAAAAAAATCTAAAATTGCTTCATTTGCAGGAAAACTATCAAAAATAAGACAAATTGTATGACAGCGTAAGACTTAGGTAAAAATATTGTCAACAAGTAAGGAACTCTAAGTTCGGGTAAACCGAACATTAAACACCCAGCGGAAGTTTTCATATGATTTTCGAAATTTTCCATTTCGGAAGTGGACGTGGTTGGAAAGCGATTTCGTCCAATTACATCACGTATGCTTCCCATTATGCTAGTACACCTAGTACCAAATTTCATCGTTCTACATTAGTCAGTTTTAAAGTTACGACCAGTAAAATTTTCAAAAATGCCTCCCCTAAAAGCCGGCGGTGCCACGCCCACTATCAAAAATTAATTAAAAAAATCATTATATAATGACTAAGGGGATTCACCTTTAAAATTATATCATTTTAGCCGTTTCCGTTACCGAATTATGTCAATTTAGTGATTTTAGAAATTTGCGATATCGAAAGTGGGCGTGGTTGGAGGGCGATTTTATCCAACTTCATCAGGTATGCTTTGTGCAAAATTCCATTGTTATATCGTAATCAGTTTAAAAGTTAAATGCCTCTTTGTTGAGCCAACTGGCGCCAATTGGAGACACCGCGTGTTCTGAGATCTGCCTCCACTTGATCCTGCCATCGGAGTGGTGGCCTCCCTCTTCCTCTATTTTCTCCGCTGGGTGCCGATAAGAATACCCTCTGGGCCGGATCGTCTGCGTTCATTCGCACCACGTATCCTAGACAGCGGAGCCGCTGGTTTTTAATTCGCTGAACTATGTCTACGTCTGCGTAAAGCTCATACAGCTCATCATTATATCTTCTTCGGTACTCGCCGTCGCCAACTTTTAGCGGTCCATAAATCATTCGAAGAATTTTTCTCTCGAATACTCCCAAAGCCGCCTCCGCAGATGCTGTCAATGTCCATGCTTCTGCACCATTTAGCAGGACGGGTGCGATAAGTGACTTATATAGAGTGTTGTTTTTTAAAGATCACCCACGACAAATTTGCATTCTGTATTCCGAAAAATGGAAATGGAACTTTGAAATAGGGCTATCTTAATCTCACCCGTTAAAGTGTGCCTTGATATCATGAGACATTTTTCGAAACTGTATGCGCCAGATTGTCGCTCTGCAGTGGCGTGCCTTCCATATAAGCCGAAAAGCCCAGCTTGCCTAGCTAATCCCCTATGAGCTACAATATGTTCATTTGGGTTCTTAAAAGTATATCCTGCTTTAATTTCCCTGCTTGCCGCCTACTACCTAATAGCTATTAATAGCACAAAAACATACCTACAGCTTTTCCTGACACCTGTCGGCTGTTAGCTCATTTACATAAAATTTGTTCAGCGCGTGATGGCCGTCTCTTACTTACTTACTTAAAACAGCCTTAAACCGCCTAGGCAATAATGGCCATCTCGCTTTTACTTATTAGCTTTTACCGGGCTTTCAAAACCAGTACGAATCAATATCCAACAGAAAATAAAAAAAATACTCAAAACTCGTCCATACAATTTTTACTTAAATTTATGTTTGGGGAGTGGACGTATGCACACCTTAAACAAAGGCACCTTCTAAAGCTCAATTCATTGTATTTTCTCTTTACTTAAACTTAAAACAAAAAGGAATCAAGTTTGTCTACAACTCTTTCCACTGAAGGGGTAAGTTCTCTATACATATAGAGAAGTGCTAGCCCGTTTAATCTCTCTTGGGAAATTGTACTTCTTAAATACGTTTCAGTCTTCGAAGTGATGAAAATGATGTTTCATTTTCACATGTTGTAATTGGAAGAGTTACTAGAATATTCAGTAAATTAAATATATTTGGTAAAATTTCCTTTCCACAAAGTTCAATAGCTTGTAAAACTGCCTAGGCGATTTTGGCCGTTTCGTATCAAAGCACGCCAGTCATTTCTTTTTAGCGATAACTGAAGCCAATTGGAAACCCCAAGGGATTTCAATTCATCCTCCACCTGTTGTTTCCATCTCAGTCGAGGTCTCCCCAAACGTATATTTCTGCTTTAAAATCTTCGAAATCTCCTTCCAAGTCATCGGAATAAAAATTATACAACTTCCTTAAAGTAACTACAGCATCATCGTCAAGTGTAAACACCTTTTCTGGAAAAAGAACTTTAAATCAAATGAGTAAGTCTTTATACCTCAGAAACCTATCATTGAGACTAGAAATAAAAAAATCTAAAATGGGATGTAGAGATAAATAGGTTAAAAAGTTTGGACGCCTAATGTCTCCGTATTAGAAAGCCTTGGTTTTTTAAAAGAGAAGCCCTTCGTTTCTGCTTGCTTCTGAGCAATATTAAACAAAGTTCTAAACTCTTGTTCGGCATTTTCTCTTATCCAACATAAATCTTTCAAAGTTATATCGGCTAAGTTAAGTGCTTGCTTCTTTAATTTTTCCAGACAATCCTGTAAAAAACTCTGCCTTTTAGGTGTATTGAAAAAATCATACAATTTACCTACAACACCAAGACAATTTCTTATATACACATTCCCACACGAACTAAATCCCCCCCCCCCCTTGAGTGCGCCAATGTCCTGAACTCTTCTTTGTCTGAAATGTTCTCTGGCAGCAGTATGTGCTTTCGTTGGGGGTTATAAAGACTGGGGCTTGCTTGATTGATACACGTAGGCACGCCACTGCCGCTCTATAACTGTTATTCTTCGAATACTTTTTTATTAAAAAATGTGTTTTCCAAATCAACAGTAAAAAAAAATAACTTGAAAATTTAGAGATACATCCATATCCTGTTGTACCTGAATTCGACCTTGTCATCATTTTCATTTATTGGCGCTTAACCGCCTAAGCGATTTTGGCCGTCGCCTATCAAAGCACGCCAGTCATTCCTTTTTAGCGATAACTGACGCCAATTGGAAACCCCAAGGGAGTTCAAGTCATCCTCCACCTGTTGTTTCCATCTCAGTCGAGGCCTCCCCCTTCCTCTGCTGCCGAATTCGGGTGACGATTGGAAAACCTTCTGGGCTGGAGCTTCTTTGTCCATTCGCATGACGTGACCCAGCCAGCGGAGCCTTTGGGCTTTAATTCGCTGGACTATGGTCAGATCTGCGTAAAGCTCGTACAGCTCATCGTTAAATCTCCTTCGATACTCGCCGTCGGCATCACGGGAAGGACCATAAATCTTCCGGAGAACTTTTCTCTCAAATACTCCAAGGGCCATCTCATCTTCTCTTGACATTGTCCATGAATCTGAGCCATACATCAGGACAGGTATGATGAGAGACTTATAGAGCGCGATCTTTGTTCTTCGAGAGAGGACTTTACTTCTCAATTGCCTACTCAGTCCAAAGTAGCACTTGTTCGCAAGAGTGATTCTCCGTTGGATTTCTAGACTGATATTATTTTCGGTGTTAATGCTGGTTCCCAAATAGACGAAGTCCCTCACAGTTTCAAATTTGTAACTATCAACAGTGACGTGGCTGCCAAGGCGCAGGTGCGCCGATTCTTTCTTTGATGACAGCAAATACTTCGTCTTGTCCTCGTTGACCGCAAGACCCACTTTTTTCGCTTCTTTATCCAGTCCAGAGAAGGCAGCGCTTACGGCGCGGTTGTTAAGGCCAATGATATCAATATCATCGGCATACGCCAGCAATTGCACGCTCTTGTAAAAGATTGTACCATTGCGGTTTAGCTCTGCTGCTCGAATTATCTTCTCCAGCATCAGGTTAAAGAAATCGCACGAGAGGGAGTCGCCCTGTCTGAAGCCTCGTTTGGTTTCAAATGGCTCAGAGAGGTCCTTCCCGACTCTGACGGAGCTGTTAGTATTGCTCAACGTCATTTGGCAAAGCCGTATAAGCTTTGCAGGGAAGTCAAATTCAGACATGGCGGCATACAGGCAACTCCTTTTTGCGCTGTCAAAAGCGGCTTTGAAATCGACAAAGAGATGGTGTGTGTCGATTCTTTTATCATGGGTCTTCTCCAGGATTTGGCGTATCGTGAAAATCTGGTCGATGGTAGACTTACCAGGTCTAAAGCCACACTGATAAGGTCCAATCAGCTTGTCTACGATGGGCTTCAGTCTTTCACACAATACGCTAGAAAGAACCTTATACGCGATATTAAGAAGGCTGATTCCGCGGTAGTTGGTGCGGTTAGCGGGATCGCCTTTCTTGTGGATTGGGCAGAGCACACTTAAATTCCAATCTGGAGGCATGCACTCGTCTGACCATATTCTGCATAAGAGCTGATGCATGCTTTTTACCAGCTCTTCGCCTCCGTGTTTGAACAGCTCGGCGGGTAGTCCGTCTTTTCCAGGCGCTTTGTTGTTTTTCAGCCGGGATATAGCTATCCTCACTTCATCATAGTCAGGTGGTGGGACGACTTTTCCATCGTCAGGGATTGGGGTATCGGGTTCGACGTCTCCCTCGCAATTTAGCAGTGAGGAGAAGTGCTCCCTCCATAATTTAAGTACACTCTGTACGTCGGTTACCAGGTCGCCATTATTGTCCTTACAGGAACTTGCCCCGGTCTTAAAACCTTCCGTCATCCGCCGGATCTTTTCATAGAATTTTCGGGCATCATTCCTGTCAGCCAGCATCTCAAGCTCCTCACACTCACGCCTTTCGGCCTCACGTTTCTTTTTTCTGAAAAGGCGTCTCTCTTCCTTCTTTGCCTCACGATAGCGTTGCCATACACTGCGGGTTGCGCCCGTTCGCAACGTCTCCCTGTAGGCAGCGTCCTTTTTGTCCGAGGCAGTGCTGCATTCCTCATCGTACCAGTTGTTTTTGCGGGCTCGCTGGAACCCTATAGTGGCCTCAGCGGCGGTACGTAATGAGTGAGAGATATGTTTCGACCTTGTGCCATGCGAAATAAAAGGACACCCTTTTGCGCGTAGGTGTGTAGGGTTGATCTTGAAAATGTTCCACAAGTTCAAAAAACAATGCGATCGCAAATTTTGTAAACAACATGTTTTGTGTGTAAGGATTCTATGAAAGGGTGGCGGATACATACAAACATACCTGCATGTGGAAATATCTACAAGAACTTAGGTAGGTACCTGAGTATTCGACCACACGACCTATGCGTTGATCTTTGCCTGCGACCCCTACAAGATGTCCTATAAAAGGACGCTGCTAATATATGAATCATTCATTAGCAAAAAAACTTTGCAATTGTTACAAGGAAGATAACCGCAAGCTGCAATAAATACATTTTAGCAAACATTTCGAAATGAGACCCGAAGCTACATTAAAGCAAACAATCCGAACAGTCAAATAATGTATTGGTTCCAGAATCGGCGTGCAAAAGAAAGCCGCCTCGAACATCTAGAGGAAGCTGAAGAGGAAGCGAAAATTATAGAAATCGAGGCATTCTTGAAGAATGAAAGGTCAACTATTAAGCGGCAACACATTGATGACATCGATGATATCCTGGATGTAGTGCAAAGGCATGCATGTGGAGATATATTCAGCGCAACGTTGGATTCACAGGAAACCCCGTTATCACCACCAAGAAAGCGTCAAAGAATCGAAATACTCGATCAACAGATTTTGTTTCCAGGAGCTTGTGAATGGAAAAGGGTTTGTTGCAACGAGGAGTCCTGCGCTAAGGCACCGAAGCGTCACATTTTGCAGACAATTCAGCTGGACACAGAGGATAAAGAACAGAATGTTGAAATTTGGTTTACTTTGTAGGGGATATAATCGTATATTTGAATTTTTTTATATATTTAAGAACATATGTAACATTTTAGTTTTAGCGATCACTTGTAAATTAAATATGTATTTTTGTACTCGACTTTTTTGATATTATATTAATAATATTTTATATTATAAAGAATATATCTTTGTGATTTAGCTGACGCAAAAAATGATTGATAACACTACTCAATACCAATTTTGATCAACTTAAGTTTCAAAGAATAAAGTAGACCTTTCCTAAAATAAAATTTGGCAGATTTAGTTTGGACGAAACAACGTTAGCCTTCAGCAAAAAATTCTACATAGAATTTATGTAACAAATGTCAAGGATATGGAAATTTCGGAAATTTTTTTGGGTAAAAACAGAAAATTTTTGATTGAGAAATTTCAATATAACAGGGCTTATGAAGTCTAAGACACATCATAATTTTGTACTGGTATGCTTAAAATTTTCGTTATGGAATTTCCCACAACATAGTATATCTAACTTTTTTTCGTCCATGGACTTTTTATACCTAGCGTTTTAGTACTAGTACAAGGGTATTATAATTTTGTCCACATAACGGTACTACGTAACGGCACCAAATAATCGAGATAGATATAGAGTTCCATATATGCAGGTTCTTAGGTTGAAAAGAGTAGTTCATTAAGGCTTGTCCGTCCGTCCGTGTACACGAAAACTTGAGTAATAATTGAGATATTCACATGAAATTTTGTATACAGGATAGCCACCCCTGACTCGGATTTTGCAGAAAAAAACACGACTGATAATGGAAGGATTGAGGATACAACAAAGAATTAAAGACAACATAAATTGTGCTTATTCAACAGCGATAGCAGAGCGAAGAAGATGTGCGCGAGTTAGCGACATAGTCTCACAAATACAAAAACATCCATAAAACACATATTAACCTTCAGGAGGTCGCGTGTAGTCTTTTCGACCGCCCATGGTGAATAAAGGCTCATAAAATTGCTGTATGGACTCACAGACATTTGGCAGCTCTACTAGCTTGAGCTTAGTTCATTATCAATCGAATACACAAGTTCTGCCTCTTTTTTACGCTTGTCGACTGTTTATAGCAAGCATTTTCTTCAGTTGCCTCTCGTCGTCGAAAAGACTACGCGCGCCCGAAGTCGTTTTTGCTCAACATGGCTAAGAAATGAATAAGTGAAAGTATACAATGCAAAAGCTATTAGAGGAGAATGATGAAAATGTAAAACTTTATGCGGTCAGATATCTCTGACAACTTATCTGATGTGAAATCTAAAGGGCCAAAAATGTCTGCCTGTATTACTTGCTATACTGAAATGTAGATTTCAATGTTTTTCTCTGATTTAAAATTAGCAAAACAAAAGCAAACTTTCGTTGTTGTTAAATATTGTTTTCTAATTACATAATAACTAAAATTATTAAAAATACATGAGCTTCAGTACTTAAATCACCCAGTTAAAAGAGGTGTCGAAAAGACTACGCGCGACTGGTTGTGTTACAAAAAGCGGCGCGCCCGCTTGAAGGTTAATAGATATATGTATATATATACTAGGGTGGGCCAAAAAAAATCGATTTTCGTTTTTTTCAAAGGCTAAATAGAAATTCGTATTCCTGACCATAAATGGAGTATAATGACCAAATATGAGTTTTTTATGTTAATGGGAAAGCGTGCCTCATCGCCGTTTTTTGTTTTTGTGAAAAGCTTTTATGTAAATGAATATATCTTCTCACCCAAAAATCGTACAGCCAACTTTTACCCCAGTTTTTGCAGGGAATTGAACGCTCTACAAAAAAGGTTTTATAAATTTTTTTCATTTATGTGGCCATTACAAAGTTCTTCGAGGTCGAAAATTGACTAATTTCTGAAACCCATAAGGTTTTGTTAAAAGTAGTGTCGCTCAAAAATAGCCAAATATTAAGTAATGAATTTTAGATATTTAAATAGAAAATTTCACGTTCTACAAAAATGTAAAATGGATTTTTTTCATTTACCAAACCATTAAAGAGATATTCACTCTTAACAACGGAACATTTAAAATCGGCATTAAAAATGCAGAAGTTAGATGTTAACATTTTGTAGTTGCCTACATTGCTTCCCATATCTAGTTTGCAAAAACAACAAGAACCGAAAATAATCAGTTTTGCAAGTGTCCTTGAGAAGATTTAAGGTATTTAATATAATTATGTATTTACGCCTGCCTGAGATTCTTTACCAATACATACACGTACCTAACGCTCGTTAACAGTGATTCAAGAAGATCTTTTTAAAGAAAGGATTAGGTATATATTTAAATCGTTAGCCCACTAGCAGGTAGCTACATCTTTTCTTTTTACTTTACTCAGCACAAAAGAAAAAAGTTGCACATTCATAGGCATCCCAATGCCAAAAGTGCTAAAAGTGCACCAGCTCAGGTTATAGAGCTTTGGAAAAAATATGGTATTCCTACTACCAAATCTCGAAATATAGAGAGAAGAATTGTTCGATGTTATTACAAGTGGCGAGGTATAATAAAAAATTATAAACGCAAGAAATCACCAACCCAGAAGAAGAAAGAATCGTCGCTTCAAAAAGATTTAAAAATGTTATTCGATGTTGTTGATCCGAAGTCTTTAAAATCGTATAAAAACAGCATTAAGGAGTTGTATTTAAATCAGAAAAGCGGCAAACGTAAAGAATTTATCCATCACAACGTAATTTCTCCTAACATAAGTGAAAATTTGATGGCAGCAGAACAAATAGGTAAGGATTTATTTTTAATCAATAACTAGCACAATATTTTGTGATCTTTTAAATTTCTGAACTTCTCATTATTTCGTTTTCAAAAATAATATAATTTTTTTTTTGTCTAGTTCTAAGTCAACCATGGTCATCCTGCAGTAGGATTACTGACAGTGAAAAGTCGGATCCCACATCTTTTCAATTATTCAGTCCAAGTACACATTTTGGTTCGGATATTACTTATGAACCGCCAATACAGAAATCAACAAAATTTAATGTTCTAACCCCAGAACTCATCTCTGCTCTTGACAGAGCTAATGTCAGTAGTAGAAACGCGATGTTTATAATAACTCCAGTTTTGTCAAGTGTTGGCATCAGGATAGAAGATACAACTCTTAGGGCGGATTTCTCAACTAGCCGTCAACTTAACGCTCACTTTAAATTTTATCGGGCAGTTCATCCTCCTGTTAAATAAAGGGCAAATGAACTGGCTGTTAAACTGACAGTGAATTGACAGTGAACTTTGACGTTAACAGATTCTCACGATTGGTCAAACCGATTTTGCTAATTTTTTAAATATATATAAATGATGGTATCTTCTACCAAACGACGATTCTAACTTTTGCAAAAAAAAATTTTTGCAAACATTATTCGCAATTTTTAACTTCTCCATCGTGGTCAGATGGGGCTTTTGTATGATGTTTGTTGTATGATTAGTAACTATTGGTAAAAAAAAAATTTTTGGCTTTTTAAGGGGCGGGAGTTATTTACAACAGCATCATACAAAAGCGCTATCTCGCCACGACGGAGAAGTTAAAAATTGCGAATAATGCTTGCAAAAAATTTTTTTTTGCAAAAATTGGAAATGTCCTTTTGTAGAAGATACCATCTTTTATATATATTTAAAAAAATAGCAAAATCGGTTTGACCAATCGTGAGAAAATCATCAAAAAGTGAGGAATTTCGAAAACTGTTGATAGCTATAACTTTCAAAATAATTCGAATTTCGAAAAGTTGTATGCGATAATGAAATTATATCATTTTATCAATTTCAGCTACCGATATATGTCAGTTTATGTGAACTTCGAAATTTTCGATATCGCAAAAGGGGGCGTGGTTATCATCCGATTTCGCCCATTTTTAATAGCCTAATTAACCTTGGCCAGAAAGTAAGGTTTAAACCAAAATTAATGCAAATATCTAAATTTCTAGTAAAGTTATGTCAGTTTATGTGATTTTCGATGGTTATAATCCGATTTCGCCCATTTTCTCTAGCAAGCTACCTTGGCCATAAAGTAATCTGTATACCAAATTTAATACAAATTCCTCAATTTTTACTCAAGTTATGTTAATTTGTATGATTTTCGAAATTTTCGATATCGAAAAAGGGGGCGTGGTTATCATCCGATTTCGCACATTTTCAATAGCAAACCTACCTTGGCCAAAAAGTAACCTGTATATAAAATTTCATGCAAATATCTTAATTTTTACTCAAGTTATCGTGTACAAAGTCGGACGGACATGGCTTATTGAATTCCTCTTTTCAGCCTAAGAACTTTCATATATGGACAAATCCGCCGTAGTGTTACATTTTTGGATACTCGGATGCTACACATGGGTTAATGAATTAAAGCCGGTAAAAAGCATATGGATATTTAGTTTGACGTATTCACTATCACCTCTGAAGATATGGATGGAAAAAATGTAGACAAAAAGTTTTTTCAGAACTTTGAAGAGTGAAAAACGTCGATTTTTCCGTTTTTTCAAGTGATACTCGTTTTTTTTTTTTTGGTATTTGTTCTATAAAATTTTGAGGCATTAATGTATCGCTTTGAAATTTTAACTGGGTGTAGTTTTTGAGACGGAGATTCTAAAAATGTAAGCGGCGTTAATGTGCTACTCCAATATTTAAAGTTATCAACAATGAAAGTAGCGATACTCTATTTTTGGCCTTTTTCAATATTTGTGAATTTGTGCTTATAAGTTTTTGAGGCAACAGAGTATTAAAATTTTGGTTATACGCGATGATAGCCTATTATGCAGCAAAACTTTCGGTGGTTTTGAATTTGATGTGCTCTCTGCAGTTTTGAAGTTAGAGGCAGAAATGTCAAGGTACTTTGCTGCGTAATTGTTTTTCGGTAGCATGTTTTTTTGTTGGCACAGCTACAGTGTTACTTTTATTACATGTTACTCTTTTGTAGTTTGTTGTCCCACACTACAGTAGTATAAAACCAAATGCCTCATTTTGAAAGATTAACATAACGAAAGTTATTGAAATTTGTACAAAGGGCAAATATGGGAAATTTTCGAGATATATCAGAAACTGTAAAAAAATTTGGAAAAATATATCTAATTACTTCGAAACTAATTTTTATTCAAACGTTAGTGAAATGAAACACAAATTAAGTATAATAATTAAAAAAAAAAAAAAAAAACATGCAAGTATACATATCATCATTATCTTATAACTTTAAACGAGCTAAACTTGTATATTTGTATATTTGTACATATGTATATCAAGACTATCTCGGGAACCGCTTGACCGATTTGGATAAATTTTGAATATAGATATTATTTTTGATTCTAAGACTATCAATTTGTGGGTTGCCACGTGGGGCGGTTTACAGGGTTGACACCCATCTAAATTTTTTTTAATTTTGTAGCAAAATAAGCCAATATGGGTATCGAATGACAGGTATTTTCAGCGAGATGCCAACTAAAATATTTTCAAGTAGGGTTGCCACCTAGGGTTGCCACCTAGGGTTGCCACCTCACCACAGTATTTTTGTTTATCCGGACAATTTCGGAACCGCTTGACCGATTTGGATGAAATTTGGCACTTGGGGGTTGTACAGGGTTGCCACCAATCTCAATTTGTTTAAATCATGGATTTATATATGGCAATATGGGTATCAAATGAAAGGTGTTTTCGCCGTCATACCAACTAAAATATTTTCAAGTAGGGTAGCCGCCCAGAGTTACCGTTTCACCGTATTGTATTTGTATTGTATATTTTTGGGATCATATTTGGATTATTTTAAGATAATTTTGAGATCATTTAGGGGTAACTTTGGAATCATTTTGGGGCTATTTTGAGATCATTTTGGGTTCAGTTTTGGATAAATTTCGGGCAATTTTGCGGTAATTTTCGGATCATTTTGGAGTCATTTTGAGATCATTTTTGGATCATTTTGGGATAAATTTTGGGTCATTTCTCAGAAGGTCTTTTTGGGGTCGTTTTGGGATTGTTTTAGGATTATTTTGGGAACATTTTGGGATAATTTTGGCATCATTTTAGGGTACATTTAAGGGTGTTTTTGGGTTCATTTGGGAATCATTTTGGGATCATTTTGGAATCATTTTATGGTCATTTTTGGATCATTTTCGTATCATTTATCTTTCGTTGTGGATTCAATTTCGGATCATTTTGGGAACATTTAAGTTATTTTTCGGGATCATTTTAGGATTATTTTGGGATTATTTTTGGATCATTTTGGGTAAATAAAGTTAGCGCTAAATTGATAGCACCGAGCAAGCTCGGTCACCCAGGTACTTTCTCTGTAATAGCCTTAAAGTTAAAGCTTTCATAATGGTCCCTTTAGTGAAGAGACTTAAAGTTCTCCTGTTCCAAATATCGATATGAGAACCATAGTACGTCAAAGCTCTCTTCAGTACCTTTCGTTTGATAGCCATATTGCAGGTAGAAAGATTTTTTACCCGGTTTCATATTTTTGAGGATATCTCAAAAACCGTGTTTCGGTTATCAAAAAAAAAGTTTAATACGTCACAGCCCTCTTCAGTACCTTTCGTTTGATACCCATATTGCAGGTAGAAAGATTTTTTACCCGGTTTCATATTTTTGAGGATATCTCGAAAACCGTGTTTCGGGTATCAAAAAAAGTTTACCCAAATATACTTTACATAAATATCTACATGCTGCTAAACTTTTAACATAATCGGTAAAGAAGTGCTCAAATTAGAAAAATATTTAACGGTTTTTCGGGTTTTACTTTCATCGATATATCCGAAACCGGTTTTCGGATATCGACAATTTTTTCCCAAATCATTCTTCGTTTATTCGTCAGTACGCTGGTAATTTCAAGATGATTGGTAGGAAACTGTTAAAATGAATGCATAACCAACTTGGCACTAAAAAATATTTGACGGTTTTTCGGCTATATATTTTTAACGATATCTCCAAAACCGGATGTCGGATATCAAAAAAATTTGGCCTAAATATAAGCTTCTTATATCTCCACACGCTGCTAAAATCGGTGCAGTAGTGTTTAAATAAATGTATATTAAACACTGCGACTTGAATTTATATATATTATCTCCGATCTATTGACTATATCTTTTTGAGGCATTGGGTAAGACGAATTACGCCGATAAATTTAAGCTCCTCTTTATCTACCAATGTACCAGAAAAAAAGTTATTCTTGTGCTTCGATGTTTTAAAATTTTTTTTTTTTTTGGCAAAAATGTAACACTACGGCGGATTTGCCCATATGGAACTCTATATCTATCTCGATTATTTTGTGCCGTTACGTACTACCGTTATGTAAACAAAATTAACATACCCTTGTACTAGTACTAGTACACTGGGTATAAAAAGGAAGGGAAAAAAGGAAATGTTATGTAGGTAAAGGAGTGGAAAAGAGAGGCAAATAGAGAAAGACAAATAAAGGAAAGAAGAGAAAAAGAAAGGAAAAAAAAGATAGCGAGGAGGAAGGTACGGAAAATAAATGAAAATAGAAAGAATGAAAAATAAAGGAAAGAAAGGTAATGAAACGCTAAAAAAAAATAAGTAAAGGAAATGAATGGAAAAGAAAGAAAACTAAAGGAGTTACGGAAAGGAAAAGGAAAAAGTAAGGAAACGGTAGGAAAGGAAAGGTAGGAAAAGGAAAGGTAAGGAAAAAAGTGAAAGAAAATAAAGGTAAGAAAAAAATAAAAGAAAAGAAATGAAATGACAAAAAAATGAATAAAATGAGAGGAAACTAAGGGAAACGAAACTAAAGCAAAGGAAACGAAAGGAAATTAAAGAGAAAGAAAATAAAAGGAAAAAGGGAATGTAATGGAAATGGAAAGAAAGGTCAGGTAAGAGAATAAAAGAAACGAAAAGAAAGGAAAATAAAAGAAAAGAACAGAAAAGAGAGAAAGAAAGAAAGGAAATAAAATGAAATGAAAGAAGAGAAAAGGAAAGAAAAGGAAAAGAAAAGAGAGGGAAGAAAAGGAAAGGAAAGGAAAGGAAAGAAATACGTATGAAGACTACCTAAGAAGAATAAATAATTATCAACATTGAAACTATAACTGAATGGTGTAAAGAGGGAGGAAAAGGCAAAATGAACAGGAATGTATAGAAACCAAAAATATAAAAAATTTGAAAAGAATGGCAAATTTAAGAAACAGCAAAAAGGTAAGAAAATAAAATAAGCTTTTGTGGTTGAATTTCAACCACTGGGCGAACTCTAGTCAATATTATTTAAAAAAAAAGTATTTTTTTTTTGCCCAGTCTAATGTGTTAGTTTACTTTGCAATTTTTTATTTTCATTACAATTTACAATTTATAACCTCCTTTTTCGATTTTTCTGCTACCATTTCCTTGACGAAAGAAAAAACATTCCTACCTTTTTTTATTCGCAAACGAAACCCGCACACATTTTCATATTGGGAGTGTCAGTGATAAACGTCAAGGGAAGAGCAAACCTTCTTATAATTGAATCATGGACCAAAACATAGTGATATAAAAAAAATCTAAAATTGCTTCATTTGCAGGAAAACTATCAAAAATAAGACAAATTGTATGACAGCGTAAGACTTAGGTAAAAATATTGTCAACAAGTAAGAAAGTTTAAGTTCGGGTAAACCGAACATTAAACACCAAGCGGAAGTTTTCATATGATTTTCGAAATTTTCCATTTCGGAAGTGGACGTGGTTGGAAAGCGATTTCGTCCAATTACATCAGGTATGCTTCCCATTATGCTAGTACACCTTGTACCAAATTTCATCGTTCTACATTAATCAGTTTTAAAGTTATGTCCTGTGAAATTTTCAAATATGCCTCCCTGATCACCTGTAAAATTAGATCATTTCATCCATTTATGTCAATTTAAGTGATTTTTGAAGCTTTCGATAACCAAAGTGGGCGTGGTTGCGGAACTACTTTATCCAATTTCTTCAGGTATACTCCCAACAATACTAGTATGCTTTGTGCAAAATTTCATTGTTCTATCGTAATCAGTTTACAAGTTAAATGCCTCTTTGTTGAGGCAACTGGCGCCAATTGGGGACACCGCGTGTTCTGGGATCTGCCTCCACTTGATCCTGCCATCGGAGTGGTGGCCTCCCTCTTCCTCTATTTTCACCGCTGCTAATCCCCTATGAGCTACAATATGTTCATTTTGGTTCTTAAAAGTATATCCGGTTTTTATTTCCCTGCCTGCCACCTACTCTACCTAATAGCTGTTAATAGCACAAAAACATACCTACAGCTTTTCCTGACACCTGTCGGCTGATAGCTCAATTACCTACATAAAATTAAACCGCCAAGGCAATTATGGCCATCTCGCTTTTACTTATTAGCTTTTACCGGGCTTTCAAAACCAGTACGAATCAATATCCAACAGAAAATAATAAAAAAATACTCAAAACTCGTCCATACAATTTTTACTTAAATTTATGTTTGGGGAGTGGACGTATGCACACCTTAAACAAAGGCACCTTCTAAAGCTCAATTCATTGTATTTTCTCTTTACTTAAACTTAAAACAAAAAGGAATCAAGTTTGTCTACAACTCTTTCCACTGAAGGGGTAAGTTCTCTATACATATAGAGAAGTGCTAGCCCGTTTAATCTCTCTTGGGAAATTGTACTTCTTAAATACGTTTCAGTCTTCGAAGTGATGAAAATGATGTTTCATTTTCACATGTTGTAATTGGAAGAGTTACTAGAATATTCAGTAAATTAAATATATTTGGTAAAATTTCCTTTCCACAAAGTTCAATAGCTTGTAAAACTGCCTAGGCGATTTTGGCCGTTTCGTATCAAAGCACGCCAGTCATTTCTTTTTAGCGATAACTGAAGCCAATTGGAAACCCCAAGGGATTTCAATTCATCCTCCACCTGTTGTTTCCATCTCAGTCGAGGTCTCCCCAAACGTATATTTCTGCTTTAAAATCTTCGAAATCTCCTTCCAAGTCATCGGAATAAAAATTATACAACTTCCTTAAAGTAACTACAGCAACATCGTCCAGTGTAAACATCTTTTCTGGAAAAAGAACTTTAAATCAAATGAGTAAGTCTTTATACCTGAGAAACCTATCATTGAGACTAGAAATAAATGCGTCTAAAATGGGATGTAGAGATAAAAGACGTTAAAAAGTTTCGACGCCTAATGTCTCCGTATTAGAAACCCTTGGTTTTTTAAAAGTGGAGCCATTCGTTTCTGCTTGCTTCTGAGCAATTTTAAACAAAGTTCTAAACTCTTGTTCGGCATTTTCTCTTATCCAACATAAATCTTTCAAAGTTATATCGACTAAGTTAAGTGCTTGCTTTTTAATTTTTCCAGACAATCCTGTAAAAAAACACACTGCCTTTTAGGTGTATTGAAAAAATCATACAATTTACCTACAACACCAAGACAATTTCTTATATACACATTCCCACACGAACAAAATCCCCCCCCCCCCCCCCCCCCTTGAGTGCGCCAATGTCCTGAACTCTTCTTTGTCTGAAATGTTCTCTGGCAGCAGTATGTGCTTTCGTTGGGGCCCTGCAGTCAACTTAACTAGTTTTATACTAATCAAATACCAGTCAGCCAGGCCGCCTCAACTAGTTCGAGTTCTGTAATTTTTCCATATTAGCAACTGGTATTTTTAACACGGCGATGTCCTACGAGATGGCAATTGTCCTTCTCTGCATCAGCGCCATACCAATTGGCTGACTAGTCAGCCTCTGCATCAGGAATATACCAGTTGATATACTTGTTGTTATACACATCAGTAACATACCATTTAAGATGCTAGTTCGTATATACGTCAGGATCGTAGCAGTTGAAAGACTAGTTCATATATACATACGAATCATACCAGTTGAAAGAATAGTTCATATATACATCAGAATCATACCAGTTGGCAGCCTAGTTCATATATACATCAGAATCATACCAGTTGAAAGACTAGTTCATATATGCATCAGAATCATACCAGTTGACAGACTAGATCATATATGCATCAGAATCATACCAGTTGGCAGACTAGTTCATATATGCATCAGAATCATACCAGTTGACAGACTAGTTCATTAATGCATCAGAATCATACCATTTGACAGACTAGTTCATATCTGCATCAGAATCTTACCAGTTGACATACTAGTTCATATATACATCAGAATCAGGACATACTAATCATTATGCCCATTCAGATCGTACCACTTGTCATACTAGTCCACGAATTTGGATTCATTCCAGTTGGTATACTAGTCGGTCTATGCACCAGTATCATAGTCAGCCTCTACATCAGCAATATACCAGTTTATTCTTTAGAAAGCAGCGACTATTTGTATTTACCCAAACACGAAAAAGCATCTGTGAATTACAAGGTAAAAAAGAAGCAGTTACAAGAGGAAAAGAAAAGCAATTGTCCTCTTCTGCATCAGCACCATACCAATTGGTATACTAGTCAGCCTCTGAATCAGCATTATACCAGTTGATATACTAGTTCATACACAGCCAAAAATGAGCTAAAGGCTCTGAGTTCGATTCTCGGTAAAGTTAACACAAGTTTTTTTTTCTATATTTTTTAAATTATGTTGTTTATTGTATTTTTAATTTAATTATTGAATTCTACTTGCAATGGCTCCTTTCAAATTCCGCGTTCGTCAAGTTTGATTATATAGGTAAAGGCCCAATTGCATTCAACTTTGTAGGATCCACTTTCATACAAAGTTTTTTAAACGTAAAACGAAGCGAAATTTTTGCAAATGCTCAAAAACGAGGCGCGCATTTGTCAAAGTTTTATGTAATTGGGGCTTTGGGGTTGTATTTTTAGGTAAGGTAAATTAAGGTTAAGTTAGTCGTCCACTGCGGAGTTCCGGACCCAAATATGATATATAGATAAAATTAAGTCTTATTTATACATCAAAAAGAGTCAAAGTAAGACTGCTTTCATTAAGTTAAAGGAGCATTGGTAGAGTTAATTTATATTGTTGTTGTCAATATACTCAAGTTTATGCCGCAACGTAAAAAAATTGGCGGTTATATACCAACAGGTTGTCATAACCTCTAACGAGACTTTTGCCGAACTTCTCTTCCAACTTATAGTGTGCTGCTTTGATTTTTTCCCTATGAGTTGGCGGGACCTAGTTTTTTTTTTTTTAATTTAAAAATCTGTGACTGTTCAAACAGTTGAATGCAGTTAGGTTAGGTTAGGTTAGTGGCTGCCGCAGAGGCACACTTAGGCCAGTTTTGGAAAGCCCGTTGTGATACCACCAGCACTAGGAAAGTCAGTCCCGGGACCCGGCCATTTGGAAAATCCCAGCGGTCTGGTTTAGACTATCCAGGAAGGGAACTCCCAAAAAGCGCGTTCCCGCGCCGCTTAAGGCCGGGCAGTTGCAGATGAGGTGCTTCACCGTTTCCTCTTCCTCATCATCTTTGCAGCTCCTACAGCATCGTCGATAGGGCACCCCTTCTGCGTGCCTACCAATAAGGCAGTGCCCAGTTAGAACACCTATTAATATTAAGATTTCTCTCCTTCTTAGGGCGTGAATGCCTCTAGATCTTTTATGATCCCATTTCGGCCAGGTTTGTTTGGATGTCCGGCAACTTGGGGATTGTCGCCACCTTTCGTTGGCTTGGAGTACACACTCCAGTTACAGAATTTCCATTTGATTTTCAGAAAAATACAATTGACATTCAGAAAATTACAATTGATATTCAGAAAACTTTCTGAATATAAACTGAAAAAGGTGTAGTATGATTTCAACCCGAGTTTCATACATACTTGCATACTAGTACGAACCAGGATTTTTCTGACTAGTATTATTTCGCCCAGCAAATTATAGTTGTATACTAGTATGTTTTCTGATTAGATTGGCATTGATTGGTTTAAGGGTAATCAGCAAAGAACTAGTATAAAAACATCCATAAAATGTATAGTAAACGAGCTAGGTGTCTGCTGAGCAGTTTGGAATTGATTAGTTTGAAGGTAGTCAGAAATTAACTAGTATGAATACACCACAAAATTTTTAGGCGTAGAACTATAATGTTGCTGAGTAGTTTGGCATTGACTGGTTTAAAGCTAATCAGCAATGAACTAGTATAAATACACCACAAAATGTATAGTCAATGAACTATATTGTTAGCTGAGTAGTTGGACATTGACTGGTTTAAAGGTGATCAGCAATGAACTAGTATGAATACACTACAAAATGTATAGACAATGAATTATATTGTTTGCTGAGTAGTTCGACATTGACTGGTTTAAAGGTGATCAGAAATGAACTAGTATGAATACACCACAAAATGTATAGTCAATGAACTATATTGTTTGCTGAGTAGTTCGACATTGACTGGTTTAAAGGTGATCAGATATGAACTAGCATGAATACACCACAAAATGTATAGTCAATGAACTATATTGCTTGCTGAGTAGTTTGGCCTTGACTGGTTTGAAGCTAATCAGCAATGAACTAGTATAAATACACCACAAAATGTATAGTCAATGAACTATATTCTTTGCTGAGTAGTTGGACATTGACTGGTTTAAAGGTGATCAGTAATGAACTAGTATGAATACACCACAAAATGTATCGTCATTGAACTATATTGTTTGCTGAGTAGTTCGACATTGACTGGTTTAAAGGTGATCAGAAGTGAACTAGTGTGAATACACCACAAAATGTATAGTCATTGAACTATATTGTTTGCTGAGTAGTTTGGCCTTGACTGGTTTGAAGCTAATCAGCAATGAACTAGTATAAATATACCACAAAATGTATAGTCAATGAACTATATTGTTTGCTGAGTAGTTTGGCATTGACTGGTTTAACGCTAATCAGCAATGAACTAGTATGCATACGCCACAAAATGTATAGTCAATGAACTAGAATTTTCGCTGAGTAGTTTGGCATTGACTGCTTTTAAAACTAATCAACAACGAACTGGTAGGCATATGCCACAAAATGGTTAGTCAATGAACTAGTATGTTTGCTGAGTAGTTCGGAATTTGACTGCAAGGGGGTTATAAAGACTGGGGCTTGCTTGATTGATGCACGTAGGCACGCCACTGCCGTTCTGTAACTGTTATTCTTCGAATACTTTTTTATTAAAAAATGTGTTTTCCAAATCAACATTAAAAAAAGTAACTTGAAAATTTAGAGATACATCCATATCCTGTTGTACCTGAATTCGACCTTGTGCCATGCGAAATAAAAGGATACCCTTTTGCGCGTAGGTGTGTAGGGTTGATCTTGAAAATGTTCCACAAGTTCAAAAAACAATGCGATCGCAAATTTTGTAAACAGCATGTTTTGTGTGTAAGGATTCTATGGAAGGGTGGCGGATACATACAAACATACCTGCATGTAAAAATATCTACAAGAACTTAGTTAGGTAGGTACCTGAGTATTCGACCACACGACCTAAGCGTTGATCTTTGCCTGCGACACCTACAAGATGTCCTATAAAGGACGCTGCTAATATATGAAGCATTCATTAGCAAAAAAACTTTGCAATTGTTATAAGGAAGATAACCGCAAGCTGCAATAAATACATTTTAGCAAACATTTCGAAATGAGACCCGAAGCTACATTAAAGCAAACAATCCGAACAGTCTACACCCAGCGACAAGTTAAGATATTGGAGGAGGAATACCGGAGGACCAAGTACGTCTCAAGCCAACGTAGAAAGGAATTGGCAGAAACGCTAGGTGTTGGCGATAAGCATATTAAGTATTGGTTCCAGAATCGGCGTGCAAAAGAAAGCCGCCTCGAACATCTAGAGGAAGCGAAAATTATAGAAATCGAGGCATTCTTGAAGAATGAAAGGTCAACTATTAAGCGGCAACACATTGATGACATCGATGATATCCTGGATGTAGTGCAAAGGAATGCATGTGGAGATATATTCAGCGCAACGTTGGATTCACAGGAAACCCCGTTATCACCACCAAGAAAGCGTCAAAGAATCGAAATACTCGATCAACAGATTTTGTTTCCAGGAGCTTGTGAATGGAAAAGGGTTTGTTGCAACGAGGAGTCCTGCGCTAAGGCACCGAAGCGTCACATTTTGCAGACAATTCAGCTGGACACAGAGGATAAAGAACAGAATGTTGAAATTTGGTTTACTTTGTAGGGGATATAATCGTATATTTGAAATTTTTTATATATTTAAGAACATATGTAACATTTTAGTTTTAGCGATCACTTGTAAATTAAATATGTATTTTTGTACTCGACTTTTTTGATATTATATTAATAATATTTTATATTCTATAGAATATATCTTTGTGATTTAGCTGACGCAAAAAATGATTGATAACACTACTCAATACCAATTTTGATCAACTTAAGTTTCAAAGAATAAAGTAGACCTTTCCTAAAATAAAAT
The DNA here is from genome assembly GCA_964058755.1 of Campiglossa producta. Taxonomy (NCBI): domain Eukaryota; kingdom Metazoa; phylum Arthropoda; class Insecta; order Diptera; family Tephritidae; genus Campiglossa; species Campiglossa producta. Next base: position 129,581 of record CAXKVI010000080.1, on the reverse strand, counting down.
TTGGCATATTTAGTTTCCGAGATATCGGTGAAAACGTGGAAATTCCCATTTTTGTAAAAACACTACTTCATGTACCTAGGTACGTCAAAAATTTGTATTTTTCATTTTTTTTGTCGGTGTAAACTGTTTAATTATACATTATACTAGTTCCCCATAAACATTTTTTGCCCTTAAGATAAGTATCTTAAGCACTATACCAAAATCGTTAAAAAAATTTGGAAAAAAAGACTTAATTTTTTACAAAATTTCAGATTTAACCACTTTAAAATCATAAACAGTCTATGGACGAAACAACGTTAGCCTTCAGCAAAAAATTCTACATAGAATTTATGTAACAAATGTCAAGGATATGGAAATTTCGGAAATTTTTTTGGGTAAAAACAGAAAATTTTTGGTTGAGAAATTTCAATATAACAGGGCTTATGAAGTCTAAGGCACATCATAATTTTGTACTGGTATGCTTAAAATTTTCGTTATGGAATTTCCCACAACATAGTATATCTAACTTTTTTTCGTCCATGGACTTTTTATACCTAGCGTTTTAGTACTAGTACAAGGGTATTATAATTTTGTCCACATAACGGTACTACGTAACGGTACCAAATAATCGAGATAGATATAGAGTTCCATATATGCAGGTTGTTAGGTTGAAAAGAGTAGTTCATTAAGGCGTGTCCGTCCGTCCGTGTACACGAAAACTTGAGTAATAATTGAGATATTCACATGAAATTTTGTATACAGGATAGCCACCCCTGACTCGGATTTTGCAGAAAAAAACACGACTGATAATGGAAGGATTGAGGATACAACAAAGAATTAAAGACAACATAAATTGTGCTTATTCAACAGCGATAGCAGAGCGAAGAAGATGTGCGCGAGTTAGCGACATAGTCTCACAAATACAAAAACATCCATAAAACACATATTAACCTTCAGGAGGTCGCGTGTAGTCTTTTCGACCGCCCATGGTGAATAAAGGCTCATAAAATTGCTGTATGGACTCACAGACATTTGGCAGCTCTACTAGCTTGAGCTTAGGTCATTATCAATCGAATACACAAGTTCTGCCTCTTTTTTACGCTTGTCGAATGTTTATAGCAAGCATTTTCTTCAGTTGCCTCTCGTCGTCGAAAAGACTACGCGCGCCCGAAGTCGTTTTTGCTCAACATGGCTAAGAAATGAATAAGTGAAAGTATACAATGCAAAAGCTATTAGAGGAGAATGATGAAAATGTAAAACTTTATGCGGTCAGATATCTCTGACAACTTATCTGATGTGAAATCTAAAGGGCCAAAAATGTCTGCCTATATTACTTGCTATACTGAAATGTAGATTTCAATGTATGTTATTATCTTTCAATGTTTTTCTCTGATTTAAAATTAGCAAAACAAAAACAAACTTTCGTTGTTGTTAAATATTGTTTTCTAATTACATAATAACTAAAATTATTAAAAATACATGAGCTTCAGTACTTAAATCACCCAGTTAAAAGAGACGTCGAAAAGACTACGCGCGACTGCTTGTGTTACAAAAAGCGGCGCGCCCGCTTGAAGGTTAATAGATATACTACTACATAGAAATTCGTATTCCTGACCATAAATGGAGTATAATGACCAACTATGAGTTTTTTATGTTAATGGGAAAGCGTGCCTCATCGCCGTTTTTTGTTTTTGTGAAAAGCTTTTATGTAAATGAATATATCTTCTCACCCAAAAATCGTACAGCCAACTTTTACCCCAGTTTTTGCAGGGAATTGAACCCTCTACAAAAAAGGTTTTATAAATTTTTTTCATTTATGTGGCCATTACAAAGTTCTTCGAGGTCGAAAATTGACTAATTTCTGAAACCCATAAGGTTTTGTTAAAAGTAGTGTCGCTCAAAAACAGCCAAATATTAAGTTTGTAAAAACAACAAGAACCAAAAATAATCAGTTTTGCAAGTGTCCTTGAGAAGATTTAAGGTATTTAATATAATTATGTATTTACGCCTGCCTGAGATTCTTTACCAATACATACACGTACCTAACGCTCGTTAACAGTGATTCAAGAAGATCTTTTTAAAAAAAGGATTAGGTATATATTTAAATCGTTAGCCCACTAGCAGGTAGCTACATCTTTTCTTTTTACTTTACTCAGCACAAAAGAAAAAAGTTGCACATTCATAGGCATCTCAATGCCGTTAATTCTCGAGCTAAAGTTACCAACCATGAAAGAAGTTCTGTGCGTATTTTTTTACCAGTAAAATAATCTTAAAGCATCTGTCTCAAAAAGTGCTAAAAGTGCAGCAGCTCAGGTTATAGAGCTTTGGAAAAAATATGGTATTCCTACTACCAAATCTCTAAATATAGAGAGAAGAATTGTTCGATGTTATTACAAGTGGCGAGGTATAATAAAAAGTTATAAACGCAAGAAATCACCAACCCAGAAGAAGAAAGAATCGTCACTTCAAAAAGTTTTAAAAATGTTATATGTTGATCCGAAGTCTTTAAAAATCGTGTAATAACAGCATTAAGGAGTTGTTTTTAAATCAGAAAAGCGCAAACGTAAAGAATTTATCCATCACAACGTAATTTCTCCTAACATAAGTGAAAATTTGATGGCAGCAGAACAAATAGGTAAGGATTTATTTTTAATCAATAACTAGCACAATAATTTGTGATCTTTTAAATTTCTGAACTTCTCATTATTTCGTTTTCAAAAATAATATTCTTTTTTTTTGTCTAGATCTAAGTCAACCATGGTCATCCTGCAGTAGGAATACTGACAGTGAAAAGTCGGATCCCACATCTTTTCAATTATTCAGTCCCAGTACACATTTTGGTTCGGATATTACTTATGAACCGCCAATACAGAAATCAACAAAATTTAATGTTCTAACCCCAGAACTCATCTCTGCTCTTGACAGAGCTAATGTCAGTAGTAGAAACGCGATGTTTATAATAACTCCAGTTTTGTCAAGTGTTGGCATCAGGATAGAAGATACAACTCTTAGGGCGGATTTCTCAACTAGCCGTCAACTTAACGCTCACTTTAAATTTTATCGGGCAGTTCATCCTCCTGTTAAATAAAGGGCAAATGAACTGGCTGTTAAACTGACAGTGAATTGACAGTGAACTTTGACGTTAACAGATTCTCACGATTGGTCAAACCGATTTTGCTAATTTTTTAAATATATATAAATGATGGTATCTTCTACCAAACGACGATTCTAACTTTTGCAAAAAAAAATTTTGCAAACATTATTCGCAATTTTTAACTTCTCCATCGTGGTCAGATGGGGCTTTTGTATGATGTTTGTTGTATGATTAGTAACTATTGGTAAACAAAATTTTTTTGGCTTTTTAAGGGGGCGGGAGTTATTTACAACAGCATCATACAAAAGCGCCATCTCGCCACGATGGAGAAGTTAAAAATTGCGAATAATGCTTGCAAAAAATTTTTTTTTGCAAAAATTGGAAATGTCCTTTTGTAGCAAAGGCATATAAAACCAGGGGTACAACCGAACAAAAATTTCGGCAGTTTCCAATGCGTATGACCCAAATATTTCAGGGTTAATGTTATGGCCACACGCCAATGCACGAAAGATTACGCTGAATCGGGTAATTAAAAGTTCGTCCACTCCTGTGCAGCTACCATCAACTCTTCGGAGGACACTTCCTGTACAAGGTCGGACACTTTGCCAACTTGTGTCTTATGAGAAAGTTCTGAAAAATCTTTTTCCGGAGGACCACCATCTACTTTAATTAACTGTAGTGGCATATCTATTCAATCCCGGTGTCGTTGCTCAAAATACACTTTATTTCTGGCGCAACTTCTCCACCTTTCAACAAGCCTGCTATTAAAATTTCTTAGCTTTCTACCAACTTCGGAACGCTGGCGAACACTTAGTTTATTACTTTTGAGAACTGTACCGAAAGCATAATTTTCCATAGCAAAAAACTTCTTGCTAGGTATTTCTTCGTCCAGCCATACTGAATAAAATTCGAGTTTTGCTACTGAGGACATTGTGTCTAAAATGTAATAAATTGAAGGCTAGCGGATATTAGCGGTTCAAATAAGACATTTTGGACACACAATTAAACACACTTTCACAAAATGTTAAATTTAGCTTGAATACGCTTGAATTTCATAAACTTCTACTCCACGAAATACAGGTGTACGCTACCAATATAATGTTGTTAATATAATTAAATTCAACCGAGTTGTATAAGTAACACAGACATAAACATATGAACCAAACATTTATTACATATACTACGTACCTTGAAGAAAGTTAAAAAATAAACTTTGAAAGAAATAAACAATAATGTTTTATTTTTACACCGAAACCAAAAGAACGTTATTGAAGGCAAAAAAATTAGTTACACTTTTGTTAAAAAAAATGTTGTGTTTGACAGGTAACAGCTGTTTGTATTTGCTTGGAAGTGGTAAATAACTATCGATTATTAACTAATTTAAGTATGCTTTATCGAAAGGAAATGCAAAATTTCCGCCTTATTACACTTGAAAATTTAGTTAAACGCCGCTAGCACCCCCAAATCGCCCACTGTGCAGCGGAGCCGCTGGGTTTTAATTCGCTGAACTATGTCTACGTCTGCGTAAAGCTCATACAGCTCATCATTATATCTTCTTCGGTACTCGCCGTCGCCAACTTTTAGCGGTCCATAAATCATTCGAAGAATTTTTCTCTCGAATACTCCCAAAGCCGCCTCCGCAGATGCTGTCAATGTCCATGCTTCTGCACCATTTAGCAGGACGGGTGCGATAAGTGACTTATATAGAGTGTTGTTTTTTAAAGATCACCCACGACAAATTTGCATTCTGTATTCCGAAAAATGGAAATGGAACTTTGAAATAGGGCTGTCTTAATCTCACCCGTTAAAGTGTGCCTTGATATCATGAGACATTTTTGGAAACTGTATGCGCCAGATTGTCGCTCTGCATTGGCGTGCCTTCCATATAAGTCGAAAAGCCCAGCTTGCCTAGCTAATCCCCTATGAGCTACAATATGTTTTTTGGGTTCTTAAAAGTATATCCGGTTTTTATTTCCCTGCCTGCCACCTACTACCTAATAGCTATTAATAGCGCAAAAACATACCTACAGCTTTTCCGACAGGTGTCAGGCTGATAGCTCATTTACCTACATAAAATTTGTTCAGCGCGTGATGGCCATCTCTTACTTGCTCACTTAAAACAACCTTAAACCGCCTAGGCAATGATGGCCATCTCGCTTTTACTTATTAGCTTTTACCGGGCTTTCAAAACAACTACGAATCATTATCCAACACAAAATAAAAAAATACTCAAAACTCGTCCATACAATTTTTACTTAAATTTATGTTTGGGGAGTGGACCTACGTATGCACACATTAAACAAAGGCACCTTCTAAAGCTCAATTCATTGTATTTTCTCTTTACTTAAACTTAAACCAAAAAGGAATCAAGTTTGTCTACAACTCTTTCCACTGAAGGGGTAATTTCTCTATACATATAGAGAAGTGCTAGCCCGTTTAATCTCTCTTGGGAAATTGTACTTCTTAAATACGTTTCAGTCTTCGAAGTGATGAAAATGATGTTTCATTTTCACATGTTGTAATTGGAAGAGTTACTAGAACATTCAGTAAATTAAATATATTTGGTAAAATTTCCTTTCCACAAAGTTCAATAGCTTGTAAAACTGTATTTGGCCTATCTTCGAGCTTTAAGCTGGAAATAGTTTTATCTAATCTTGGCTTGCGTCATAATGACGTTTAACCGCCTAGGCGATTTTGGCAGCTTCTTATCAAAGCACGCCAGTCATTCCTTTTTAGCGATAACTGAAGCCAATTGGAAACCCCAAGGGAGTTCAAGTCATCCTCCACCTGTTGTTTCCATCTCAGTCGAGGTCTCCCCAAACGTATATTTCTGCTTTAAAATCTTCGAAATCTCCTTCCAAGTCATCGGAATAAAAATTATACAACTTCCTTAAAGTAACTACAGCATCATCGTCAAGTGTAAACACCTTTTCTGGAAAAAGAACTTTAAATCAAATGAGTAAGTCTTTATACCTCAGAAACCTATCATTGAGACTAGAAATAAAAAAATCTAAAATGGGATGTAGAGATAAAAGACGTTAAAAAGTTTCGACGCCTAATGTCTCCGTATTAGAAACCCTTGGTTTTTTAAAAGTGAAGCCATTCCTTTCTGCTTGCTTCTGAGCAATATTAAACAAAGTTCTAAACTCTTGTTCGGCATTTTCTCTTATCCAACATAAATCTTTCAAAGTTATATCGGCTAAGTTAACTGCTTGCTTCTTTAATTTTTCCAGACAATCCTGTGAAACACACTGCTTTTTAGGTGTATTGAAAAAATCATACAATTTACCTACAACACCAAGACAATTTCTTATATACACATTCCCACACGAACAAACCCCCCCCCCCCCCCTTGAGTGCGCCAATGTCCTGAACTCTTCTTTGTCTGAAATGTTCTCTGGCAGCAGTATGTGCTTTCGTTGGGGGTTATAAAGACTGGGGCTTGCTTGATTGATACACGTAGGCACGCCACTGCCGCTCTGTAACTGTTATTCTTCGAATACTTTTTTATTAAAAAATGTGTTTTCCAAATCAACAGTAAAAAAAAATAACTTGAAAATTTAGAGATACATCCATATCCTGTTGTACCTGAATTCGACCTTGTGCCATGCGAAATAAAAGGACACCCTTTTGCGCGTAGGTGTGCAGGGTTGATCTTGAAAATGTTCCACAAGTTCAAAAAACAATGCGATCGCAAATTTTGTAAAAAACTTGTTTTGTGTGTAAGGATTCTATGAAAGGGTGGCGGATACATACAAACATACCTGCATGTGGAAATATCTACAAGAACTTAGTTAGGTAGGTACCTGAGTATTCGACCACACGACCTAAGCGTTGATCTTTGCCTGCGACACCTACAAGATGTCCTATAAAAGGACGCTGCTAATATATGAAGCATTCATTAGCAAAAAAACTTTGCAATTGTTACAAGGAAGATAACCGCAAGCTGCAATAAATACATTTTAGCAAACATTTCGAAATGAGACCCGAAGCTACATTAAAGCAAACAATCCGAACAGTCTACACCCAGCGACAAGTTAAGATATTGGAGGAGGAATACCGGAGGACCAAGTACGTCTCAAGCCAACGTAGAAAGGAATTGGCAGAAACAATAGGTGTTGGCGATAAGCAAATAAAGTATTGGTTCCAGAATCGGCGTGCAAAAGAAAGCCGCCTCGAACATCTAGAGGAAGCTGAAGAGGAAGCGAAAATTAAAGAAATCGAGGCATTCTTGAAGAATGAAAGGTCAACAATTAAGCGGCAACACATTGATGACATCGATGATATCCTGGATGTAGTGCAAAGGCATGCATGTGGAGATATGTTCAGCGCAACGTTGGATTCACAGGAAACCCCGTTATCACCACCAAGAAAGCGACAAAGAATCGAAATACTCGATCAACAGATTTTGTTTCCAGGAGCTTGTGAATGGAAAAGGGTTTGTTGCAACGAGGAGTCCTGCGCTAAGGCACCGAAGCGTCACATTTTGCAGACAATTCAGCTGGACACAGAGGATAAAGAACAGAATGTTGAAATTTGGTTTACTTTGTAGGGGATATAATCGTATATTTGAAATTTTTTATATATTTAAGAACATATGTAACATTTTAGTTTTAGCGATCACTTGTAAATTAAATATGTATTTTTGTACTCGACTTTGATATTATATTAATAATATTTTATATTATAAAGAATATATCTTTGTGATTTAGCTGACGCAAAAAATGATTGATAACACTACTCAATACCAATTTTGATCAACTTAAGTTTCAAAGAATAAAGTAGACCTTTCCTAAAATAAAATTTGGCATATTTAGTTTCCGAGATATCGGTGAAAATGTGGAAATTCCCATTTTTGCAAAACACTACTTCATGTACCTAGGTACGTCAAAAATTTGTATTTTTCATTTTTTTTTTGTCGGTGTAAACTGTTTAATTATACATTATACTAGTTCCCCATAAACATTTTTTGCCCTTATCTTTATAAGTATCTTAAGCACTATACCAAAATAGTTAAACAAATTTTAGAAAAAGAGACTAAATTTTTTAAAAAATTTCAGATTTAACCACTTTAAAATCATAAAAAGTCTATGGACGAAACAACGTTAGCCTTCAGCAAAAAATTCTACATAGAATTTATGTTACAAATGTCAAGGATATGGAAATTTCGGAAATTTTCTTGGGTAAAAACAGAAAATTTTTGATTGAGAAATTTCAATATAACAGGGCTTATGAAGTCTAAGGCACATCATAATTTTGTACTGGTATGCTTAAAATTTTCGTTATGGAATTTCCCACAACATAGTATATCTAACTTTTTTTCGTCCATGGACTTTTTATACCTAGCGTTTTAGTACTAGTACAAGGGTATTATAATTTTGTCCACATAACGGTACTACGTAACGGTACCAAATAATCGAGATAGATATAGAGTTCCATATATGCAGGTTCTTAGGTTGAAAAGAGTAGTTCATTAAGGCTTGTCCGTCCGTCCGTGTACACGAAAACTTGAGTAATAATTGAGATATTCACATGAAATTTTGTATACAGGATAGCCACCCCTGACTCGGATTTTGCAGAAAAAAACACGACTGACAATGGAAGGATTGAGGATACAACAAAGAATTAAAGACAACATAAATTGTGCTTATTCAACAGCGATAGCAGAGCGAAGAAGATGTGCGCGAGTTAGCGACATAGTCTCACAGGAGAGTTGGAGAGAGTCCGAGTGTGAGTTGTTTTGTTGGCAGCAATAATAAACATGAGCCAGCCCGTCAACTTTATTGAGCGTAGGTACAAACAGTGTTTACAAAAACAAAATTTGTGCGTGGGTATTCAGAGAAGCAAATGCTTGCTCATGTCTGATGTTTTGAAAAAAAAAAAAATCACAAAGTCCTTCGTGGCTAGACTTATTGAAATAAAATAAAAAGGAAAATTGATAAAACTAAAAAAAGTAAAATAAGAAATAGAAAAGTGATTGAAAGTAAAAAACGGAAATTTGTTGGAAATAAAACGAAAGGAAAGAATATAAAATAAATAAAAATAAAACAAAATGAAATAAATAAAAGTATAAAATCAAGGAAAGAATAGGAAAAATCAAAGGCAAATAAAGGTAGGGAAAGGAAAGGATTGGAAATGAAAAAAGGAAGAGAAAAAAGGAAATGTTATGTAGGTAAAGGAGTGGAAAAGAGAGGCAAATAGATAAAGACAAAGAAAGGAAAGAAGAGAAAAAGAAAGAAAAAAAAGGTAGCGGGGAGGAAGGTACGGAAAATAAATGAAAATAGAAAGAATGAAAAATAAAGGAAAGAAAGGTAATGAAAAGCTAAAAAAAAATAAGTAAAGGAAATGAATGGAAAAGAAAGAAAACTAAAGGAGTTACGGAAAGGAAAAGGAAAAAGTAAGGAAACGGTAGGAAAGGAAAGGTAGGAAAAGGAAAGGTAAGGAAAAAGTGAAAGAAAATAAAGGTAAGAAAAAAATAAAAGAAAAGAAATTAAATGAAAAAAAAAATTAATAAAATGAGAGGAAACTAAGGGAAACGAAACTAAAGCATAGGAAACGAAAGGAAATTAAAGAGAAAGAAAATAAAAGGAAAAAAGGAATGTAATGAAAATGGAAAGAAAGGTCAGGTAAGAGAATAAAAGAAACGAAAAGAAAGGAAAATAAAAGAAAAGAAAAGAGAGAAAGAAAGAAGGGAAATAAAATGAAATGAAAGAAGAGAAAAGGAAAGAAAAGGAAAAGAACAGAGAGGGAAGAAAAGGAAAGAAAGGAAAGAAATACGTATGAAGACTACCTAAGAAGAATAAATAATTGAATTTCAACCACTGAGAGAACTCTAGTCAATATAATTTTTGAAAAAAAAAGTATTTTTTTTTTGCCCAGTCTAATGTGTTAGTTTACTTTGCAATTTTTTATTTTCATTACAATTTATAACCTCCTTTTTCGATTTTTCTACTAAAAGGAAATGGCCTTGACGAAAGAAAAAACATTCCTACCTTTTTTTATTCGCAAACGAAAACCGCACACATTTTCATATTGGGAGTGTCAGTGATAAAAGTCAAGGGAAGAGCAAACCTTCTTATAATTGAATCATGGACCAAAACATAGTGATATAAAAAAAAAATCTAAAATTGCTTCATTTGCAGGAAAAACTATCAAAAATAAGACAAATTGTATGACAGCGTCAGACTTAGGTAAAAATAAAAATTTCAAAAATGCCTCCCCTAAAAGCCGGCGGTGCCAGGCCCACTATCAAAAATTAATTAAAAAATCATTATATAATGACTAAGGGGATTCACCTTTAAAATTATATCATTTTAGCCATTTCCGTTACCGAATTATGTCAATTTAGTGATTTTAGAAATTTGCGCATGTTTGGAGGGCGATTTTATTCAACTTCATCAGGTATGCTCCCAACGATACTACTTAGTATGCTTTGTGCAAAATTCCATTGTTCCATCGTAATCAGTTTAAAAGTTAAATGCCTCTTTGTTGAGCCAACTGGCGCCAATTGGAGACACCGCGTGTTCTGAGATCTGCCTCCACTTGATCCTGCCATCGGAGTGGTGGCCTCCCTCTTCCTCTATTTTCTCCGCTGGGTGCCGATAAAGATCACCCACGACAAATTTGCATTCTGTATTCCGAAAAATGGAAATGGAACTTTGAAATAGGGCTGTCTTAATCTCACCCGTTAAAGTGTGCCTTGATATCATGAGACATTTTTGGAAACTGTATGCGCCAGATTGTCGCTCTGCATTGGCGTGCCTTCCATATAAGTCGAAAAGCCCAGCTTGCCTAGCTAATCCCCTATGAGCTACAATATGTTTTTTGGGTTCTTAAAAGTATATCCGGTTTTTATTTCCCTGCCTGCCACCTACTACCTAATAGCTATTAATAGCGCAAAAACATACCTACAGCTTTTCCGACAGGTGTCAGGCTGATAGCTCATTTACCTACATAAAATTTGTTCAGCGCGTGATGGCCATCTCTTACTTGCTTACTTAAAACAATCTTAAACCGCCTAGGCAATGATGGCCATCTCGCTTTTACTTATTAGCTTTTACCGAGCTTTCAAAACAACTACGAATCATTATCCAACACAAAATAAAAAAAATACTCAAAACTCGTCCATACAATTTTTACTTAAATTTATGTTTGGGGAGTGGACGTATGCACACATTAAACAAAGGCACCTTTTAAAGCTCAATTCATTGTATTTTCTCTTTATTTAAACTTAAACTAAAAAGGAATCAAGTTTGTCTACAACTCTTTCCACTGAAGGGGTAAGTTCTCTATACATATAGAGAAGTGCTAGCCCCTTTAATCTCTCTTGGGAAATTGTACTTCTTAAATACGTTTCAGTCTTCGAAGTGATGAAAATGATGTTTCATTTTCACATGTTGTAATTGGAAGAGTTACTAGAATATTCAGTAAATTAAATATATTTGGTAAAATTTCCTTTCCACAAAGTTCAATAGCTTGTAAAACTGTATTTGGCCTATCTTCGAGCTTTAAGCTGGAAATAGTTTTATCTAATCTTGGCTTGCGTCATAATGACGTTTAACCGCCTAGGCGATTTTGGCCGCTTCTTATCAAAGCACGCCACTCATTCCTTTTTAGCGATAACTGAAGCCAATTGGAAACCCCAAGGGAGTTCAAGTCATCCTCCACCTGTTGTTTCCATCTCAGTCGAGGTCTCCCCAAACGTATATTTCTGCTTTAAAATCTTCGAAATCTCCTTCCAAGTCATCGGAATAAAAATTATACAACTTCCTTAAAGTAACTACAGCATCATCGTCAAGTGTAAACACCTTTTCTGGAAAAAGAACTTTAAATCAAAAGAGTAAGTCTTTATACCTGAGAAACCTATCATTGAGACTAGAAATAAATGCGTCTAAAATGGGATGTAGAGATAAAAGACGTTAAAAAGTTTCGACGCCTAATGTCTCCGTATTAGAAACCCTTGGTTTTTTTAAAGTGAAGCCATTCCTTTCTGCTTGCTTCTGAGCAATATTAAACAAAGTTCTAAACTCTTGTTCGGCATTTTCTCTTATCCAACATAAATCTTTCAAAGTTATATCGGCTAAGTTAACTGCTTGCTTCTTTAATTTTTCCAGACAATCCTGTGAAACACACTGCTTTTTAGGTGTATTGAAAAAATCATACAATTTACCTACAACACCAAGACAATTTCTTATATACACATTCCCACACGAACAAACCCCCCCCCCCCCCCCCCTTGAGTGCGCCAATGTCCTGAACTCTTCTTTGTCTGAAATGTTCTCTGGCAGCAGTATGTGCTTTCGTTGGGGGTTATAAAGACTGGGGCTTGCTTGATTGATACACGTAGGCACGCCACTGCCGCTCTGTAACTGTTATTCTTCGAATACTTTTTTATTAAAAAATGTGTTTTCCAAATCAACAGTAAAAAAAAATAACTTGAAAATTTAGAGATACATCCATATCCTGTTGTACCTGAATTCGACCTTGTGCCATGCGAAATAAAAGGACACCCTTTTGCGCGTAGGTGTGCAGGGTTGATCTTGAAAATGTTCCACAAGTTCAAAAAACAATGCGATCGCAAATTTTGTAAACATCATGTTTTGTGTGTAAGGATTCTATGAAAGGGTGGCGGATACATACAAACATACCTGCATGTGGAAATATCTACAAGAACTTAGTTAGGTAGGTACCTGAGTATTCGACCACACGACCTAAGCGTTGATCTTTGCCTGCGACACCTACAAGATGTCCTATAAAAGGACGCTGCTAATATATGAAGCATTCATTAGCAAAAAAACTTTGCAATTGTTACAAGGAAGATAACCGCAAGCTGCAATAAATACATTTTAGCAAACATTTCGAAATGAGACCCGAAGCTACATTAAAGCAAACAATCCGAACAGTCTACACCCAGCAACAAGTTAAGATATTGGAGGAGGAATACCGGAGCACCAAGTTCATCTCAAGCCAACGTAGAAAGGAATTGGCAGAAACACTAGGTGTTGGCGATAAGCATATTAAGTATTGGTTCCAGAATCGGCGTGCAAAAGAAAGCCGCCTCGAACATCTAGAGGAAGCGAAAATTATAGAAATCGAGGCATTCTTGAAGAATGAAAGGTCAACTATTAAGCGGCAACACATTGATGACATCGATGATATCCTGGATGTAGTGCAAAGGCATGCATGTGGAGATATATTCAGCGCAACGTTGGATTCACAGGAAACCCCGTTATCACCACCAAGAAAGCGTCAAAGAATCGAAATACTCGATCAACAGATTTTGTTTCCAGGAGCTTGTGAATGGAAAAGGGTTTGTTGCAACGAGGAGTCCTGCGCTAAGGCACCGAAGCGTCACATTTTGCAGACAATTCAGCTGGACACAGAGGATAAAGAACAGAATGTTGAAATTTGGTTTACTTTGTAGGGGATATAATCGTATATTTGAAATTTTTTATATATTTAAGAACATATGAAACATTTTAGTTTTAGCGATCACTTGTAAATTAAATATGTATTTTTGTACTCGACTTTGATATTATATTAATAATATTTTATATTATAAAGAATATATCTTTGTGATTTAGCTGACGCAAAAAATGATTGATAACACTACTCAATACCAATTTTGATCAACTTAAGTTTCAAAGAATAAAGTAGACCTTTCCTAAAATAAAATTTGGCATATTTAGTTTCCGAGATATCGGGGAAAATGTGGAAATTCCCATTTTTGCAAAACACTACTTCATGTACCTAGGTACGTCAAAAATTTGTATTTTTCATTTTTTTTTGTCGGTGTAAACTGTTTAATTATACATTATACTAGTTCCCCATAAACATTTTTTGCCCTTATCTTTATAAGTATCTTAAGTACTATACCAAAATCGTTAAATAATTTTGGAAAAAGAGACTACATTTTTTACAAAATTTCAGATTTAACCACTTTAAAATCATAAAAAGTCTATGGACGAAACAACGTTAGCCTTCAGCAAAAAATTCTACATAGAATTTATGTAACAAATGTCAAGGATATGGAAATTTCGGAAATTTTCTTGGGTAAAAACAGAAAATTTTTGGTTGAGAAATTTCAATATAACAGGGCTTATGAAGTCTAAGGCACATCATAATTTTGTACTGGTATGCTTAAAATTTTCGTTATGGAATTTCCCACAACATAGTATATCTAACTTTTTTTCGTCCATGGACTTTTTATACCTAGCGTTTTAGTACTAGTACAAGGGTATTATAATTTTGTCCACATAACGGTACTACGTAACGGTACCAAATAATCGAGATAGATATAGAGTTCCATATATGCAGGTTGTTAGGTTGAAAAGAGTAGTTCATTAAGGCGTGTCCGTCCGTCCGTGTACACGAAAACTTGAGTAATAATTGAGATATTCACATGAAATTTTGTATACAGGATAGCCACCCCTGACTCGGATTTTGCAGAAAAAAACACGACTGATAATGGAAGGATTGAGGATACAACAAAGAATTAAAGACAACATAAATTGTGCTTATTCAACAGCGATAGCAGAGCGAAGAAGATGTGCGCGAGTTAGCGACATAGTCTCACAAATACAAAAACATCCATAAAACACATATTAACCTTCAGGAGGTCGCGTGTAGTCTTTTCGACCGCCCATGGTGAATAAAGGCTCATAAAATTGCTGAATGGACTCACAGACATTTGGCAGCTCTACTAGCTTGAGCTTAGGTCATTATCAATCGAATACACAAGTTCTGCCTCTTTTTTACGCTTGTCGAATGTTTATAGCAAGCATTTTCTTCAGTTGCCTCTCGTCGTCGAAAAGACTACGCGCGCCCGAAGTCGTTTTTGCTCAACATGGCTAAGAAATGAATAAGTGAAAGTATACAATGCAAAAGCTATTAGAGGAGAATGATGAAAATGTAAAACTTTATGCGGTCAGATATCTCTGACAACTTATCTGATGTGAAATCTAAAGGGCCAAAAATGTCTGCCTATATTACTTGCTATACTGAAATGTAGATTTCAATGTATGTTATTATCTTTCAATGTTTTTCTCTGATTTAAAATTAGCAAAACAAAAACAAACTTTCGTTGTTGTTAAATATTGTTTTCTAATTACATAATAACTAAAATTATTAAAAATACATGAGCTTCAGTACTTAAATCACCCAGTTAAAAGAGACGTCGAAAAGACTACGCGCGACTGCTTGTGTTACAAAAAGCGGCGCGCCCGCTTGAAGGTTAATAGATATACTACTACATAGAAATTCGTATTCCTGACCATAAATGGAGTATAATGACCAACTATGAGTTTTTTATGTTAATGGGAAAGCGTGCCTCATCGCCGTTTTTTGTTTTTGTGAAAAGCTTTTATGTAAATGAATATATCTTCTCACCCAAAAATCGTACAGCCAACTTTTACCCCAGTTTTTGCAGGGAATTGAACCCTCTACAAAAAAGGTTTTATAAATTTTTTTCATTTATGTGGCCATTACAAAGTTCTTCGAGGTCGAAAATTGACTAATTTCTGAAACCCATAAGGTTTTGTTAAAAGTAGTGTCGCTCAAAAACAGCCAAATATTAAGTTTGTAAAAACAACAAGAACCAAAAATAATCAGTTTTGCAAGTGTCCTTGAGAAGATTTAAGGTATTTAATATAATTATGTATTTACGCCTGCCTGAGATTCTTTACCAATACATACACGTACCTAACGCTCGTTAACAGTGATTCAAGAAGATCTTTTTAAAAAAAGGATTAGGTATATATTTAAATCGTTAGCCCACTAGCAGGTAGCTACATCTTTTCTTTTTACTTTACTCAGCACAAAAGAAAAAAGTTGCACATTCATAGGCATCTCAATGCCGTTAATTCTCGAGCTAAAGTTACCAACCATGAAAGAAGTTCTGTGCGTATTTTTTTACCAGTAAAATAATCTTAAAGCATCTGTCTCAAAAAGTGCTAAAAGTGCAGCAGCTCAGGTTATAGAGCTTTGGAAAAAATATGGTATTCCTACTACCAAATCTCTAAATATAGAGAGAAGAATTGTTCGATGTTATTACAAGTGGCGAGGTATAATAAAAAGTTATAAACGCAAGAAATCACCAACCCAGAAGAAGAAAGAATCGTCACTTCAAAAAGTTTTAAAAATGTTATATGTTGATCCGAAGTCTTTAAAAATCGTGTAATAACAGCATTAAGGAGTTGTTTTTAAATCAGAAAAGCGCAAACGTAAAGAATTTATCCATCACAACGTAATTTCTCCTAACATAAGTGAAAATTTGATGGCAGCAGAACAAATAGGTAAGGATTTATTTTTAATCAATAACTAGCACAATAATTTGTGATCTTTTAAATTTCTGAACTTCTCATTATTTCGTTTTCAAAAATAATATTCTTTTTTTTTGTCTAGATCTAAGTCAACCATGGTCATCCTGCAGTAGGAATACTGACAGTGAAAAGTCGGATCCCACATCTTTTCAATTATTCAGTCCCAGTACACATTTTGGTTCGGATATTACTTATGAACCGCCAATACAGAAATCAACAAAATTTAATGTTCTAACCCCAGAACTCATCTCTGCTCTTGACAGAGCTAATGTCAGTAGTAGAAACGCGATGTTTATAATAACTCCAGTTTTGTCAAGTGTTGGCATCAGGATAGAAGATACAACTCTTAGGGCGGATTTCTCAACTAGCCGTCAACTTAACGCTCACTTTAAATTTTATCGGGCAGTTCATCCTCCTGTTAAATAAAGGGCAAATGAACTGGCTGTTAAACTGACAGTGAATTGACAGTGAACTTTGACGTTAACAGATTCTCACGATTGGTCAAACCGATTTTGCTAATTTTTTAAATATATATAAATGATGGTATCTTCTACCAAACGACGATTCTAACTTTTGCAAAAAAAATTTTTGCAAACATTATTCGCAATTTTTAACTTCTCCATCGTGGTCAGATGGGGCTTTTGTATGATGTTTGTTGTATGATTAGTAACTATTGGTAAACAAAATTTTTTTGGCTTTTTAAGGGGGCGGGAGTTATTTACAACAGCATCATACAAAAGCGCCATCTCGCCACGATGGAGAAGTTAAAAATTGCGAATAATGCTTGCAAAAAATTTTTTTTTGCAAAAATTGGAAATGTCCTTTTGTAGCAAAGGCATATAAAACCAGGGGTACAACCGAACAAAAATTTCGGCAGTTTCCAATGCGTATGACCCAAATATTTCAGGGTTAATGTTATGGCCACACGCCAATGCACGAAAGATTACGCTGAATCGGGTAATTAAAAGTTCGTCCACTCCTGTGCAGCTACCATCAACTCTTCGGAGGACACTTCCTGTACAAGGTCGGACACTTTGCCAACTTGTGTCTTATGAGAAAGTTCTGAAAAATCTTTTTCCGGAGGACCACCATCTACTTTAATTAACTGTAGTGGCATATCTATTCAATCCCGGTGTCGTTGCTCAAAATACACTTTATTTCTGGCGCAACTTCTCCACCTTTCAACAAGCCTGCTATTAAAATTTCTTAGCTTTCTACCAACTTCGGAACGCTGGCGAACACTTAGTTTATTACTTTTGAGAACTGTACCGAAAGCATAATTTTCCATAGCAAAAAACTTCTTGCTAGGTATTTCTTCGTCCAGCCATACTGAATAAAATTCGAGTTTTGCTACTGAGGACATTGTGTCTAAAATGTAATAAATTGAAGGCTAGCGGATATTAGCGGTTCAAATAAGACATTTTGGACACACAATTAAACACACTTTCACAAAATGTTAAATTTAGCTTGAATACGCTTGAATTTCATAAACTTCTACTCCACGAAATACAGGTGTACGCTACCAATATAATGTTGTTAATATAATTAAATTCAACCGAGTTGTATAAGTAACACAGACATAAACATATGAACCAAACATTTATTACATATACTACGTACCTTGAAGAAAGTTAAAAAATAAACTTTGAAAGAAATAAACAATAATGTTTTATTTTTACACCGAAACCAAAAGAACGTTATTGAAGGCAAAAAAATTAGTTACACTTTTGTTAAAAAAAATGTTGTGTTTGACAGGTAACAGCTGTTTGTATTTGCTTGGAAGTGGTAAATAACTATCGATTATTAACTAATTTAAGTATGCTTTATCGAAAGGAAATGCAAAATTTCCGCCTTATTACACTTGAAAATTTAGTTAAACGCCGCTAGCACCCCCAAATCGCCCACTGTGCAGCGGAGCCGCTGGGTTTTAATTCGCTGAACTATGTCTACGTCTGCGTAAAGCTCATACAGCTCATCATTATATCTTCTTCGGTACTCGCCGTCGCCAACTTTTAGCGGTCCATAAATCATTCGAAGAATTTTTCTCTCGAATACTCCCAAAGCCGCCTCCGCAGATGCTGTCAATGTCCATGCTTCTGCACCATTTAGCAGGACGGGTGCGATAAGTGACTTATATAGAGTGTTGTTTTTTAAAGATCACCCACGACAAATTTGCATTCTGTATTCCGAAAAATGGAAATGGAACTTTGAAATAGGGCTGTCTTAATCTCACCCGTTAAAGTGTGCCTTGATATCATGAGACATTTTTGGAAACTGTATGCGCCAGATTGTCGCTCTGCATTGGCGTGCCTTCCATATAAGTCGAAAAGCCCAGCTTGCCTAGCTAATCCCCTATGAGCTACAATATGTTTTTTGGGTTCTTAAAAGTATATCCGGTTTTTATTTCCCTGCCTGCCACCTACTACCTAATAGCTATTAATAGCGCAAAAACATACCTACAGCTTTTCCGACAGGTGTCAGGCTGATAGCTCATTTACCTACATAAAATTTGTTCAGCGCGTGATGGCCATCTCTTACTTGCTCACTTAAAACAACCTTAAACCGCCTAGGCAATGATGGCCATCTCGCTTTTACTTATTAGCTTTTACCGGGCTTTCAAAACAACTACGAATCATTATCCAACACAAAATAAAAAAATACTCAAAACTCGTCCATACAATTTTTACTTAAATTTATGTTTGGGGAGTGGACCTACGTATGCACACATTAAACAAAGGCACCTTCTAAAGCTCAATTCATTGTATTTTCTCTTTACTTAAACTTAAACCAAAAAGGAATCAAGTTTGTCTACAACTCTTTCCACTGAAGGGGTAATTTCTCTATACATATAGAGAAGTGCTAGCCCGTTTAATCTCTCTTGGGAAATTGTACTTCTTAAATACGTTTCAGTCTTCGAAGTGATGAAAATGATGTTTCATTTTCACATGTTGTAATTGGAAGAGTTACTAGAACATTCAGTAAATTAAATATATTTGGTAAAATTTCCTTTCCACAAAGTTCAATAGCTTGTAAAACTGTATTTGGCCTATCTTCGAGCTTTAAGCTGGAAATAGTTTTATCTAATCTTGGCTTGCGTCATAATGACGTTTAACCGCCTAGGCGATTTTGGCAGCTTCTTATCAAAGCACGCCAGTCATTCCTTTTTAGCGATAACTGAAGCCAATTGGAAACCCCAAGGGAGTTCAAGTCATCCTCCACCTGTTGTTTCCATCTCAGTCGAGGTCTCCCCAAACGTATATTTCTGCTTTAAAATCTTCGAAATCTCCTTCCAAGTCATCGGAATAAAAATTATACAACTTCCTTAAAGTAACTACAGCATCATCGTCAAGTGTAAACACCTTTTCTGGAAAAAGAACTTTAAATCAAATGAGTAAGTCTTTATACCTCAGAAACCTATCATTGAGACTAGAAATAAAAAAATCTAAAATGGGATGTAGAGATAAAAGACGTTAAAAAGTTTCGACGCCTAATGTCTCCGTATTAGAAACCCTTGGTTTTTTAAAAGTGAAGCCATTCCTTTCTGCTTGCTTCTGAGCAATATTAAACAAAGTTCTAAACTCTTGTTCGGCATTTTCTCTTATCCAGCATAAATCTTTCAAAGTTATATCGGCTAAGTTAACTGCTTGCTTCTTTAATTTTTCCAGACAATCCTGTGAAACACACTGCTTTTTAGGTGTATTGAAAAAATCATACAATTTACCTACAACACCAAGACAATTTCTTATATACACATTCCCACACGAACAAACCCCCCCCCCCCCCTTGAGTGCGCCAATGTCCTGAACTCTTCTTTGTCTGAAATGTTCTCTGGCAGCAGTATGTGCTTTCGTTACACGTAGGCACGCCACTGCCGCTCTGTAACTGTTATTCTTCGAATACTTTTTTATTAAAAAATGTGTTTTCCAAATCAACAGTAAAAAAAAATAACTTGAAAATTTAGAGATACATCCATATCCTGTTGTACCTGAATTCGACCTTGTGCCATGCGAAATAAAAGGACACCCTTTTGCGCGTAGGTGTGCAGGGTTGATCTTGAAAATGTTCCACAAGTTCAAAAAACAATGCGATCGCAAATTTTGTAAAAAACTTGTTTTGTGTGTAAGGATTCTATGAAAGGGTGGCGGATACATACAAACATACCTGCATGTGGAAATATCTACAAGAACTTAGTTAGGTAGGTACCTGAGTATTCGACCACACGACCTAAGCGTTGATCTTTGCCTGCGACACCTACAAGATGTCCTATAAAAGGACGCTGCTAATATATGAAGCATTCATTAGCAAAAAAACTTTGCAATTGTTACAAGGAAGATAACCGCAAGCTGCAATAAATACATTTTAGCAAACATTTCGAAATGAGACCCGAAGCTACATTAAAGCAAACAATCCGAACAGTCTACACCCAGCGACAAGTTAAGATATTGGAGGAGGAATACCGGAGGACCAAGTACGTCTCAAGCCAACGTAGAAAGGAATTGGCAGAAACAATAGGTGTTGGCGATAAGCAAATAAAGTATTGGTTCCAGAATCGGCGTGCAAAAGAAAGCCGCCTCGAACATCTAGAGGAAGCTGAAGAGGAAGCGAAAATTAAAGAAATCGAGGCATTCTTGAAGAATGAAAGGTCAACAATTAAGCGGCAACACATTGATGACATCGATGATATCCTGGATGTAGTGCAAAGGCATGCATGTGGAGATATGTTCAGCGCAACGTTGGATTCACAGGAAACCCCGTTATCACCACCAAGAAAGCGACAAAGAATCGAAATACTCGATCAACAGATTTTGTTTCCAGGAGCTTGTGAATGGAAAAGGGTTTGTTGCAACGAGGAGTCCTGCGCTAAGGCACCGAAGCGTCACATTTTGCAGACAATTCAGCTGGACACAGAGGATAAAGAACAGAATGTTGAAATTTGGTTTACTTTGTAGGGGATATAATCGTATATTTGAAATTTTTTATATATTTAAGAACATATGTAACATTTTAGTTTTAGCGATCACTTGTAAATTAAATATGTATTTTTGTACTCGACTTTGATATTATATTAATAATATTTTATATTATAAAGAATATATCTTTGTGATTTAGCTGACGCAAAAAATGATTGATAACACTACTCAATACCAATTTTGATCAACTTAAGTTTCAAAGAATAAAGTAGACCTTTCCTAAAATAAAATTTGGCATATTTAGTTTCCGAGATATCGGTGAAAATGTGGAAATTCCCATTTTTGCAAAACACTACTTCATGTACCTAGGTACGTCAAAAATTTGTATTTTTCATTTTTTTTTTGTCGGTGTAAACTGTTTAATTATACATTATACTAGTTCCCCATAAACATTTTTTGCCCTTATCTTTATAAGTATCTTAAGCACTATACCAAAATAGTTAAACAAATTTTAGAAAAAGAGACTAAATTTTTTAAAAAATTTCAGATTTAACCACTTTAAAATCATAAAAAGTCTATGGACGAAACAACGTTAGCCTTCAGCAAAAAATTCTACATAGAATTTATGTTACAAATGTCAAGGATATGGAAATTTCGGAAATTTTCTTGGGTAAAAACAGAAAATTTTTGATTGAGAAATTTCAATATAACAGGGCTTATGAAGTCTAAGGCACATCATAATTTTGTACTGGTATGCTTAAAATTTTCGTTATGGAATTTCCCACAACATAGTATATCTAACTTTTTTTCGTCCATGGACTTTTTATACCTAGCGTTTTAGTACTAGTACAAGGGTATTATAATTTTGTCCACATAACGGTACTACGTAACGGTACCAAATTATCGAGATAGATATAGAGTTCCATATATGCAGGTTCTTAGGTTGAAAAGAGTAGTTCATTAAGGCTTGTCCGTCCGTCCGTGTACACGAAAACTTGAGTAATAATTGAGATATTCACATGAAATTTTGTATACAGGATAGCCACCCCTGACTCGGATTTTGCAGAAAAAAACACGACTGACAATGGAAGGATTGAGGATACAACAAAGAATTAAAGACAACATAAATTGTGCTTATTCAACAGCGATAGCAGAGCGAAGAAGATGTGCGCGAGTTAGCGACATAGTCTCACAGGAGAGTTGGAGAGAGTCCGAGTGTGAGTTGTTTTGTTGGCATCAATAATAAACATGAGCCAGCCCGTCAACTTTATTGAGCGTAGGTACAAACAGTGTTTACAAAAACAAAATTTGTGCGTGGGTATTCAGAGAAGCAAATGCTTGCTCATGTCTGATGTTTTGAAAAAAAAAAAAATCACAAAGTCCTTCGTGGCTAGACTTATTGAAATAAAATAAAAAGGAAAATTGATAAAACTAAAAAAAGTAAAATAAGAAATAGAAAAGTGATTGAAAGTAAAAAACGGAAATTTGTTGGAAATAAAACGAAAGGAAAGAATATAAAATAAATAAAAATAAAACAAAATGAAATAAATAAAAGTATAAAATCAAGGAAAGAATAGGAAAAATCAAAGGCAAATAAAGGTAGGGAAAGGAAAGGATTGGAAATGAAAAAAGGAAGAGAAAAAAGGAAATGTTATGTAGGTAAAGGAGTGGAAAAGAGAGGCAAATAGATAAAGACAAAGAAAGGAAAGAAGAGAAAAAGAAAGAAAAAAAAGGTAGCGGGGAGGAAGGTACGGAAAATAAATGAAAATAGAAAGAATGAAAAATAAAGGAAAGAAAGGTAATGAAAAGCTAAAAAAAAATAAGTAAAGGAAATGAATGGAAAAGAAAGAAAACTAAAGGAGTTACGGAAAGGAAAAGGAAAAAGTAAGGAAACGGTAGGAAAGGAAAGGTAGGAAAAGGAAAGGTAAGGAAAAAGTGAAAGAAAATAAAGGTAAGAAAAAAATAAAAGAAAAGAAATTAAATGAAAAAAAAAAATTAATAAAATGAGAGGAAACTAAGGGAAACGAAACTAAAGCATAGGAAACGAAAGGAAATTAAAGAGAAAGAAAATAAAAGGAAAAAAGGAATGTAATGAAAATGGAAAGAAAGGTCAGGTAAGAGAATAAAAGAAACGAAAAGAAAGGAAAATAAAAGAAAAGAAAAGAGAGAAAGAAAGAAGGGAAATAAAATGAAATGAAAGAAGAGAAAAGGAAAGAAAAGGAAAAGAACAGAGAGGGAAGAAAAGGAAAGAAAGGAAAGAAATACGTATGAAGACTACCTAAGAAGAATAAATAATTGAATTTCAACCACTGAGAGAACTCTAGTCAATATAATTTTTGAAAAAAAAAGTATTTTTTTTTTGCCCAGTCTAATGTGTTAGTTTACTTTGCAATTTTTTATTTTCATTACAATTTATAACCTCCTTTTTCGATTTTTCTACTAAAAGGAAATGGCCTTGACGAAAGAAAAAACATTCCTACCTTTTTTTATTCGCAAACGAAAACCGCACACATTTTCATATTGGGAGTGTCAGTGATAAAAGTCAAGGGAAGAGCAAACCTTCTTATAATTGAATCATGGACCAAAACATAGTGATATAAAAAAAAAATCTAAAATTGCTTCATTTGCAGGAAAAACTATCAAAAATAAGACAAATTGTATGACAGCGTCAGACTTAGGTAAAAATAAAAATTTCAAAAATGCCTCCCCTAAAAGCCGGCGGTGCCAGGCCCACTATCAAAAATTAATTAAAAAATCATTATATAATGACTAAGGGGATTCACCTTTAAAATTATATCATTTTAGCCATTTCCGTTACCGAATTATGTCAATTTAGTGATTTTAGAAATTTGCGCATGTTTGGAGGGCGATTTTATTCAACTTCATCAGGTATGCTCCCAACGATACTACTTAGTATGCTTTGTGCAAAATTCCATTGTTCCATCGTAATCAGTTTAAAAGTTAAATGCCTCTTTGTTGAGCCAACTGGCGCCAATTGGAGACACCGCGTGTTCTGAGATCTGCCTCCACTTGATCCTGCCATCGGAGTGGTGGCCTCCCTCTTCCTCTATTTTCTCCGCTGGGTGCCGATAAAGATCACCCACGACAAATTTGCATTCTGTATTCCGAAAAATGGAAATGGAACTTTGAAATAGGGCTGTCTTAATCTCACCCGTTAAAGTGTGCCTTGATATCATGAGACATTTTTGGAAACTGTATGCGCCAGATTGTCGCTCTGCATTGGCGTGCCTTCCATATAAGTCGAAAAGCCCAGCTTGCCTAGCTAATCCCCTATGAGCTACAATATGTTTTTTGGGTTCTTAAAAGTATATCCGGTTTTTATTTCCCTGCCTGCCACCTACTACCTAATAGCTATTAATAGCGCAAAAACATACCTACAGCTTTTCCGACAGGTGTCAGGCTGATAGCTCATTTACCTACATAAAATTTGTTCAGCGCGTGATGGCCATCTCTTACTTGCTTACTTAAAACAATCTTAAACCGCCTAGGCAATGATGGCCATCTCGCTTTTACTTATTAGCTTTTACCGAGCTTTCAAAACAACTACGAATCATTATCCAACACAAAATAAAAAAAATACTCAAAACTCGTCCATACAATTTTTACTTAAATTTATGTTTGGGGAGTGGACGTATGCACACATTAAACAAAGGCACCTTTTAAAGCTCAATTCATTGTATTTTCTCTTTATTTAAACTTAAACTAAAAAGGAATCAAGTTTGTCTACAACTCTTTCCACTGAAGGGGTAAGTTCTCTATACATATAGAGAAGTGCTAGCCCCTTTAATCTCTCTTGGGAAATTGTACTTCTTAAATACGTTTCAGTCTTCGAAGTGATGAAAATGATGTTTCATTTTCACATGTTGTAATTGGAAGAGTTACTAGAATATTCAGTAAATTAAATATATTTGGTAAAATTTCCTTTCCACAAAGTTCAATAGCTTGTAAAACTGTATTTGGCCTATCTTCGAGCTTTAAGCTGGAAATAGTTTTATCTAATCTTGGCTTGCGTCATAATGACGTTTAACCGCCTAGGCGATTTTGGCCGCTTCTTATCAAAGCACGCCACTCATTCCTTTTTAGCGATAACTGAAGCCAATTGGAAACCCCAAGGGAGTTCAAGTCATCCTCCACCTGTTGTTTCCATCTCAGTCGAGGTCTCCCCAAACGTATATTTCTGCTTTAAAATCTTCGAAATCTCCTTCCAAGTCATCGGAATAAAAATTATACAACTTCCTTAAAGTAACTACAGCATCATCGTCAAGTGTAAACACCTTTTCTGGAAAAAGAACTTTAAATCAAAAGAGTAAGTCTTTATACCTGAGAAACCTATCATTGAGACTAGAAATAAATGCGTCTAAAATGGGATGTAGAGATAAAAGACGTTAAAAAGTTTCGACGCCTAATGTCTCCGTATTAGAAACCCTTGGTTTTTTAAAAGTGGAGCCATTCGTTTCTGCTTGCTTCTGAGCAATATTAAACAAAGTTCTAAACTCTTGTTCGGCATTTTCTCTTATCCAACATAAATCTTTCAAAGTTATATCGGCTAAGTTAAGTGCTTGCTTCTTTAATTTTACCAGACAATCCTGTAAAAAACTCTGCCTTTTAGGTGTATTGAAAAAATCATACAATTTACCTACAACACCAAGACAATTTCTTATATACACATTCCCACACGAACAAACCCCCCCCCCCCCCCCCCCCTTGAGTGCGCCAATGTCCTGAACTCTTCTTTGTCTGAAATGTTCTCTGGCAGCAGTATGTGCTTTCGTTGGGGGTTATAAAGACTGGGGCTTGCTTGATTGATACACGTAGGCACGCCACTGCCGCTCTGTAACTGTTATTCTTCGAATACTTTTTTATTAAAAAATGTGTTTTCCAAATCAACAGTAAAAAAAAATAACTTGAAAATTTAGAGATACATCCATATCCTGTTGTACCTGAATTCGACCTTGTGCCATGCGAAATAAAAGGACACCCTTTTGCGCGTAGGTGTGCAGGGTTGATCTTGAAAATGTTCCACAAGTTCAAAAAACAATGCGATCGCAAATTTTGTAAACATCATGTTTTGTGTGTAAGGATTCTATGAAAGGGTGGCGGATACATACAAACATACCTGCATGTGGAAATATCTACAAGAACTTAGTTAGGTAGGTACCTGAGTATTCGACCACACGACCTAAGCGTTGATCTTTGCCTGCGACACCTACAAGATGTCCTATAAAAGGACGCTGCTAATATATGAAGCATTCATTAGCAAAAAAACTTTGCAATTGTTACAAGGAAGATAACCGCAAGCTGCAATAAATACATTTTAGCAAACATTTCGAAATGAGACCCGAAGCTACATTAAAGCAAACAATCCGAACAGTCTACACCCAGCAACAAGTTAAGATATTGGAGGAGGAATACCGGAGCACCAAGTTCATCTCAAGCCAACGTAGAAAGGAATTGGCAGAAACACTAGGTGTTGGCGATAAGCATATTAAGTATTGGTTCCAGAATCGGCGTGCAAAAGAAAGCCGCCTCGAACATCTAGAGGAAGCGAAAATTATAGAAATCGAGGCATTCTTGAAGAATGAAAGGTCAACTATTAAGCGGCAACACATTGATGACATCGATGATATCCTGGATGTAGTGCAAAGGCATGCATGTGGAGATATATTCAGCGCAACGTTGGATTCACAGGAAACCCCGTTATCACCACCAAGAAAGCGTCAAAGAATCGAAATACTCGATCAACAGATTTTGTTTCCAGGAGCTTGTGAATGGAAAAGGGTTTGTTGCAACGAGGAGTCCTGCGCTAAGGCACCGAAGCGTCACATTTTGCAGACAATTCAGCTGGACACAGAGGATAAAGAACAGAATGTTGAAATTTGGTTTACTTTGTAGGGGATATAATCGTATATTTGAAATTTTTTATATATTTAAGAACATATGTAACATTTTAGTTTTAGCGATCACTTGTAAATTAAATATGTATTTTTGTACTCGACTTTTTTGATATTATATTAATAACATTTCATATTCTAAAAAATATATCTTTGTGATTTAGCTGACGTAAAAAATGATTGATAACACTACTCAATACCAATTTTGATCAACTTAAGTTTCAAAGAATAAAGTAGACCTTTCCTAAAATAAAATTTGGCAGATTTAGTTTCCGAGATATCGGTGAAAATGTGGAAATTCCCATTTTTGCAAAACACTACTTCAAAAATACGTCAAAAATTTGTATTTTTCATTTTTTTTTGTCGGTGTAAACTGTTTAATTAAACATTATACTAGTTCCCCATAAACATTTTTTGCCCTTATCTTTATAAGTATCTTAAGTAGTTTGGGCACTATGCCAAAATCGTTCAAAAAATTTTGGAAAAAAAGACTAAATTTTTTACAAAATTTCAGATTTAACCACTTTAAAATCATAAAAAGTCTATGGACGAAACAACGTTAGCCTTCAGCAAAAAATTCTACATAGAATTTATATAACAAATTTCAAGGATATGGTAATTTCGGAAATTTTCTTGGGTAAAAACAGAAAATTTTTGATTGAGAAATTTCAATATAACAGGGCTTATGAAGTCTAAGGCACATCATAATTTTGTACTGGTATGCTTAAAATTTTCGTCTATCTAACTTTTTTCGTCCATGGACTTTTTATACCTAGCGTTTTAGTACTAGTACAAGGGTATTATAATTTTGTCCACATAACGGTACTACGTAACGGCACCAAATAATCGAGATAGATATAGAGTTCCATATATGCAGGTTCTTAGGTTGAAAAGAGTAGTTCATTAAGGCTTGTCCGTCCGTCCGTGTACACGAAAACTTGAGTAATAATTGAGATATTCACATGAAATTTTGTATACAGGATAGCCACCCCTGACTCGGATTTTGCAGAAAAAAACACGACCGATAATGGAAGGATTGAGGTCACAACAAAGAATTAAAGACAACATAAATTGTGCTTATTCAACAGCGATAGCAGAGCGAAGAAGATGTGCGCGAGTTAGCGACATAGTCTCACAAATACAAAAACATCCATAAAACACATATTAACCTTCAGGAGGTCGCGTGTAGTCTTTTCGACCGCCCATGGTGAATAAAGGCTCATAAAATTGCTGTATGGACTCACAGACATTTGGCAGCTCTACTAGCTTGAGCTTAGTTCATTATCAATCGAATACACAAGTTCTGCCTCTTTTTTACGCTTGTCGACTGTTTATAGCAAGCATTTTCTTCAGTTGCCTCTCGTCGTCGAAAAGACTACGCGCGCCCGAAGTCGTTTTTGCTCAACATGGCTAAGAAATGAATAAGTGAAAGTATACAATGCAAAAGCTATTAGAGGAGAATGATGAAAATGTAAAACTTTATGCGGTCAGATATCTCTGACAACTTATCTGATGTGAAATCTAAAGGGACAAAAATGTCTGCCTGTATTACTTGCTATACTGAAATGTAGATTTCAATGTTTTTCTCTGATTTAAAATTAGCAAAACAAAAGCAAACTTTCGTTGTTGTTAAATATTGTTTTCTAATTACATAATAACTAAAATTATTAAAAATACATGAGCTTCAGTACTTAAATCACCCAGTTAAAAGAGGCGTCGAAAAGACTACGCGCGACTGGTTGTGTTACAAAAAGCGGCGCGCCCGCTTGAAGGTTAATAGATATATGTATATATATACTAGGGTGGGCCAAAAAAATCGATTTTCGTTTTTTTCAAAGGCTAAATAGAAATTCGTATTCCTGACCATAAATGGAGTTTTTATGATGAGCTTTTTATGTTAATGGGAAAGCGTGCCTCATCGCCGTTTTTTGTTTTTGTGAAAAGCTTTTATGTAAATGAATATATCTTCTTACCCAAAAATCGTACAGCCAACTTTTACCCCAGTTTTTGCAGGGAATTGAACGCTCTACAAAAAAGGTTTTATAAATTTTTTTCATTTATGTGGCCATTACAAAGTTCTTCGAGGTCGAAAATTGACTAATTTCTGAAACCCATAAGGTTTTGTTAAAAGTAGTGTCGCTCAAAAATAGCCAAATATTAAGTAATGAATTTTAGATATTTAAATAGAAAATTTCACGTTCTACAAAAATGTAAAATGGATTTTTTTCATTTACCAAACCATTAAAGAGATATTCACTCTTAACAACGGAACATTTAAAATCGGCATTAAAAATGCAGAAGTTAGATGTTAACATTTTGTAGTTGCCTACATTGCTTCCCATATCTAGTTTGCAAAAACAACAAGAACCGAAAATAATCAGTTTTGCAAGTGTCCTTGAGAAGATTTAAGGTATTTAATATAATTATGTATTTACATCTGCCTGAGATTCTTTACCAATACATACACGTACCTAACGCTCGTTAACAGTGATTCAAGAAGATCTTTTTAAAAAAAGGATTAGGTATATATTTAAATCGTTAGCCCACTAGCAGGTAGCTACATCTTTTCTTTTTACTTTACTCAGCACAAAAGAAAAAAGTTGCACATTCATAGGGATCCCAATGCCGAAAATTCTCGAGCTAAAGTTACCAACCATGAAAGAAGTTCTGTAAAATAATCTTAAAGCATCTGTCTCAAAAAGTGCTAAAAGTGCAGCAGCTCAGGTTATAGAGCTTTGGAAAAATATGGTATTCCTACTACCAAATCTCTAAATATAGAGAGAAGAATTGTTCGATGTTATTACAAGTGGCGAGGTATAATAATAAATTATAAACGCAAGAAATCACCAACCCAGAAGAAGAAAGAATCGTCACTTCAAAAAGATTTAAAAATGTTATTCGATGATGTTGATCCGAAGTCTTTAAAATCGTATAAAAACAGTATTAAGGAGTTGTATTTAAATCAGAAAAGCGGCAAACGTAAAGAATTTATCCATCACAACGTAATTTCTCCTAACATAAGTGAAAATTTGATGGCAGCAGAACAAATAGGTAAGGATTTATTTTTAATCAATAACTAGCACAATAATTTGTGATCTTTTAAATTTCTGAACTTCTCATTATTTCGTTTTCAAAAATAATATTCTTTTTTTTGTCTAGATCTAAGTCAACCATGGTCATCCTGCAGTAGGATTACTGACAGTGAAAAGTCGGATCCCACATCTTTTCAATTATTCAGTCCAAGTACACATTTTGGTTCGGATATTACTTATGAACCACCAATACAGAAATCAACAAAATTTAATGTTCTAACCCCAGAACTCATCTCTGCTCTTGACAGAGCTAATGTCAGTAGTAGAAACGCGATGTTTATAATAACTCCAGTTTTGTCAAGTGTTGGCATCAGGATAGAAGATACAACTCTTAGTTACAAAACAATTCAACAAACCCGTATGATGCTAAGAGAGGACATTGCTCAAGGGCTGAAAGATGATTTAAAAACACAGGATAAATACGTCGTACACTGGGATGGGAAATTGCTGCAAGATATTTCAGAGTCACTGCATTTGGATTTGAGCAGTTTCTAGGAGTTCCAAAAATGGACTTTAGATGAATGGGCTATTACTCGATACGTCAAAGCAATGTGTTTCGACACGACCAATCAGCTGATTCGACCAAACTTACGGGTTTTAATGCAATCGATTATTGGTGCCATATCGTAACGCTAAGGTCGTAACCGCGGTAACGATAAACAGCTGATTACCTTTTTGCTTATTGCTTACAAGTTTTTGCAGTCAATCAGCTGTTTACGGTTACCGCACCAATAATCGATAAAAATGTATCGCATAGGGTTGCGTTAGGGATACGACTACAGCGTTACGACAAACATCACCAATAATTCCAGCTTTAGGAAGAGAATTGATATACTTGCCGTGTCGCCATCACATGAATGAAAACATTAATTCTTCGTTGAGTGCGGACGTGTTTTTTTAATCGCTTTTTTCAAAATTCGTTTTTTGCCTTCTAGTTAGCCTTAATTACCTTACTATTATAAGCAAAAGTGTCTGCCGTGCTAAACCTATAGATCCTACATAAAAAAATAGTGACATGTTGTGCAATTTTTTAATAATAAAGTGCGTAATTTATTATTAACATTTGCAAACTGTATTCATATTTGGTTGTGTGTTCATATTTCCTAATCGCTTTGCTTTGTTTTCTGCTTTGCGTGTTCATTCTGTCTGTGTTCACAGCCTGCTGACCGCGCAATCGTTGTCTCAGCTGTGCAGAGTTCCAGTAGTGCAATTTTTAATAACAAAGTGCTTCCCTATTTAAAAATCACTCTGTTTTGTTACTGCCTCCGAGCTCTTTTTTGCCTGTGTTCACTGCTTGCCATCCGTGCAATCGTTGTCTTAGTTGTGCAGAGTTCCAGAATAACACTTTTTCACTTTATTTATTGCCTGCTATTTTATCATGGATGATTACTGTGGAAAATGTGATAAACATTTTGGAAGATCTGAACTTCTAATAGTTCCGTGTAGCGGTCTTTGCAAAAAACGTTTCCATCGCTCCTGTTGTGACGGCCCAATGGCGGAATGTGATATAAAATTTTTGAAATCAAATAACCATGTTCGTTATATCTGCCCTGATTGTGTCAATGGACTGGAAAAAATTTCGTGTGTGCTAGAATCGGTCATCGACTCTCAAAAGCTTGGTCTTGAGGCGATCATGACTGCTTTCGAGATTAGATTTAAGGATTTAGTCTCTCAAATTAATGATCTCAAGAACATCATTGTAAAATCTGATGGAAGTGAATCCACAAACACAAGCAAAGCTAGTGTAAAAAAAAAAGCGAAGGAAAAGGTTAAGGTGAAGAACAAAGGTAGTGCCAAAAAAAATAATAAATTAATTAATAACTTGGCAGCGGAAATTAGTGCGCTAAAGACTGCTGTTTTTAGCTCCGGTGCTTCACCCACTACCAAAACCTCTACCGAAACCGATCTTTTTTTCTTTTTCGCCGCTACCTAGTGGTTCGGGTTCCCTCTCTTCTGTCCCTCCTCCTCGTAAGCCTACTGATGGTGCTGTTACGCCCATTATACCTTCTCTTGTGCTTTCAACTGCCGATTGCATCCGTTCATCTACGTCGGACAATTCTGCTGTTGATAACAACATTATACCGCAACCTCAACCCGCTAATACAGCTGAAAACAACATTGAACCGTCCACTCAATCCGCTATTACTGCAAATGGTGATTGGCAAACTGTGCGGTTAAGAAACAGGCGCACCCGTGATAGAGACAATACCAACAATTCCGATGAAAGGAATTCTGCCGTAAATCTCGAGTCTGCGTCTGGGCGTTCGCCCAACCCGGCCCCGCAAACCGATGTTATCAGGATGGTCAGTGGAGTTCCACCGCGAAGGGCTATTTTTATTTACTAGCAACAGCAGTGTCTACAAATTTAACTTCAAGTATGAAAGAGAAGTTTCATCTTTCAGAGTCTCAGTCCCTGACTCATTTTTCGACAGGGTATTTGACCCTGCATTTTGGCCTAAACACTCTGTTGTACATTTGTACACAGACAAACAGAAAACTGATTCTGCTTCAAAAAACTGAATAAGTTAACTTCCTTCTCTACTTTTGTTGCCCATTACTGAGATTTTCTGCAACAATTGTGTCGTTTATCGGCGTGATCGTGAAACTAGGGCAGGCGGCGTCCTCATAGCTGTTGACTCAAGTCTTTCATCTGAGTTGGTTGTCTTAGACAATGTGTCCGATATTGAAGTCATTGCAGTTAAAGTTTCAATGCCTGGTTCCTGCTTATTTATTTCCTTCTCGTACATACCGCCTCAATCGAATCTGATTGTATATAATCAGCATAACTCAGTTATTAGAAGTTTGTATTGTCAGTTACGAGATACAGATCGCCTTTTGGTGCTTGGTGACTTCAATTTGCCCTTAATTAGTTGGGTAGGCACAAACGACTCAAACATTTTAACTCCTATCACTCAGCATGATTTCCTCAATGAACTTTCAGCCACTTCTCTTGTACAAATCAATAACGTGCTAAATTCTAAAGATAAAATACTGGATCTGGCATTTGTGGACGACTCCGTAGAGGTCGCTGTCAAACGAATTGCTCCGTTATCCGTTCCTGAAGATGCACTACTTCCTACGCTTGCCACACATTTAACCAACCCGATTTTTAAACTGTTTTAACTATCTCTTGAATCTGCGGCGTTCCCTACAATTTGGAAGCAATCTTTTATTATACCCTTACATAAAAAAGGTAGTAGGTCAAATATTGAAAACTATAGGGGCATAGCTAAGCTCTCAGCTATTCCTAAAGCTTTTGAGCAAATAATCACACGCCAATTGCAATATGGGTGTAGTTCTTTACTATCGCCGTGTCAACATGGTTTTGTGCCCCGACGATCAACCTCAACTAACTTGCTTGAGTTCTCTTGTTATGGACGGTTTTTTGAAAGGTGACCAAACGGATGTGGTCTACACCGATTTCAGCAAAGCTTTCGACTCTGTCAACCATGCTCTTTTAATTCATAAACTGGACTTATTGGGATTTCCACATCAATTATTAATATGGCTTACTAGTTATCTTACATACAGAACTCAACAGGTGTTGTTTACAAATGCTCTGTCTACCTCCATTGACGTAACTTCCGGTGTACCTCAGGGTAGTCATTTAGGTCCCTTGCTTTTCACCCTGTTCATTATTAACCTACCCCAAATCATCGCTCATTCCCGAACACTTATGTATGCGGATGATGTAAAACTTTGTTTCACATATTCGCCCACCGTACCTTCCCGTGGGGATCTATTTCAAGCCGATTTGGAGTCATTCCGCCGCTGGTGTTCAGTTAATTTATTAATCCTGAATAGCTCGAAATGAAAGTTAATGACTTTTCATCGAGTAAAGCGGGTTTTGTACCCTATTTACTAAACGACACTCGTTTGGAACGTATATCTGTTGTAACTGATCTAGGTGTTCTTTTCGACCCTAAACTTAGTTTTAATATGCACATCTCATCTATAGCTAATAAAGCCATGGGTGTGCTTGGCTTTTTTAAAAGATGGGCGAAAGAATTTGATGACCCGTACCTCACGAAAGTCCTTTACACATCACTGGTTCGCCCAATACTTGAATATTGCTCGTGTGTCTGGTGCCCCTTATATCAAGTTCATATACAGCGGATTGAGTCTGTACAAAAGCAATTTTTGATTTTTGCTTTGCGTGGTCTTAATTGGAATCCAAATATTCATCTACCTCCTTATAGAAATAGGCTTCTCCTCTTAAATTTACCTTCTTTGGAAAATCGAAGGATATTACTAGGTGTAATGTTCCTCCATAAACTGATTATTGGTGAAATTGACTCATCCGACCTAGTTAGCCGACTGAGTTTTGCTGTTCCTCCTAGGACGTCCAGACACTTTGTGCCCTTTCAATTACCTCTTTGTCGTCACAACTTTTCAAAAAACAACCCTCTGAATATTTGGTGTTCATACTACAACGACTTATATAGCTGTATCAGCTTAGACTGCTCTTTTGCCTCGATACTAAATGCAATACTTGTATGTCTGCAATCTGCTGACTAACAATATGAACACTTGCCCTTTTTTTGTTTGTCAGTATTTCAATAATATTCGAACCCTTTAACGCTGCGTGGAATCGCGTCCATTCCGCCAGCACCACTAATAATATCCTTAATTAAAATAATCAAGTAATCAGCAGGAAACAACATACTAATAGCTCTATCTAGTTGCTGTGCGGAATCGCGTCCATTCCGCCAGTAAAACTCTTATGGCTCCTAGTATACTCGAAGTATATATGTTGCTCGGAATCGCGTCCATTCCGACAGCATAAACAACTTTTCCAGTCAACACTTACTGATTTCGTACGTACAATGCTTAATAAATCGCCCTTTAAAACCGTCCAGATGGTCCTAATGATTTCTACATACATGCCTGAATCGATCAAATGAGAGAGACAATTGGAGACACTGCCTTCCTGCTAGCTGCAAATAATATTATAAATAAACTAATAACTGTATACTTTTCTAGACTTATGTTAATAATACTTTTGTTATATCTTATATATTTCTTTTTGCAATATTGTTTCTGTTGTGTAATATAACTTGTGATATTAACAGTCGACCGCTTTATGTTTGTGTCGACTTTAAATAAATAAATGAAATGGAAATGAAATTCTAAGGAGTGCATTTGAAGTATATTGGCCAGCATCATCGGGACCGAACGTTCCAATATTTGGACGATTTAAGAAGAAGTGGGGCGATATTGATAAGACCAAATATAAAGCTAGAATTGAAGATCCTATCGCTTATATTGTTTTAGAGAAAAAAAATTAAATATATACGTTCATCATGGAATGCTTGCAGGTATGTGCAGTAAAATAGTACCTACCTAATAGCTGTTAATAGCACAAAAACATACCTACAGCTTTTCCTGACACCTGTCGGCTGATAGCTCAATTACCTACATAAAATTAAACCGCCAAGGCAATGATGGCCATCTCGCTTTTACTTATTAGCTTTTACCGGGCTTTCAAAACCAGTACGAATCAATATCCAAAAGAAATAAAATAAAAATACTCAAACCTCGTCCATACAATTTTTACTTAAATTTATGTTTGGGGAGTGAACCTACGTATGCCCACATTAAACAAAGACACCTTTTAAAGCTCAATTCATTGTATTTTCTCTTTATTTAAACTTAAACTAAAAAGGAATCAAGTTTGTCTACAACTCTTTCCACTGTAGGGGTAAGTTCTCTATACAAGCCAATTGGAAACCCCAAGGGAGTTCAAGTCATCCTCCACCTGTTGTTTCCATCTCAGTCGAGGTCTCCCCAAACGTATATTTCTGCTTTAAAATCTTCGAAATCTCCTTCCAAGTCATCGGAATAAAAATTATACAACTTCCTTAAAGTAACTACAGCATCATCGTCAAGTGTAAACACCTTTTCTGGAAAAAGAACTTTAAATCAAATGAGTAAGTCTTTATACCTGAGAAACCTATCATTGAGACTAGAAATAAATGCGTCTAAAATGGGATGTAGAGATAAAAGACGTTAAAAAGTTTCGACGCCTAATGTCTCCTTATTAGAAACCCTTGGTTTTTTAAAAGTGGAGCCATTCGTTTCTGCTTGCTTCTGAGCAATATTAAACAAAGTTCTAAACTCTTGTTCGGCATTTTCTCTTATCCAACATAAATCTTTCAAAGTTATATCGGCTAAGTTAAGTGCTTGCTTCTTTAATTTTTCCAGACAATCCTGTAAAACACACTGCCTTTTAGGTGTATTGAAAAAATCATACAATTTACCTACAACACCAAGACAATTTCTTATATACACATTCCCACACGAACAAACCCCCCCCCCCCCCCCCCCCCTTGAGTGCGCCAATGTCCTGAACTCTTCTTTGTCTGAAATGTTCTCTGGCAGCAGTATGTGCTTTCGTTGGGGGTTATAAAGACTGGGGCTTGCTTGATTGATGCACGTAGGCACGCCACTGCCGCTCTGTAACTGTTATTCTTCGAATACTTTTTTATTAAAAAATGTGTTTTCCAAATCAACAGTAAAAAAAAATAACTTGAAAATTTAGAGATACATCCATATCCTGTTGTACCTGAATTCGACCTTGTGCCATGCGAAATAAAAGGACACCCTTTTGCGCGTAGGTGTGCAGGGTTGATCTTGAAAATGTTCCACAAGTTCAAAAAACAATGCGATCGCAAATTTTGTAAACATCATGTTTTGTGTGTAAGGATTCTATGAAAGGGTGGCGGATACATACAAACATACCTGCATGTGGAAATATCTACAAGAACTTAGTTAGGTAGGTACCTGAGTATTCGACCACACGACCTAAGCGTTGATCTTTGCCTGCGACACCTACAAGATGTCCTATAAAAGGACGCTGCTAATATATGAAGCATTCATTAGCAAAAAAACTTTGCAATTGTTACAAGGAAGATAACCGCAAGCTGCAATAAATACATTTTAGCAAACATTTCGAAATGAGACCCGAAGCTACATTAAAGCAAACAATCCGAACAGTCTACACCCAGCGACAAGTTAAGATATTGGAGGAGGAATACCGGAGGACCAAGTACGTCTCAAGCCAACGTAGAAAGGAATTGGCAGAAACACTAGGTGTTGGCGATAAGCAAATAAAGTATTGGTTCCAGAATCGGCGTGCAAAAGAAAGCCGCCTCGAACATCTAGAGGAAGCTGAAGAGGAAGCGAAAATTATCGAAATCGAGGCATTCTTGAAGAATGAAAGGTCAACTATTAAGCGGCAACACATTGATGACATCGATGATATCCTGGATGTAGTGCAAAGGCATGCATGTGGAGATATATTCAGCGCAACGTTGGATTCACAGGAAACCCCGTTATCACCACCAAGAAAGCGTCAAAGAATCGAAATACTCGATCAACAGATTTTGTTTCCAGGAGCTTGTGAATGGAAAAGGGTTTGTTGCAACGAGGAGTCCTGCGCTAAGGCACCGAAGCGTCACATTTTGCAGACAATTCAGCTGGACACAGAGGATAAAGAACAGAATGTTGAAATTTGGTTTACTTTGTAGGGGATATAATCGTATATTTGAAATTTTTTATATATTTAAGAACATATGTAACATTTTAGTTTTAGCGATCACTTGTAAATTAAATATGTATTTTTGTACTCGACTTTTTTGATATTATATTAATAATATTTTATATTCTAAAGAATATATCTTTGTGATTTAGCTGACGCAAGAAGTGATTGATAACACTACTCAATACCAATTTTGATCAACTTAAGTTTCAAAGAATAAAGTAGACCTTTCCTAAAATAAAATTTGGCAGATTTAGTTTCCGAGATATCGGCAAAAATGTGGAAATTCCCATTTTTGCAAAACACTACTTCATGTACCTAGGTACGTCAAAAATTTGTGTTTTTCATTTTTTTTTTGTCGGTGTAAACTGTTTAATTATACATTATACTAGTTCCCCATAAACATTTTTTGCCCTTATCTTTATAAGTATCTTAAGCACTATACCAAAATCGTTAAACAAATTTTGTAAAAAAGTCTAAATTTTTTACAAAATTTCAGATTTAACCACTTTAAAATCATAAACAGTCTATGGACGAAACAACGTTAGCCTTCAGCAAAAAATTCTACATAGAATTTATGTAACAAATGTCAAGGATATGGAAATTTCGGAAATTTTTTTGGGTAAAAACAGAAAATTTTTGATTGAGAAATTTCAATATAACAGGGCTTATGAAGTCTAAGGCACATCATAATTTTGTACTGGTATGCTTAAAATTTTCGTCTATCTAACTTTTTTCGTCCATGGACTTTTTATACCTAGCGTTTTAGTACTAGTACAAGGGTATTATAATTTTGTCCACATAACGGTACTACGTAACGGCACCAAATAATCGAGATAGATATAGAGTTCCATATATGCAGGTTCTTAGGTTGAAAAGAGTAGTTCATTAAGGCTTGTCCGTCCGTGTACACGAAACCTTGAGTAATAATTGAGATATTCACATGAAATTTTGTATACAGGATAGCCACCCCTGACTCGGATTTTGCAGGAAAAAACACGACTGATAATGGAAGGATTGAGGATACAACAAAGAATTAAAGACAACATAAATTGTGCTTATTCAACAGCGATAGCAGAGCGAAGAAGATGTGCGCGAGTTAGCG
This sequence comes from Campiglossa producta, assembly GCA_964058755.1. NCBI lineage: Eukaryota > Metazoa > Arthropoda > Insecta > Diptera > Tephritidae > Campiglossa > Campiglossa producta. The sequence goes on along the minus strand of CAXKVI010000080.1, from coordinate 90,630 downwards.
ACATAGTCTCACAAATACAAAAACATCCATAAAACACATATTAACCTTCAGGAGGTCGCGTGTAGTCTTTTCGACCGCCCATGGTGAATAAAGGCTCATAAAATTGCTGTATGGACTCACAGACATTTGGCAGCTCTACTAGCTTGAGCTTAGTTCATTATCAATCGAATACACAAGTTCTGCCTCTTTTTTACGCTTGTCGACTGTTTATAGCAAGCATTTTCTTCAGTTGCCTCTCGTCGTCGAAAAGACTACGCGCGCCCGAAGTCGTTTTTGCGCTATTAGAGGAGAATGATGAAAATGTAAAACTTTATGCGGTCAGATATCTCTGACAACTTATCTGATGTGAAATCTAAAGGGCCAAAAATGTCTGCCTGTATTACTTGCTATACTGAAATGTAGGTTTCAATGTATGTTATTATCTTTCAATGTTTTTCTCTGATTTAAAATTAGCAAAACAAAAATAAACTTTCGTTGTTGTTAAATATTGTTTTCTAATTACATAATAACTAAAATTATTAAAAATACATGAGCTTCAGTACTTAAATCACCCAGTTAAAAGAGACGTCGAAAAGACTACGCGCGACTGCTTGTGTTACAAAAAGCGGCGCGCCCGCTTGAAGGTTAATAGATATATGTATATATATACTAGGGTGGGCCAAAAAAAATCGATTTTCGTTTTTTTTTCAAAGGCTACATAGAAATTCGTATTCCTGGCCATAAATGGAGTATAATGACCAAATATGAGTTTTTTATGTTAATGGGCAAGCGTGCCTCATCGCCGTTTTTTGTTTTTGTGAAAAGCTTTTATGTAAATGAATATATCTTCTTCATTATTCGCAATTTTTAACTTCTCCATCGTGGTCAGATGGGGCTTTTGTATGATGTTTGTTGTATGATTAGTAACTATTGGTAAAAAAAATTTTTTTTGGCTTTTTAAGGGCTTTTTACAACAGCATCATACAAAAGCGCCATCTCGCCACGATGGAGAAGTTAAAAATTGCGAATAATGCTTGCAAAAAATTTTTTTTTGCAAAAATTGGAAATGTCCTTTGTAGAAGATACAATCTTTTATATATATTTAAAAAAATAGCAAAGGCATATAAAACCAGGGGTACAACCGAACAAAAATTTCGGCAGTTTCCAATGCGTAAGACCCAAATATTTCAAGGTTAATGTCATGGCCACACGCCAATGCACGTAAGATTACGCTGAATCGGGTAATTAAAAGTTGGTCCACTCCTGTGCAGCTACCATCAACTCTTCGGACGACACTTCCTGTACAAGGTCGGACACTTTGCCAACTTGTGTCTTATGAAAAGTTCTGAAAAATCTTTTTCCGGAGGACCACCATCTACTTTAATTAACTGTAGTGGCATATCTATTCAATCCCGGTGTCGTTGCTCAAAATACACTTTATTTCTGGCGCAACTTCTCCACCTTTCAACAAGCCTGCTATTAAAATTTCTTAGCTTTCTACCAACTTCGGAACGCTGCTGAACACTTAGTTTATTACTTTTGAGAACTGTACCGAAAGCATAATTTTCCATAGCAAAAAACTTCTTCCTAGGTATTTCTTCGTCCAGCCATACTGAATAAAATTCGCGTTTTGCTACTGAGGACATTGTGTCTAAAATGTAATAAATTGAAGGCTAGCGGATATTAGCGGTTCAAATAAGACATTTTGGACACACAATTAAACACACTTTCACAAAATGTTAAATTTAGCTTGAATACGCTTGAATTTCATAAACATCTACTCCACGAAATACAGGTGTACGCTACCAATATAATGTTGTTAATATAATTAAATTCAACCGAGTTGTATAAGTAACACAGACATAAACATATGAACCAAACATTTATTACATATACTACGTACCTTGAAGAAAGTTAAAAAATAAACTTTGAAAGAAATAAACAATAATGTTTTATTTTTACACCGAAACCAAAAGAACGTTATTGAAGGCAAAAAAATTAGTTACACTTTTGTTAAAAAAAATGTTGTGTTTGACAGGTAACAGCTGTTTGTATTTGCTTGGAAGTGGTAAATAACTATCGATTATTAACTAATTTAAGTATGCTTTATCGATAGGAAATGCAAAATTTCCGCCTTATTACACTTGAAAATTTAGTTAAACGCCGCTAGCGCCCCCAAATCGCCCACTGTGCAGCGGAGCCGCTGGGTTTTAATTCGCTGAACTATGTCTACGTCTGCGTAAAGCTCATCATTATATCTCCTTCGGTACTCGCCGTCGCCAACTTTTAGCGGTCCATAAATCATTCGAAGAATTTTTCTCTCGAATACTCCCAAAGCCGCCTCCGCAGATGCTGTCAATGTCCATGCTTCTGCACCATTTAGCAGGACGGGTGCGATAAGTGACTTATATAGAGTGTTGTTTTTTAAAGATCACCCACGACAAATTTGCATTCTGTATTCCGAAAAATGGAAATGGAACTTTGAAATAGGGCTCTCTTAATCTCACCCGTTAAAGTGTGCCTTGATATCATGAGACATTTTTGGAAACTGTATGCGCCAGATTGTCGCTCTGCATTGGCGTGCCTTGCATATAAGTCGAAAAGCCCAGCTTGCCTAGCTAATCCCCTATGAGCTACAATATGTTTTTTTGGGTTCTTAAAAGTATATCCGGTTTTTATTTCCCTGCCTGCCACCTACTACCTAATAGCTATTAATAGCGCAAAAACATACCTACAGCTTTTCCGACAGGTGTCAGGCTGATAGCTCATTTACCTACATAAAATTTGTTCAGCGCGTGATGGCCATCTCTTACTTGCTTACTTAAAACAACCTTAAACCGCCTAGGCAATGATGGCCATCTCGCTTTTACTTATTAGCTTTTACCGGGCTTTCAAAACAACTACGAATCATTATCCAACACAAAATAAAAAAAAAATACTCAAAACTCGTCCATACAATTTTTACTTAAATTTATGTTTGGGGAGTGGACGTATGCACACCTTAAACAAAGGCACCTTCTAAAGCTCAATTCATTGTATTTTCTCTTTTCTTAAACTTAAACCAAAAAGGAATCAAGTTTGTCTACAACTCTTTCCACTGAAGGGGTAAGTTCTCTATACATATAGAGAAGTGCTAGCCCGTTTAATCTCTCTTGGGAAATTGTACTTCTTAAATACGTTTCAGTCTTCGAAGTGATGAAAATGATGTTTCATTTTCACATGTTGTAATTGGAAGAGTTACTAGAATATTCAGTAAATTAAATATATTTGGTAAAATTTCCTTTCCACAAAGTTCAATAGCTTGTAAAACTGTATTTGGCCTATCTTCGAGCTTTAAGCTGGAAATAGTTTTATCTAATCTTGGCTTGCGTCATAATGACGTTTAACCGCCTAGGCGATTTTGGCCGTTTCGTATCAAAGCACGCCAGTCATTCCTTTTTAGCGATAACTGAAGCCAATTGGAAACCCAAAGGGAGTTCAAGTCATCCTCCACCTGTTGTTTCCATCTCAGTCGAGGTCTCCCCAAACGTATATTTCTGCTTTAAAATCTTCGAAATCTCCTTCCAAGTCATCGGAATAAAAATTATACAACTTCCTTAAAGTAACTACAGCATCATCGTCAAGTGTAAACACCTTTTCTGGAAAAATAACTTTAAATCAAATGAGTAAGTCTTTATACCTGAGAAACCTATCATTGAGACTAGAAATAAATGCATCTAAAATGGGAAGTAGAGATAAAAGACGTTAAAAAGTTTCGACGCCTAATGTCTCCGTATTAGAAACCCTTGGTTTTTTAAAAGTGGAGTCATTCGTTTCTGCTTGCTTCTGAGCAATATTAAACAAAGTTCTAAACTCTTGTTCGGCATTTTCTCTTATCCAACATAAATCTTTCAAAGTTATAGCGGCTAAGTTAACTGCTTGCTTCTTTAATTTTTCCAGACAATCCTTTAAAACACACTGCCTTTTAGGTGTATTGAAAAAATCATACAATTTACCTACAACACCAAGACAATTTCTTATGTACACATTCCCACACGAACAAAATCCCTCCCCCCCCCCCCCCTTGAGTGCGCCAATGTCCTGAACTCTTCTTTGTCTGAAATGTTCTCTGGCAGCAGTATGTGCTTTCGTTGGGGGTTATAAAGACTGGGGCTTGCTTGATTGATACACGTAGGCACGCCACTGCCGCTCTGTAACTGTTATTCTTCGAATACTTTTTTATTAAAAAATGTGTTTTCCAAATCAACAGTAAAAAAAATAACTTGAAAATTTAGAGATACATCCATATCCTGTTGTACCTGAATTCGACCTTGTGCCATGCGAAATAAAAGGACACCCTTTTGCGCGTAGGTGTGCAGGGTTGATCTTGAAAATGTTCCACAAGTTCAAAAAACAATGCGATCGCAAATTTTGTAAACAGCATGTTTTGTGTGTAAGGATTCTATGAAAGGGTGGCGGATACATACAAACATACCTGCATGTAAAAATATCTACAAGAACTTAGTAGGTACCTGAGTATTCGACCACACGACCGTTGATCTTTGCCTGCGTTGATCTTTGCCTGCGACACCTACAAGATGTCCTATAAAGGACGCTGCTAATATATGAAGCATTCATTAGCAAAAAAACTTTGCAATTGTTACAAAGAAGATAACCGCAAGCTGCAATAAATACATTTTAGCAAACATTTCGAAATGAGACCCGAAGCTACATTAAAGCAAACAATCCGAACAGTCTACACCCAGCGACAAGTTAAGATATTGGAGGAGGAATACCGGAGGACCAAGTACGTCTCAAGCCAACGTAGAAAGGAATTGGCAGAAACACTAGGTGTTGGCGATAAGCATATTAAGTATTGGTTCCAGAATCGGCGTGCAAAAGAAAGCCGCCTCGAACATCTAGAGGAAGCGAAAATTATAGAAATCGAGGCATTCTTGAAGAATGAAAGGTCAACTATTAAGCGGCAACACATTGATGACATCGATGATATCCTGGATGTAGTGCAAAGGCATGCATGTGGAGATATATTCAGCGCAACGTTGGATTCACAGGAAACCCCGTTATCACCACCAAGAAAGCGTCAAAGAATCGAAATACTCGATCAACAGATTTTGTTTCCAGGAGCTTGTGAATGGAAAAGGGTTTGTTGCAACGAGGAGTCCTACGCTAAGGCACCGAAGCGTCACATTTTGCAGATAATTCAGCTGGACACAGAGGATAAAGAGCAGAATGTAGAAATTTGGTTATCTTTGTAGGGGATATAATCGTATATTTGAAATTTTTTATATATTTAAGAACATATGTAACATTTTAGCTTTAGCGATCACTTGTAAATTAAATATGTATTTTTGTACTCGACTTTTTTGATATTATATTAATAATATTTTATATTCTAAAGAATATATCTTTGTGATTTAGCTGACGCAAAAAATGATTGATAACACTACTCAATACCAATTTTGATCAACTTAAGTTTCAAAGAATAAAGTAGACCTTTCCTAAAATAAAATTTGGCATATTTAGTTTCCGAGATATCGGTGAAAATGTGGAAATTCCCATTTTTGCAAAACACTACTTCATGTACCTAGGTACGTCAAAAATTTGTATTTTTCATTTTTTTTTGTCGGTGTAAACTGTTTAATTATACATTATACTAGTTCCCCATAAACATTTTTTGCCCTTATCTTTATAAGTATCTTAAGCACTATACCAAAATCGTTAAACAAATTTTAGAAAAAGAGACTAAATTTTTTACAAAATTTCAGATTTAACCACTTTAAAATCATAAAAAGTCTATGGACGAAACAACGTTAGCCTTCAGCAAAAAATTCTACATAGAATTTATGTAACAAATGTCAAGGATATGGAAATTTCGGAAATTTTCTTGGGTAAAAACAGAAAATTTTTGATTGAGAAATTTCAATATAACAGGGCTTATGAAGTCTAAGGCACATCATAATTTTGTACTGGTATGCTTAAAATTTTCGTTATGGAATTTCCCACAACATAGTATATCTAACTTTTTTTCGTCCATGGACTTTTTATACCTAGCGTTTTAGTACTAGTACAAGGGTATTATAATTATTGACTCGGATTTTGCAGAAAAAAACACGACTGATAATGGAAGGATTGAGGATACAACAAAGAATTAAAGACAACATAAATTGTGCTTATTCAACAGCGATAGCAGAGCGAAGAAGATGTGCGCGAGTTAGCGACATAGTCTCACAAATACAAAAACATCCATAAAACACATATTAACCTTCAGGAGGTCGCGTATAGTCTTTTCGACCGCCCATGGTGAATAAAGGCTCATAAAATTGCTGTATGGACTCACAGACATTTGGCAGCTCTACTAGCTTGAGCTTAGTTCATTTTCAATCGAATACACAAGTTCTGCCTCTTTTTTACGCTTGTCGACTGTTTATAGCAAGCATTTTCTTCAGTTGCCTCTCGTCGTCGAAAAGACTACGCGCGCCCGAAGTCGTTTTTGCTCAACATGGCTAAGAAATGAATAAGTGAAAGTATACAATGCAAAAGCTATTAGAGGAGAATGATGAAAATGTAAAACTGTATGCGGTCAGATATCTCTGACAACTTATCTGATGTGAAATCTAAAGGGCCAAAAATGTCTGCCTGTATTACTTGCTATACTGAAATGTAGGTTTCAATGTATGTTATTATCTTTCAATGTTTTTCTCTGATTTAAAATTAGCAAAACAAAAATAAACTTTCGTTGTTGTTAAATATTGTTTTCTAATTACATAATAACTAAAATTATTAAAAATACATGAGCTTCAGTACTTAAATCACCCAGTTAAAAGAGACGTCGAAAAGACTACGCGCGACTGCTTGTGTTACAAAAAGCGGCGCGCCCGCTTGAAGGTTGGTTAGGTTAGGTTCAAGTGGCTACCGTAGAGGCACACCTAGGCCAGTATTAAAAGGCCCGTTGTGATACCACCAACACTAGGAAAGTCAGTTCCGGGACCCTGCCATATGGAAAATCCCGGTATTAACGGAGGTGAAGGTTAATAGATATACTACTACATAGAAATTCGTATTCCTGACCATAAATGGAGTATAATGACCAAATATGAGTTTTTTATGTTAATGGGAAAGCGTGCCTCATCGCCGCTTTTTGTTTTTGTGAAAAGCTTTTAGGTAAATGACCCAAAAATCGTACAGCCAACTTTTACCCCAGTTTTTGCAGGGAATTGAACGCTCTACAAAAAAGGTTTTATAAATTTTTTTCATTTATGTGGCAATTACAAAGTTCTTCGAGGTCGAAAATTGACTAATTTCTGAAACCCATAAGGTTTTGTTAAAAGTAGTGTCGCTCAAAAATAGCCAAATATTAAGTAATGAATTTTAGATATTTAAATAGAAAATTTCACGTTCTACAAAAATGTAAAATGGATTTTTTTCATTTACCAAACCATTAAAGAGATATTCACTCTTAACAACGGAACATTTAAAATCGGCATTAAAATTGCAGAAGTTAGATGTTAACATTTTGTAGTTGCCTACATTGCCTCCCACATCTGGTTTGCAAAAACAACAAGAACCGAAAATAATCAGTTTTGCAAGTGTCCTTGAGAAGATTTAAGGTATTTAATATAATTATGTATTTACGCCTGCCTGAGATTCTTTACCAATACATAAATACACGTACCTAACGCTCGTTAACAGTGATTCAAGAAGATCTTTTTAAAGAAAGGATTAGGTATATATTTAAACCGTTAGCCCACTAGCAGGTAGCTACATCTTTTCTTTTTACTTTACCCAGCACAAAAGAAAAAAGTTGCACATTCATAGGCATCCCAATGCCGAAAATTCTCGAGCTAAAGTTACCAACCATGAAAGAAGTTCTGTGCGTATTTTTTTACCAGTTAAATAATCTTAAAGCATCTGTCTCAAAAAGTGCTAAAAGTGCAGCAGCTCAGGTTATAGAGCTTTGGAAAAATATGGTATTCCTACTACCAAATCTCTAAATATAGAGAGAAGAATTGTTCGATGTTATTACAAGTGGCGAGGTATAATAAAAAATTATAAACGCAAGAAATCACCAACCCAGAAGAAGAAAGAATCGTCGCTTCAAAAAGATTTAAAAATGTTATTCGATGTTGTTGATCCGAAGTCTTTAAAATCGTGTAATAACAGCATTAAGGAGTTGTTTTTAAATCAGAAAAGCGCAAACGTAAAGAATTTATCCATCACAACGTAATTTCTCCTAACATAAGTGAAAATTTGATGGCAGCAGAACAAATAGGTAAGGATTTATTTTTAATCAATAACTAGCACAATAATTTGTGATCTTTTAAATTTCTGAACTTCTCATTATTTCGTTTTCAAAAATAATATTCTTTTTTTTTGTCTGGATCTAAGTCAACCATGGTCATCCTGCAGTAGGAATACTGACAGTGAAAAGTCGGATCCCACATCTTTTCAATTATTCAGTCCCAGTACACATTTTGGTTCGGATATTACTTATGAACCGCCACTACAGAAATCAACAAAATTTAACGTTCTAACCCCAGAACTCATCTCTGCTCTTGACAGAGCTAATGTCAGTAGTAGAAACGCGATGTTTATAATAACTCATCAGGATAGAAGATACAACTCTTAGGGCGGATTTCTCTACTAGCCGTCAACTTAACGCTCACTTTAAATTTTATCGGGCAGTTCATCCTCCTGTTAAATAAAGGGCAAATGAACTGGTTGTTAAACTGACAGTAAATTGACAGTGAACTTTGACGTTAACAGATTCTCACGATTGGTCAAACCGATTTTGCTAATTTTTTAAATATATATAAATGATGGTATCTTCTACCAAACGACGATTCTAACTTTTGCAAAAAAAAATTTTTGCAAACATTATTTGCAATTTTTAACTTCTGCATCGTGGTCAGATGGGGCTTTTGTATGATGTTTGTTGTATGATTAGTAACTATTGGTAAACAAAATTTTTTGGCTTTTTAAGGGGGCGGGAGTTATTAACAACAGCATCATACAAAAGCGCCATCTCGCCACGATGGAGAAGTTAAAAATTGCGAATAATGCTTGCAAAAAAATTTTTTTTGCAAAAATTGGAAATGTCCTTTTGTAGAAGATACCATCTTTTATATATATTTAAAAAAATAAATGCCTCTTTGTTGAGCCAACTGGCGCCAATTGGAGACACCGCGTGTTCTGGGATCTGCCTCCACTTGATCCTGCCATCGGAGTGGTGGCCTCCCTCTTCCTCTATATTCACCGCTGGGTGCCCATAAGAATACCCTCTGGGCCGGAGCGTCTTCGTTCATTCGCACCACGTATCCTAGCCAGCGGAGCCGCTGGGTTTTAATTCACTGAACTATGTCTACGTCTGCGTAAAGCTCATACAGCTCATCATTATATCTTCTTCGGTACTCGCCGTCGCCAACTTTTAGCGGTCCATAAATCATTCGAAGAATTTTTCTCTCGAATACTCCCAAAGCCGCCTCCGCAGATGCTGTCAATGTCCATGCTTCTGCACCATTTAGCAGGACGGGTGCGATAAGTGACTTATATAGAGTGTTGTTTTTTAAAGATCAGCCACGACAAATTTGCATTCTGTATTCCGAAAAATGGAAATGGAACTTTGAAATAGGTCTATCTTAATCTCACCCGTTAAAGTGTGCCTTGATATCATGAGACATTTTTGGAAACTGTATGCGCCAGATTGTCGCTCTGCAGTGGCGTGCCTTCCATATAAGCCTAAAAGCCCAGCTTGCCTAGCTAATCCCCTATGAGCAACAATATGTTCATTTGGATTCTTAAAAGTATATCCGGCTTTAATTTCCCTGCTTGCCACCTACTACCTAATAGCTGTTAATAGCACAAAAACATACCTACAGCTTTTCCTGACACCTGTCGGCTGTTAGCTCATTTACATAAAATTTGTTCAGCGCGTGATGGCCGTCTCTTACTTACTTACTTAAAACAGCCTTAAACCACCTAGGCAATGATGGCCATCTCGCTTTTACTTATTAGCTTTTACCGGGCTTTCAAAACCAGTACGAATCAATATCCAACAGAAAATAAAAAAAAATACTCAAAACTCGTCCATACAATTTTTACTTAAATTTATGTTTGGGGAATCAAGTTTGTCTACAACTCTTTCCACTGAAGGGGTAAGTTCTCTATACATATAGAGAAGTGCTAGCCCGTTTAATCTCTCTTGGGAAATTGTACTTCTTAAATACGTTTCAGTCTTCGAAGTGATGAAAATGATGTTTCATTTTCACATGTTGTAATTGGAAGAGTTACTAGAATATTCAGTAAATTAAATATATTTGGTAAAATTTCCTTTCCACAAAGTTCAATAGCTTGTAAAACTGTATTTGGCCTCTCTTCGAGCTTTAAGCTGGAAATAGTTTTATCTAATCTTGGCTTGCGTCATAATGACGTTTAACCGCCTAGGCGATTTTGGCCGTTTCGTATCAAAGCACGCCAGTCATTCCTTTTTAGCGATAACTGAATTGGAAACCCCAAGGGAGTTCAAGTCATCCTCCACCTGTAGTTTCCATCTCAGTCGAGGTCTCCCCAAACGTATATTTCTGCTTTAAAATCTTCGAAATCTCCTTCCAAGTCATCGGAATAAAAATTATACAACTTCTTTAAAGTAACTACAGCATCATCGTCAAGTGTAAACACCTTTTCTGGAAAAAGAACTTTAAATCAAATGAGTAAGTCTTTATACCTCAGAAACCTATCATTGAGACTAGAAATAAAAAAATCTAAAATGGGATGTAGAGATAAAAGACGTTAAAAAGTTTCGACGCCTAATGTCTCCGTATTAGAAACCCTTGGTTTTTTAAAAGTGGAGCCATTCGTTTCTGCTTGCTTCTGAGCAATATTAAACAAAGTTCTAAACTCTTGTTCGGCATTTTCTCTTATCCAACATAAATCTTTCAAAGTTATATCGGCTAAGTTAAGTGCTTTCTTCTTTAATTTTTCCAGACAATCCTTTAAAACACACTGCCTTTTAGGTGTATTGAAAAAATCATACAATTTACCTACAACACCAAGACAATTTCTTATATACACATTTCCACACGAACAAAATCCCCCCCCCCCCCCCCCCCCCCTTGAGTGCGCCAATGTCCTGAACTCTTCTTTGTCTGAAATGTTCTCTGGCAGCAGTATGTGCTTTCGTTGGGGGTTATAAAGACTGGGGCTTGCTTGATTGATACACGTAGGCACGCCACTGCCGCTCTATAACTGTTATTCTTCGAATACTTTTTTATTAAAAAATGTGTTTTCCAAATCAACAGTAAAAAAAAATAACTTGAAAATTTAGAGATACATCCATATCCTGTTGTACCTGAATTCGACCTTGTACCATGCGAAATAAAAGGACACCCTTTTGCGCGTAGGTGTGTAGGGTTGATCTTGAAAGTGTTCCACAAGTTCAAAAAACAATGCGATCGCAAATTTTGTAAACAACATGTTTTGTGTGTAAGGATTCTATGAAAGGGTGGCGGATACATACAAACATACCTGCATGTGGAAATATCTACAAGAACTTAGGTAGGTACCTGAGTATTCGACCACACGACCTATGCGTTGATCTTTGCCTGCGACCCCTACAAGATGTCCTATAAAAGGACGCTGCTAATATATGAATCATTCATTAGCAAAAAAACTTTGCAATTGTTACAAGGAAGATAACCGCAAGCTGCAATAAATACATTTTAGCAAACATTTCGAAATGAGACCCGAAGCTACATTAAAGCAAACAATCCGAACAGTCTACACCCAGCAACAAGTTAAGATATTGGAGGAGGAATACCGGAGCACCAAGTTCATCTCAAGCCAACGTAGAAAGGAATTGGCAGAAACACTAGGTGTTGGCGATAAGCAAATAAAGTATTGGTTCCAGAATCGGCGTGCAAAAGAAAGCCGCCTCGAACATCTAGAGGAAGCGAAAATTATAGAAATCGAGGCATTCTTGAAGAATGAAAGGTCAACTATTAAGCGGCAACACATTGATGACATCGATGATATCCTGGATGTAGTGCAAAGGCATGCATGTGGAGATATGTTCAGCGCAACGTTGGATTCACAGGAAACCCCGTTATCACCACCAAGAAAGCGTCAAAGAATCGAAATACTCGATCAACAGATTTTGTTTCCAGGAGCTTGTGAATGGAAAAGGGTTTGTTGCAACGAGGAGTCCTGCGCTAAGGCACCGAAGCGTCACATTTTGCAGACAATTCAGCTGGACACAGAGGATAAAGAACAGAATGTTGAAATTTGGTTTACTTTGTAGGGGATATAATCGTATATTTGAAATTTTTTATATATTTAAGAACATATGTAACATTTTAGTTTTAGCGATCACTTGTAAATTAAATATGATATTATATTAATAATATTTTATATTCTAAAGAATATATCTTTGTGATTTAGCTGACGCAAAAAATGATTGATAACACTACTCAATACCAATTTTGATCAACTTAAGTTTCAAAGAATAAAGTAGACCTTTCCTAAAATAAAATTTGGCATATTTAGTTTCCGAGATATCGGTGAAAATGTGGAAATTCCCATTTTTGCAAAACACTACTTCATGTACCTAGGTACGTCAAAAATTTGTATTTTTCATTTTTTTTTTGTCGGTGTAAACTGTTTAATTATACATTATACTAGTTCCCCATAAACATTTTTTGCCCTTATCTTTATAAGTATCTTAAGCACTATACCAAAATCGTTAAACAAATTTTAGAAAAAGAGACTAAATTTTTTACAAAATTTCAGATTTAACCACTTTAAAATCATAAAAAGTCTATGGACGAAACAACGTTAGCCTTCAGCAAAAAATTCTACATAGAATTTATGTAACAAATGTCAAGGATATGGAAATTTCGGAAATTTTCTTGGGTAAAAACAGAAAATTTTTGATTGAGAAATTTCAATATAACAGGGCTTATGAAGTCTAAGGCACATCATAATTTTGTACTGGTATGCTTAAAATTTTCGTTATGGAATTTCCCACAACATAGTATATCTAACTTTTTTTCGTCCATGGACTTTTTATACCTAGCGTTTTAGTACTAGTACAAGGGTATTATAATTATTGACTCGGATTTTGCAGAAAAAAACACGACTGATAATGGAAGGATTGAGGATACAACAAAGAATTAAAGACAACATAAATTGTGCTTATTCAACAGCGATAGCAGAGCGAAGAAGATGTGCGCGAGTTAGCGACATAGTCTCACAAATACAAAAACATCCATAAAACACATATTAACCTTCAGGAGGTCGCGTGTAGTCTTTTCGACCGCCCATGGTGAATAAAGGCTCATAAAATTGCTGTATGGACTCACAGACATTTGGCAGCTCTACTAGCTTGAGCTTAGTTCATTATCAATCGAATACACAAGTTCTGCCTCTTTTTTACGCTTGTCGACTGTTTATAGCAAGCATTTTCTTCAGTTGCCTCTCGTCGTCGAAAAGACTACGCGCGCCCGAAGTCGTTTTTGCGCAACATGGCTAAGAAATGAATAAGTGAAAGTATACAATGCAAAAGCTATTAGAGGAGAATGATGAAAATGTAAAACTTTATGCGGTCAGATATCTCTGACAACTTATCTGATGTGAAATCTAAAGGGACAAAAATGTCTGCCTGTATTACTTGCTATACTGAAATGTAGATTTCAATGTTTTTCTCTGATTTAAAATTAGCAAAACAAAAGCAAACTTTCGTTGTTGTTAAATATTGTTTTCTAATTACATAATAACTAAAATTATTAAAAATACATGAGCTTCAGTACTTAAATCACCCAGTTAAAAGAGGCGTCGAAAAGACTACGCGCGACTGGTTGTGTTACAAAAAGCGGCGCGCCCGCTTGAAGGTTAATAGATATATGTATATATATACTAGGGTGGGCCAAAAAAATCGATTTTCGTTTTTTTCAAAGGCTAAATAGAAATTCGTATTCCTGACCATAAATGGAGTATAATGACCAAATATGAGTTTTTTATGTTAATGGGAAAGCGTGCCTCATCGCCGTTTTTTGTTTTTGTGAAAAGCTTTTATGTAAATGAATATATCTTCTCACCCAAAAATCGTACAGCCAACTTTTACCCCAGTTTTTGCAGGGAATTGAACGCTCTACAAAAAAGGTTTTATAAATTTTTTTCATTTATGTGGCCATTACAAAGTTCTTCGAGGTCGAAAATTGACTAATTTCTGAAACCCATAAGGTTTTGTTAAAAGTAGTGTCGCTCAAAAATAGCCAAATATTAAGTAATGAATTTTAGATATTTAAATAGAAAATTTCACGTTCTACAAAAATGTAAAATGGATTTTTTTCATTTACCAAACCATTAAAGAGATATTCACTCTTAACAACGGAACATTTAAAATCGACATTAAAAATGCAGAAGTTAGATATTAACATTTTGTAGTTGCCTACATTGCTTCCCATATCTAGTTTGCAAAAACAAAAAAAAAAAAAAAAAAAAAAAAAATAATGGCGGCGATATACCTACAGGTTATCATCATAACCTCTAACGAGATTTTTAGCCGAGCTTCTCTTTCCAACTTGTGGTGTGTTGCTTTTTGAGTTTTTCCTACAAGTTGGCGGGACCTACAGTTTTTTGCCGACTCCGAACGGCACTTGCAAAGCAAATGAATTTTTTGCTGAGAAGCTTCTCATGGCAGAAATACACCCGGAGAGTTTGCCAAACTACTGCCGAGGGGCGACCCCGTTTTAGAAAAATTTTTTTCTAAATAATTTTTGATGTTACTTTTGCCGGGCATCGAACCGCCTGCAAAAACAACAAGAACCGAAAATAATCAGTTTTGCAAGTGTCCTTGAGAAGATTTAAGGTATTTAATATAATTATGTATTTACGCCTGCCTGAGATTCTTTACCAATACATACACGTACCTAACGCTCGTTAACAGTGATTCAAGAAGATCTTTTTAAAAAAAGGATTAGGTATATATTTAAATCGTTAGCCCACTAGCAGGTAGCTACATCCTTTCTTTTTTCTTTACTCAGCACAAAAGAAAAAAGTTGCACATTCATAGGGATCCCAATGCCGAAAATTCTCGAGCTAAAGTTACCAACCATGAAAGAAGTTCTGTGCGTATTTTTTTACCAGTAAAATAATCTTAAAGCATCTGTCTCAAAAAGTGCTAAAAGTGCAGCAGCTCAGGTTATAGAGCTTTGCAAAAATATGGTATTCCTACTACCAAATCTCTAAATATAGAGAGAAGAATTGTTCGATGTTATTACAAGTGGCGAGGTATAATAATAAATTATAAACGCAAGAAATCACCAACCCAGAAGAAGAAAGAATCGTCACTTCAAAAAGATTTAAAAATGTTATTCGATGATGTTGATCCGAAGTCTTTAAAATCGTATAAAAACAGTATTAAGGAGTTGTATTTAAATCAGAAAAGCGGCAAACGTAAAGAATTTATCCATCACAACGTAATTTCTCCTAACATAAGTGAAAATTTGATGGCAGCAGAACAAATAGGTAAGGATTTATTTTTAATCAATAACTAGCACAATAATTTGTGATCTTTTAAATTTCTGAACTTCTCATTATTTCGTTTTCAAAAATAATATTCTTTTTTTTGTCTAGATCTAAGTCAACCATGGTCATCCTGCAGTAGGATTACTGACAGTGAAAAGTCGGATCCCACATCTTTTCAATTATTCAGTCCAAGTACACATTTTGGTTCGGATATTACTTATGAACCGCCAATACAGAAATCAACAAAATTTAATGTTCTAACCCCAGAACTCATCTCTGCTCTTGACAGAGCTAATGTCAGTAGTAGAAACGCGATGTTTATAATAACTCCAGTTTTGTCAAGTGTTGGCATCAGGATAGAAGATACAACTCTTAGTTACAAAACAATTCAACAAACCCGTATGATGCTAAGAGAGGACATTGCTCAAGGGCTGAAAGACGATTTAAAAACACAGGATAAATACGTCGTACACTGGGATGGGAAATTGCTGCAAGATATTTCAGAGTCACTGCATTTGGATTTGAGCAGTTTCTAGGAGTTCCAAAAATGGACTTTAGATGAATGGGCTATTACTCGATACATCAAAGCAATGTGTTTCGACACGACCAATCAGCTGATTCGACCAAACTTACGGGTTTTAATGCAATCGATTATTGGTGCCATATCGTAACGCTAAGGTCGTAACCGCGGTAACGATAAACAGCTGATTACCTTTTTGCTTATTGCTTAAAAGTTTTTGCAGTCAATCAGCTGTTTACGGTTACCGCACTAGTATGCAAGTATGTATGCAAGTATGTATAAAACTCGGGTTGAAATCATACTACACCTTTTTCAGTTTATATTCAGAAAGTTTTCTGAATGTCAATTGTCCCGGGTCCCGGGACTGACTTTCCTAGTGCTGGTGGTATCACAACGGGCTTTTCAAAACTGCCCTAAGTGTGCCTCTGCGGCAGCCACTAACCTAACCTAACTGCATTCAACTGTTTGAACAGTCACAGATTTTTAAATTAAAAAAAAAAACTAGGTCCCGCCAACTCATAGGGAAAAAATCAAAGCAGCACACTATAAGTTGGAAGAGAAGTTCGGCAAAAGTCTCGTTAGAGGTTATGACAACCTGTTGGTATATAACCGCCATTTTTTTTACGTTGCGGCATAAACTTGAGTATATTGACAACAACAATATAAATTAACTCGACCAATGCTCCTTTAACTCGAGTGCATGGCCCAGCATGAAAGCAGTCTTACTTTGACTCTTTTTGATGTAAAAATAAGACTTAATTTTATCTATATATCATATGTGGGTCCGGAACTCCGCAGTGGACGACTAACTTAACCTTAATTTACCTTACCTAAAAATACAACCCCAAAGCCCCAATTACATAAAACTTTGACAAATGCGCGCCTCGTTTTTGAGCATTTGCAAAAATTTCGCTTCGCTTTACGTTTAAAAAACTTTGTATGAAAGTGGATCCTACAAAGTTGAATGCAATTGGGCCTTCACCTATATAATCAAACTTGACGAACGCGGAATTTGAAAGGAGCCATTGCAAGTAGAATTCAATAATTAAATTAAAAATACAATAAACAACATAATTTAAAAAATATAGAAAAAAAAACTTGTGTTAACTTTACCGAGAATCGAACTCAGAGCCTTTAGCTCATTTTTGGCTGTGTATGAACTAGTATATCAACTGGTATAATGCTGATGCAGAGGCTGACTAGTATACCAATTGGTATGGTGCTGATGCAGAAGAGGACAATTGCTTTTCTTTTTCTCTTCTAACTGCTTCTTTTTTACCTTGTAATTCACAGATGCTTTTTCGTGTTTGGGTAAATACAAATAGTCGCTGCTTTCTAAAGAATAAACTGGTATATTGCTGATGTAGAGGCTGACTATGATACTGGTGCATAGACCGACTAGTATACCAACTGGAATGAATGTCAAATTCGTGGACTAGTATGACAAGTGGTACGATCTGAATGGGCATAATGATTAGTATGTCCTGCCCCATAGACTGAGCAGTATGTCAACCGGTATGATTCTGATGTATATATGAACTAGTATGTCAACTGGAAAGATTCTGATTCATATATGAACTAGTATGTCAACTGATGTGATTATGATGCATAAATGAACTGATATGTCAACTGGTATGATTCTGATGCATAAATGAACTACTATATCAACTGGTATGATTCTGACGTATATATGAACTAGTATGACAACTGGTATGATTCCGATGATTTTTTAACTAGGCTGTTAATTGGTATGATTCTGATGCATTAATGAACTAGTCTGTCAACTGGTATGATTCTGATGCATAAATGAACTACTATATCAACTGGTATGATTCTGACGTATATATGAACTAGTATGACAACTGGTATGATTCCGATGATTTTTTAACTAGGCTGTTAATTGGTATGATTCTGATGCATTAATGAACTAGTCTGTCAACTGGTATGATTCTGATGCATATATGAACTAGTCTGTCAACTGGTATGATTCTGATGTATATATGAACTAGTCTGTCAACTGGTATGATTCTGATGCATATATGAACTAGTCTTTCAACTGGTATGATTCTGATGTATATATGAACTATTCTTTCAACTGGTACGATCCTGACGTATATACGAACTAGTATCTTAAATGGTATGATACTGATGTGTATAATAACAAGTATATCAACTGGTATATTCCTGATGCAGAGGCTGACTAGTCAGCCAATTGGTATGGTGCTGATGCAGAGAAGGACAATTGCCATCTCGTAGGACATCGCCGTGTTAAAAATACCAGTTGCTAATATGGAAAAATTACAGAACTCGAACTAGTTGAAGCCGCCTAGCTGACTGGTATTTGATTAGTATAAAACTAGTTAAGTTGACTGCAGGGATGCTTTGTGCAAAATTCCATTGTTCCATCGTAATCAGTTTAAAAGTTAAATGCCTCTTTGTTGAGCCAACTGGCGCCAATTGGAGACACCGCGTGTTCTGGGATCTGCCTCCACTTGATCCTGCCATCGGAGTGGTGGCCTCCCTCTTCCTCTATTTTCACCGCTGGGTGCCGATAAGAAGACCCTCTGGGCCGGAGCGTCTTCGTTCATTCGCACCACGTATTCTAGCCAGCGGAGCCGCTGGGTTTTAATTGGCTGAACTATGTCTACGTCTGCGTAAAGCTCATACAGCTCATCATTATATCTTCTTCGGTACTCGCCGTCGCCAACTTTTAGCGGTCCATAAATCATTCGAAGAATTTTTCCTTCGAATACTCTCAAAGCCGCCTCCGCAGATGCTGCCAATGTCCATGCTTCTGCACCATTTAGCAGGACGGGTGCGATAAGTGACTTATATAGAGTGTTGTTTTTTAAAGATCACCCACGACAAATTTGCATTCTGTATTCCGAAAAATGGAAATGGAACTTTGAAATAGGGCTATCTTAATCTCACCCGTTAAAGTGTGCCTTGATATCATGAGACATTTTTGGAAACTGTATGCGCCAGATTGTCGCTCTGCAGTGGCGTGCCTTCCATATAAGCCGAAAAGCCCAGCTTGCCTAGCTAATCCCCTATGAGCTACAATATGTTCATTTGGGTTCTTAAAAGTATATCCGGCTTTAATTTCCCTGCTTGCCACCTACTACCTAATAGCTATTAATAGCACAAAAACATACCTACAGCTCTTCCGACAGGTGTCGGGCTGATAGCTCATTTCATCATCATCATTTATTGGCGCTTAACCGCCTAAGCGATTTTGGCCGTCGCCTATCAAAGCACGCCAGTCATTCCTTTTTAGCGATAACTGACGCCAATTGGAAACCCCAGGGGAGTTCAAGTCATCCTCCACCTGTTGTTTCCATCTCAGTCGAGGCCTCCCCCTTCCTCTGCTGCCGAATTCGGGTGACGATTGGAAAACCTTCTGGGCTGGAGCTTCTTTGTCCATTCGCATGACGTGACTCAGCCAGCGGAGCCTTTGGGCTTTAATTCGCTGGACTATGGTCAGATCTGCGTAAAGCTCGTACAGCTCATCGTTAAATCTCCTTCGATACTCGCCGTCGGCATCACGGGAAGGACCATAAATCTTCCGAAGAACTTTTCTCTCAAATAATCCAAGGGCCATCTCATCTACTCTTGACATTGTCCATGAATCTGAGCCATACATCAGGACAGGTATGATGAGAGACTTATAGAGCGTGATCTTTGTTCTTCGAGAGAGGACTTTACTTCTCAATTGCCTACTCAGTCCAAAGTAGCACTTGTTCGCAAGAGTGATTCTCCGCTGGATTTCTAGACTGATATTATTTTCGGTGTAAATACTGGTTCCCAAATAGACGAAGTCCGTCACAGTTTCAAATTTGTAACTTTCAACAGTGACCTTAAACCGCCTAGGCAATGATGGCCATCTCGCTTTTACTTATTAGCTTTTACCGGGCTTTCAAAACCAGTACGAATCAATATCCAACAGAAAAAAAAAAAAAAAATACTCAAAACTCGTCCATACAACTTTTACTTAAATTTATGTTTGAAGAGTGGACCTACGTATGCCCACATTAAACAAAGGCACCTTTTAAAGCTCAATTCATTGTATTTTCTCTTTATTTAAACTTAAACTAAAAAGGAATCAAGTTTATCTACAACTCTTTCCACTGAAGGGGTAAGTTCTCTATACATATAGAGAAGTGCTAGCCCCTTTAATCTCTCTTGGGAAATTGTACTTCTTAAATACGTTTCAGTCTTCGAAGTGATGAAAATGATGTTTCATTTTCACATGTTGTAATAGGAAGAGTTACTAGAATATTCAGTAAATTAAATATATTTGGTAAAATTTCCTTTCCACAAAGTTCAATAGCTTGTAAAACTGTATTTGGCCTACCTTCGAGCTTTAAGCTGGAAATAGTTTTATCTAATCTTGGCTTGCGTCATAATGACGTTTAACCGCCTAGGCGATTTTGGCCGTTTCGTATCAAAGCACGCCAGTCATTCCTTTTTAGCGATAACTGAATTGGAAACCCCAAGTCATCCTCCACCTGTAGTTTCCATCTCAGTCGAGGTCTCCCCAAACGTATATTTCTGCTTTAAAATCTTCGAAATCTCCTTCCAAGTCATCGGAATAAAAATTATACAACTTCTTTAAAGTAACTACAGCATCATCGTCAAGTGTAAACACCTTTTCTGGAAAAAGAACTTTAAATCAAATGAGTAAGTCTTTATACCTCAGAAACCTATCATTGAGACTAGAAATAAAAAAATCTAAAATGGGATGTAGAGATAAAAGACGTTAAAAAGTTTCGACGCCTAATGTCTCCGTATTAGAAACCCTTGGTTTTTTAAAAGTGGAGCCATTCGTTTCTGCTTGCTTCTGAGCAATATTAAACAAAGTTCTAAACTCTTGTTCGGCATTTTCTCTTATCCAACATAAATCTTTCAAAGTTATATCGGCTAAGTTAACTGCTTGCTTCTTTAATTTTTCCAGACAATCCTTTAAAACACACTGCCTTTTAGGTGTATTGAAAAAATCATACAATTTACCTACAACACCAAGACAATTTCTTATATACACATTCCCACACGAACAAAATCCCCCCCCCCCCCCCCCCCTTGAGTGCGCCAATGTCCTGAACTCTTCTTTGTCTGAAATGTTCTCTGGCAGCAGTATGTGCTTTCGTTGGGGGTTATAAAGACTGGGGCTTGCTTGATTGATACACGTAGGCACGCCACTGCCGCTCTGTAACTGTTATTCTTCGAATACTTTTTTATTAAAAAATGTGTTTTCCAAATCAACAGTAAAAAAAAATAACGTGAAAATTTAGAGATACATCCATATCCTGTTGTACCTGAATTCGACCTTGTGCCATGCGAAATAAAAGGATACCCTTTTGCGCGTAGGTGTGTAGGGTTGATCTTGAAAATGTTCCACAAGTTCAAAAAACAATGCGATCGCAAATTTTGTAAACAGCATGTTTTGTGTGTAAGGATTCTATGAAAGGGTGGCGGATACATACAAACATACCTGCATGTGGAAATATCTACAAGAACTTAGTTAGGTAGGTACCTGAGTATTCGACCACACGACCTAAGCGTTGATCTTTGCCTGCGACACCTACAATATGTCCTATAAAAGGACGCTGCTAATATATGAATCATTCATTAGCAAAAAAACTTTGCAATTGTTACAAGGAAGATAACCGCAAGCTGCAATAAATACATTTTAGCAAACATTTCGAAATGAGACCCGAAGCAAAAATCCGAACAGTCTACACCCAGCAACAAGTTAAGATATTGGAGGAGGAATACCGGAGCACCAAGTTCATCTCAAGCCAACGTAGAAAGGAATTGGCAGAAACACTAGGTGTTGGCGATAAGCATATTAAGTATTGGTTCCAGAATCGGCGTGCAAAAGAAAGCCGCCTCGAACATCTAGAGGAAGCGAAAATTATAGAAATCGAGGCATTCTTGAAGAATGAAAGGTCAACTATTAAGCGGCAACACATTGATGACATCGATGATATCCTGGATGTAGTGCAAAGGCATGCATGTGGAGATATATTCAGCGCAACGTTGGATTCACAGGAAACCCCGTTATCACCACCAAGAAAGCGTCAAAGAATCGAAATACTCGATCAACAGATTTTGTTTCCAGGAGCTTGTGAATGGAAAAGGGTTTGTTGCAACGAGGAGTCCTGCGCTAAGGCACCGAAGCGTCACATTTTGCAGACAATTCAGCTGGACACAGAGGATAAAGAACAGAATGTTGAAATTTGGTTTACTTTGTAGGGGATATAATCGTATATTTGAAATTTTTTATATATTTAAGAACATATGTAACATTTTAGTTTTAGCGATCACTTGTAAATTAAATATGTATTTTTGTACTCGACTTTTTTGATATTATATTAATAATATTTTATATTATAAAGAATATATCTTTGTGATTTAGCTGACGCAAAAAATGATTGATAACACTACTCAATACCAATTTTGATCAACTTAAGTTTCAAAGAATAAAGTAGACCTTTCCTAAAATAAAATTTGGCATATTTAGTTTCCGAGATATCGGTGAAAACGTGGAAATTCCCATTTTTGCAAAAACACTACTTCATGTACCTAGGTACGTCGAAAATTTGTATTTTTCATTTTTTTTGTCGGTGTAAACTGTTTAATTATACATTATACTAGTTCCCCATAAACATTTTTTGCCCTTATCTTAAGTAGTTTGGGCACTAGGTATGCCAAAATCGTTCAAAAAATTTTGGAAAAAAAGACTAAATTTTTTACAAAATTTCAGATTTAACCACTTTAAAATCATAAAAAGTCTATGGACGAAACAACGTTAGCCTTCAGCAAAAAATTCTACATAGAATTTATATAACAAATTTCAAGGATATGGTAATTTCGGAAATTTTCTTGGGTAAAAACAGAAAATTTTTGATTGAGAAATTTCAATATAACAGGGCTTATGAAGTCTAAGGCACATCATAATTTTGTACTGGTATGCTTAAAATTTTCGTCTATCTAACTTTTTTCGTCCATGGACTTTTTATACCTAGCGTTTTAGTACTAGTACAAGGGTATTATAATTTTGTCCACATAACGGTACTACGTAACGGTACCAAATAATCGAGATAGATATAGAGTTCCATATATGCAGGTTCTTAGGTTGAAAAGAGTAGTTCATTAAGGCTTGTCCGTCCGTCCGTGTACACGAAAACTTGAGTAATAATTGAGATATTCACATGAAATTTTGTATACAGGATAGCCACCCCTGACTCGGATTTTGCAGAAAAAAACACGACTGATAATGGAAGGATTGAGGATACAACAAAGAATTAAAGACAACATAAATTGTGCTTATTCAACAGCGATAGCAGAGCGAAGAAGATGTGCGCGAGTTAGCGACATAGTCTCACAAATACAAAAACATCCATAAAACACATATTAACCTTCAGGAGGTCGCGTGTAGTCTTTTCGACCGCCCATGGTGAATAAAGGCTCATAAAATTGCTGTATGGACTCACAGACATTTGGCAGCTCTACTAGCTTGAGCTTAGTTCATTATCAATCGAATACACAAGTTCTGCCTCTTTTTTACGCTTGTCGACTGTTTATAGCAAGCATTTTCTTCAGTTGCCTCTCGTCGTCGAAAAGACTACGCGCGCCCGAAGTCGTTTTTGCTCAACATGGCTAAGAAATGAATAAGTGAAAGTATACAATGCAAAAGCTATTAGAGGAGAATGATGAAAATGTAAAACTTTATGCGGTCAGATATCTCTGACAACTTATCTGATGTGAAATCTAAAGGGACAAAAATGTCTGCCTGTATTACTTGCTATACTGAAATGTAGATTTCAATGTTTTTCTCTGATTTAAAATTAGCAAAACAAAAGCAAACTTTCGTTGTTGTTAAATATTGTTTTCTAATTACATAATAACTAAAATTATTAAAAATACATGAGCTTCAGTACTTAAATCACCCAGTTAAAAGAGGCGTCGAAAAGACTACGCGCGACTGGTTGTGTTACAAAAAGCGGCGCGCCCGCTTGAAGGTTAATAGATATATGTATATATATACTAGGGTGGGCCAAAAAAATCGATTTTCGTTTTTTTCAAAGGCTAAATAGAAATTCGTATTCCTGACCATAAATGGAGTATAATGACCAAATATGAGTTTTTTATGTTAATGGGAAAGCGTGCCTCATCGCCGTTTTTTGTTTTTGTGAAAAGCTTTTATGTAAATGAATATATCTTCTCACCCAAAAATCGTACAGCCAACTTTCACCCCAGTTTTTGCAGGGAATTGAACGCTCTACAAAAAAGGTTTTATAAATTTTTTTCATTTATGTGGCCATTACAAAGTTCTTCGAGGTCGAAAATTGACTAATTTGTGAAACCCATAAGGTTTTGTTAAAAGTAGTGTCGCTCAAAAATAGCCAAATATTAAGTAATGAATTTTAGATATTTAAATAGAAAATTTCACGTTCTACAAAAATGTAAAATGGATTTTTTTCATTTACCAAACCATTAAAGAGATATTCACTCTTAAAGCTTTCGGCAGAATCAGTCCGTCACGTACGTGCCGGAAAAGGAAGAAACTGACAGCCGAGTAGGATGTGTGTATTTTTCATGTAAAACGCTACATTGACAAAGTATCAGTCAACGGATCCGGTATCCTTCGCCAATTTTCTACTTTGACGGAACGTCAGCTGCGTGACAAATGTCAATCAATTTTACCGCCAATTTGACAACGGGATTGTGAAAATTGTGACTATAACAAGTATTACTTGAATATTTTCCATGTTTTTAACCGAAATTTTGCTTTTGTTATGTTTTTTTTAATAATTTTCGTTTTGCGCCAATTACTTTGTTGACATATCTGTGTACTTCAACATGACGTACGTCAATCGCTATGTGCCATCCCTGTGCGGCACGTACGTTTTGTCACGACGTACGTCACGTACGTGACGTAATGACGGACTGATTCTGCCGAAAGCTTAACAACGGAACATTTAAAATCGGCATTAAAAATGCAGAAGTTAGATGTTAACATTTTGTAGTTGCCTACATTTCTTCCCATATCTAGTTTGCAAAAACAACAAGAACCGAAAATAATCAGTTTTGCAAGTGTCCTTGAGAAGATTTAAGGTATTTAATATAATTATGTATTTACGCCTGCCTGAGATTCTTTACCAATACATACACGTACCTAACGCTCGTTAACAGTGATTCAAGAAGATCTTTTTAAAAAAAGGATTAGGTATATATTTAAATCGTTAGCCCACTAGCAGGTAGCTACATCTTTTCTTTTTACTTTACTCAGCACAAAAGAAAAAAGTTGCACATTCATAGGGATCCCAATGCCGAAAATTCTCGAGCTAAAGTTACCAACCATGAAAGAAGTTCTGTGCGTATTTTTTTACCAGTAAAATAATCTTAAAGCATCTGTCTCAAAAAGTGCTAAAAGGGCAGCAGCTCAGGTTATAGAGCTTTGGAAAAAATATGGTATTCCTACTACCAAATCTCTAAATATAGAGAGAAGAATTGTTCGATGTTATTACAAGTGGCGAGGTATAATAAAAAGTTATGAACGCAAGAAATCACCAACCCAGAAGAAGAAAGAATCGTCACTTCAAAAAGTTTTAAAAATGTTATTCGATGTTGTTGATCCGAAAAATCGTGTAATAACAGCATTAAGGAGTTGTTTTTAAATCAGAAAAGCGCAAACGTAAAGAATTTATCCATCACAACGTAATTTCTCCTAACATAAGTGAAAATTTGATGGCAGCAGAACAAATAGGTAAGGATTTATTTTTAATCAATAACTAGCACAATAATTTGTGATCTTTTAAATTTCTGAACTTCTCATTATTTCGTTTTCAAAAATAATATTCTTTTTTTTTGTCTAGATCTAAGTCAACCATGGTCATCCTGCAGTAGGATTACTGACAGTGAAAAGTCGGATCCCACATCTTTTCAATTATTCAGTCCCAGTACACATTTTGGTTCGGATATTACTTATGAACCGCCAATACAGAAATCAACAAAATTTAATGTTCTAACCCCAGAACTCATCTCTGCTCTTGACAGAGCTAATGTCAGTAGTAGAAACGCGATGTTTATAATAACTCCAGTTTTGTCAAGTGTTGGCATCAGGATAGAAGATACAACTCTTAGGGCGGATTTCTCAACTAGCCGTCAACTTAACGCTCACTTTAAATTTTATCGGGCAGTTCATACTCCTGTTAAATAAAGGGCAAATGAACTGACTGTTAAACTGACAGTGAATTGACAGTGAACTTTGACGTTAACAGATTCTCACGATTGGTCAAACCGATTTTGCTAATTTTTTAAATATATATAAATGATGGTATCTTCTACCAAACGACGATTCTAACTTTTGCAAAAAAAATTTTTGCAAACATTATTCGCAATTTTTAACTTCTCCATCGTGGTCAGATGGGGCTTTTGTATGATGTTTGTTGTATGATTAGTAACTATTGGTAAAAAAAAATTTTTTGGCTTTTTAAGGGCTTTTTACAACAGCATCATACAAAAGCGCCATCTCGCCACGATGGAGAAGTTGAAAATTGCGAATAATGCTTGCAAAAACTTTTTTTTGCAAAAATTGGAAATGTCCTTTTGTAGAAGATACCATCTTTTATATATATTTAAAGAAATAGCAAAGGCATATAAAACCAGGGGTACAACCGAACAAAAATTTCGGCAGTTTCCAATGCGTATGACCCAAATATTTCAGGGTTAATGTCATGGCCACACGCCAATGCACGTAAGATTACGCTGAATCGGGTAATTAAAAGTTCGTCCACTCCTGTGCAGCTACCATCAACTCTTCGGAGGACACTTCCTGTACAAGGTCGGACACTTTGCCAACTTGTGTCTTATGAGAAAGTTCTGAAAAATCTTTTTCCGGAGGACCACCATCTACTTTAATTAACTGTAGTGGCATATCTATTCAATCCCGGTGTCGTTGCTCAAAATACACTTTATTTCTGGCGCAACTTCTCCACCTTTCAACAAGCCTGCTATTAAAATTTCTTAGCTTTCTACCAACTTCGGAACGCTGCTGAACACTTAGTTTATTACTTTTGAGAACTGTACCGAAAGCATAATTTTCCATAGCAAAAAACTTCTTGCTAGGTATTTCTTCGTCCAGCCATACTGAATAAAATTCGAGTTTTGCTACTGAGGACATTGTGTCTAAAATGTAATAAATTGAAGGCTAGCGGATATTAGCGGTTCAAATAAGACATTTTGGACACACAATTAAATACACTTTCACAAAATGTTAAATTTAGCTTGAATACGCTTGAATTTCATAAACATCTACTCCACGAAATACAGGTGTACGCTACCAATATAATGTTGTTAATATAATTAAATTCAACCGAGTTGTATAAGTAACACAGACATAAACATATGAACCAAACATTTATTACATATACTACGTACCTTGAAGAAAGTTAAAAAATAAACTTTGAAAGAAATAAACAATAATGTTTTATTTTTACACCGAAACCAAAAGAACGTTATTGAAGGCAAAAAAATTAGTTACACTTTTGTTAAAAAAAATGTTGTGTTTGACAGGTAACAGCTGTTTGTATTTGCTTGGAAGTGGTAAATAACTATCGATTATTAACTAATTTAAGTATGCTTTATCGAAAGGAAATGCAAAATTTCCGCCTTATTACACTTGAAAATTTAGTTAAACGCCGCTAGCGCCCCCAAATCGCCCACTGTGCAGCGGAGCCGCTGGGTTTTAATTCGCTGAACTATGTCTACGTCTGCGTAAAGCTCATACAGCTCATCATTATATCTTCTTCGGTACTCGCCGTCGCCAACTTTTAGCGGTCCATAAATCATTCGAAGAATTTTTCTCTCGAATACTCCCAAAGCCGCCTCCGCAGATGCTGTCAATGTCCATGCTTCTGCACCATTTAGCAGGACGGGTGCGATAAGTGACTTATATAGAGTGTTGTTTTTTAAAGATCACCCACGACAAATTTGCATTCTGTATTCCGAAAAATGGAAATGGAACTTTGAAATAGGGCTGTCTTAATCTCACCCGTTAAAGTGTGCCTTGATATCATGAGACATTTTTGGAAACTGTATGCGCCAGATTGTCGCTCTGCAGTGGCGTGCCTTCCATATAAGTCGAAAAGTCCAGCTTGCCTAGCTAATCCCCTATGAGCTACAATATGTTTTTTGGGTTCTTAAAAGTATATCCGGTTTTTATTTCCCTGCCTGCCACCTACTACCTAATAGCTATTAATAGCGCAAAAACATACCTACAGCTTTTCCGACAGGTGTCAGGCTGATAGCTCATTTACCTACATAAAATTTGTTCAGCGCGTGATGGCCATCTCTTACTTGCTTACTTAAAACAACCTTAAACCGCCTAGGCAATGATGGCCATCTCGCTTTTACTTATTAGCTTTTACCGGGCTTTCAAAACAACTACGAATCATTATCCAACACAAAATAAAAAAATACTCAAAACTCGTCCATACAATTTTTACTTAAATTTATGTTTGGGGAGTGGACCTACGTATGCACACATTAAACAAAGGCACCTTCTAAAGCTCAATTCATTGTATTTTCTCTTTACTTAAACTTAAACCAAAAAGGAATCAAGTTTGTCTACAACTCTTTCCACTGAAGGGGTAATTTCTCTATACATATAGAGAAGTGCTAGCCCGTTTAATCTCTCTTGGGAAATTGTACTTCTTAAATACGTTTCAGTCTTCGAAGTGATGAAAATGATGTTTCATTATGACATGTTGTAATTGGAAGAGTTACTAGAACATTCAGTAAATTAAATATATTTGGTAAAATTTCCTTTCCACAAAGTTCAATAGCTTGTAAAACTGTATTTGGCCTATCTTCGAGCTTTAAGCTGGAAATAGTTTTATCTAATCTTGGCTTGCGTCATAATGACGTTTAACCGCCTAGGCGATTTTGGCAGCTTCTTATCAAAGCACGCCAGTCATTCCTTTTTAGCGATAACTGAAGCCAATTGGAAACCCCAAGGGAGTTCAAGTCATCCTCCACCTGTTGTTTCCATCTCAGTCGAGGTCTCCCCAAACATATATTTCTGCTTTAAAATCTTCGAAATCTCCTTCCAAGTCATCGGAATAAAAATTATACAACTTCCTTAAAGTAACTACAGCATCATCGTCAAGTGTAAACACCTTTTCTGGAAAAAGAACTTTAAATCAAATGAGTAAGTCTTTATACCTCAGAAACCTATCATTGAGACTAGAAATAAAAAAATCTAAAATGGGATGTAGAGATAAAAGACGTTAAAAAGTTTCGACGCCTAATGTCTCCGTATTTTAAAAGTGAAGCCATTCCTTTCTGCTTGCTTCTGAGCAATATTAAACAAAGTTCTAAACTCTTGTTCGGCATTTTCTCTTATCCAGCATAAATCTTTCAAAGTTATATCGGCTAAGTTAACTGCTTGCTTCTTTAATTTTTCCAGACAATCCTGTGAAACACACTGCTTTTTAGGTGTATTGAAAAAATCATACAATTTACCTACAACACCAAGACAATTTCTTATATACACATTCCCACACGAACAAAATCCCCCCCCCCTTGAGTGCGCCAATGTCCTGAACTCTTCTTTGTCTGAAATGTTCTCTGGCAGCAGTATGTGCTTTCGTTGGGGGTTATAAAGACTGGGGCTTGCTTGATTGATACACGTAGGCACGCCACTGCCGCTCTGTAACTGTTATTCTTCGAATACTTTTTTATTAAAAAATGTGTTTTCCAAATCAACAGTAAAAACAAAATAACTTGAAAATTTAGAGATACATCCATATCCTGTTGTACCTGAATTCGACCTTGTGCCATGCGAAATAAAAGGACACCCTTTTGCGCGTAGGTGTGCAGGGTTGATCTTGAAAATGTTCCACAAGTTCAAAAAACAATGCGATCGCAAATTTTGTAAACAACATGTTTTGTGTGTAAGGATTCTATGAAAGGGTGGCGGATACATACAAACATACCTGCATGTGGAAATATCTACAAGAACTTAGTTAGGTAGGTACCTGAGTATTCGACCACACGACCTAAGCGTTGATCTTTGCCTGCGACACCTACAAGATGTCCTATAAAAGGACGCTGCTAATATATGAATCATTCATTAGCAAAAAAACTTTGCAATTGTTACAAGGAAGATAACCGCAAGCTGCAATAAATACATTTTAGCAAACATTTCGAAATGAGACCCGAAGCTACATTAAAGCAAACAATCCGAACAGTCTACACCCAGCGACAAGTTAAGATATTGGAGGAGGAATACCGGAGGACCAAGTACATCACAAGCCAACGTAGAAAGGAATTGGCAGAAACACTAGGTGTTGGCGATAAGCATATTAAGTATTGGTTCCAGAATCGGCGTGCAAAAGAAAGCCGCCTCGAACATCTAGAGGAAGCTGAAGAGGAAGCGAAAATTAAAGAAATCGAGGCATTCTTGAAGAATGAAAGGTCAACAATTAAGCGGCAACACATTGATGACATCGATGATATCCTGGATGTAGTGCAAAGGCATGCATGTGGAGATATATTCAGCGCAACGTTGGATTCACAGGAAACCCCGTTATCACCACCAAGAAAGCGTCAAAGAATCGAAATACTCGATCAACAGATTTTGTTTCCAGGAGCTTGTGAATGGAAAAGGGTTTGTTGCAACGAGGAGTCCTGCGCTAAGGCACCGAAGCGTCACATTTTGCAGACAATTCAGCTGGACACAGAGGATAAAGAACAGAATGTTGAAATTTGGTTTACTTTGTAGGGGATATAATCGTATATTTGAAATTTTTTATATATTTAAGAACATATGTAACATTTTAGTTTTAGCGATCACTTGTAAATTAAATATGTATTTTTGTACTCGACTTTTTTGATATTATATTAATAATATTTTATATTCTAAAGAATATATCTTTGTGATTTAGCTGACGCAAAAAATGATTGATAACACTACTCAATACCAATTTTGATCAACTTAAGTTTCAAAGAATAAAGTAGACCTTTCCTAAAATAAAATTTGGCAGATTTAGTTTCCGAGATATCGGTGAAAATGTGGAAATTCCCATTTTTGCAAAACACTACTTCATGTGCCTAGGTACGTCAAAAATTTGTGTTTTTCATTTTTTTTTGTCGGTGTAAACTGTTTAATTATACATTATACTAGTTCCCCATAAACATTTTTTGCCCTTATCTTTATAAGTATCTTAAGCACTATACCAAAATCGTTAAACAAATTTTGTAAAAAAAGTCTAAATTTTTTACAAAATTTCAGATTTAACCACTTTAAAATCATAAACAGTCTATGGACGAAACAACGTTAGCCTTCAGCAAAAAATTCTACATAGAATTTATGTAACAAATGTCAAGGATATGGAAATTTCGGAAATTTTTTTGGGTAAAAACAGAAAATTTTTGATTGAGAAATTTCAATATAACAGGGCTTATGAAGTCTAAGACACATCATAATTTTGTACTGGTATGCTTAAAATTTTCGTTATGGAATTTCCCACAACATAGTATATCTAACTTTTTTTCGTCCATGGACTTTTTATACCTAGCGTTTTAGTACTAGTACAAGGGTATTATAATTTTGTCCACATAACGGTACTACGTAACGGCACCAAATAATCGAGATAGATATAGAGTTCCATATATGCAGGTTCTTAGGTTGAAAAGAGTAGTTCATTAAGGCTTGTCCGTCCGTCCGTGTACACGAAAAATTGAGTAATAATTGAGATATTCACATGAAATTTTGTATACAGGATAGCCACCCCTGACTCGGATTTTGCAGGAAAAAACACGACTGATAATGGAAGGATTGAGGATACAACAAAGAATTAAAGACAACATAAATTGTGCTTATTCAACAGCGATAGCAGAGCGAAGAAGATGTGCGCGAGTTAGCGACATAGTCTCACAAATACAAAAACATCCATAAAACACATATTAACCTTCAGGAGGTCGCGTGTAGTCTTTTCGACCCCCCATGGTGAATAAAGGCTCATAAAACTGCTGTATGGACTCACAGACATTTGGCAGCTCTACTAGCTTGAGCTTAGTTCATTATCAATCGAATACACAAGTTCTGCCTCTTTTTTACGCTTGTCGACTGTTTATAGCAAGCATTTTCTTCAGTTGCCTCTCGTCGTCGAAAAGACTACGCGCGCCCGAAGTCGTTTTTGCGCTATTAGAGGAGAATGATGAAAATGTAAAACTTTATGCGGTCAGATATCTCTGACAACTTATCTGATGTGAAATCTAAAGGGCCAAAAATGTCTGCCTGTATTACTTGCTATACTGAAATGTAGGTTTCAATGTATGTTATTATCTTTCAATGTTTTTCTCTGATTTAAAACTAGCAAAACAAAAATAAACTTTCGTTGTTGTTAAATATTGTTTTCTAATTACATAATAACTAAAATTATTAAAAATACACTAGGGTGGGCCAAAAAAATCGATTTTCGTTTTTTTCAAAGGCTACATAGAAATTCGTATTCCTGACCATAAATGGAGTATAATGACCAAATATGAGTTTTTTATGTTAATGGGAAAGCGTGCCTCATCGCCGTTTTTTGTTTTTGTGAAAAGCTTTTATGTAAATGAATATATCTTCTCACCCAAAAATCGTACAGCCAACTTTCACCCCAGTTTTTGCAGGGAATTGAACGCTCTACAAAAAAGGTTTTATAAATTTTTTTCATTTATGTGGCCATTACAAAGTTCTTCGAGGTCGAAAATTGACTAATTTGTGAAACCCATAAGGTTTTGTTAAAAGTAGTGTCGCTCAAAAATAGCCAAATATTAAGTAATGAATTTTAGATATTTAAATAGAAAATTTCACGTTCTACAAAAATGTAAAATGGATTTTTTTCATTTACCAAACCATTAAAGAGATATTCACTCTTAAAGCTTTCGGCAGAATCAGTCCGTCACGTACGTGCCGGAAAAGGAAGAAACTGACAGCCGAGTAGGATGTGTGTATTTTTCATGTAAAACGCTACATTGACAAAGTATCAGTCAACGGATCCGGTATCCTTCGCCAATTTTCTACTTTGACGGAACGTCAGCTGCGTGACAAATGTCAATCAATTTTACCGCCAATTTGACAACGGGATTGTGAAAATTGTGACTATAACAAGTATTACTTGAATATTTTCCATGTTTTTAACCGAAATTTTGCTTTTGTTATGTTTTTTTTAATAATTTTCGTTTTGCGCCAATTACTTTGTTGACATATCTGTGTACTTCAACATGACGTACGTCAATCGCTATGTGCCATCCCTGTACGGCACGTACGTTTTGTCACGACGTACGTCACGTACGTGACGTAATGACGGACTGATTCTGCCGAAAGCTTAACAACGGAACATTTAA
Source organism: Campiglossa producta (assembly GCA_964058755.1). Lineage (NCBI taxonomy): Eukaryota > Metazoa > Arthropoda > Insecta > Diptera > Tephritidae > Campiglossa > Campiglossa producta. The sequence continues at coordinate 57,209 of CAXKVI010000080.1, read as the reverse complement.
AATCGGCATTAAAAATGCAGAAGTTAGATGTTAACATTTTGTAGTTGCCTACATTGCTTCCCATATCTAGTTTGCAAAAACAACAAGAACCGAAAATAATCAGTTTTGCAAGTGTCCTTGAGAAGATTTAAGGTATTTAATATAATTATGTATTTACGCCTGCCTGAGATTCTTTACCAATACATACACGTACCTAACGCTCGTTAACAGTGATTCAAGAAGATCTTTTTAAAAAAAGGATTAGGTATATATTTAAATCGTTAGCCCACTAGCAGGTAGCTACATCTTTTCTTTTTACTTTACTCAGCACAAAAGAAAAAAGTTGCACATTCATAGGGATCCCAATGCCGAAAATTCTCGAGCTAAAGTTACCAACCATGAAAGAAGTTCTGTGCGTATTTTTTTACCAGTAAAATAATCTTAAAGCATCTGTCTCAAAAAGTGCTAAAAGGGCAGCAGCTCAGGTTATAGAGCTTTGGAAAAAATATGGTATTCCTACTACCAAATCTCTAAATATAGAGAGAAGAATTGTTCGATGTTATTACAAGTGGCGAGGTATAATAAAAAGTTATGAACGCAAGAAATCACCAACCCAGAAGAAGAAAGAATCGTCACTTCAAAAAGTTTTAAAAATGTTATTCGATGTTGTTGATCCGAAAAATCGTGTAATAACAGCATTAAGGAGTTGTTTTTAAATCAGAAAAGCGCAAACGTAAAGAATTTATCCATCACAACGTAATTTCTCCTAACATAAGTGAAAATTTGATGGCAGCAGAACAAATAGGTAAGGATTTATTTTTAATCAATAACTAGCACAATAATTTGTGATCTTTTAAATTTCTGAACTTCTCATTATTTCGTTTTCAAAAATAATATTCTTTTTTTTTGTCTAGATCTAAGTCAACCATGGTCATCCTGCAGTAGGATTACTGACAGTGAAAAGTCGGATCCCACATCTTTTCAATTATTCAGTCCCAGTACACATTTTGGTTCGGATATTACTTATGAACCGCCAATACAGAAATCAACAAAATTTAATGTTCTAACCCCAGAACTCATCTCTGCTCTTGACAGAGCTAATGTCAGTAGTAGAAACGCGATGTTTATAATAACTCCAGTTTTGTCAAGTGTTGGCATCAGGATAGAAGATACAACTCTTAGGGCGGATTTCTCAACTAGCCGTCAACTTAACGCTCACTTTAAATTTTATCGGGCAGTTCATACTCCTGTTAAATAAAGGGCAAATGAACTGACTGTTAAACTGACAGTGAATTGACAGTGAACTTTGACGTTAACAGATTCTCACGATTGGTCAAACCGATTTTGCTAATTTTTTAAATATATATAAATGATGGTATCTTCTACCAAACGACGATTCTAACTTTTGCAAAAAAAATTTTTGCAAACATTATTCGCAATTTTTAACTTCTCCATCGTGGTCAGATGGGGCTTTTGTATGATGTTTGTTGTATGATTAGTAACTATTGGTAAAAAAAAATTTTTTGGCTTTTTAAGGGCTTTTTACAACAGCATCATACAAAAGCGCCATCTCGCCACGATGGAGAAGTTGAAAATTGCGAATAATGCTTGCAAAAACTTTTTTTGCAAAAATTGGAAATGTCCTTTTGTAGAAGATACCATCTTTTATATATATTTAAAGAAATAGCAAAGGCATATAAAACCAGGGGTACAACCGAACAAAAATTTCGGCAGTTTCCAATGCGTATGACCCAAATATTTCAGGGTTAATGTCATGGCCACACGCCAATGCACGTAAGATTACGCTGAATCGGGTAATTAAAAGTTCGTCCACTCCTGTGCAGCTACCATCAACTCTTCGGAGGACACTTCCTGTACAAGGTCGGACACTTTGCCAACTTGTGTCTTATGAGAAAGTTCTGAAAAATCTTTTTCCGGAGGACCACCATCTACTTTAATTAACTGTAGTGGCATATCTATTCAATCCCGGTGTCGTTGCTCAAAATACACTTTATTTCTGGCGCAACTTCTCCACCTTTCAACAAGCCTGCTATTAAAATTTCTTAGCTTTCTACCAACTTCGGAACGCTGCTGAACACTTAGTTTATTACTTTTGAGAACTGTACCGAAAGCATAATTTTCCATAGCAAAAAACTTCTTGCTAGGTATTTCTTCGTCCAGCCATACTGAATAAAATTCGAGTTTTGCTACTGAGGACATTGTGTCTAAAATGTAATAAATTGAAGGCTAGCGGATATTAGCGGTTCAAATAAGACATTTTGGACACACAATTAAATACACTTTCACAAAATGTTAAATTTAGCTTGAATACGCTTGAATTTCATAAACATCTACTCCACGAAATACAGGTGTACGCTACCAATATAATGTTGTTAATATAATTAAATTCAACCGAGTTGTATAAGTAACACAGACATAAACATATGAACCAAACATTTATTACATATACTACGTACCTTGAAGAAAGTTAAAAAATAAACTTTGAAAGAAATAAACAATAATGTTTTATTTTTACACCGAAACCAAAAGAACGTTATTGAAGGCAAAAAAATTAGTTACACTTTTGTTAAAAAAAATGTTGTGTTTGACAGGTAACAGCTGTTTGTATTTGCTTGGAAGTGGTAAATAACTATCGATTATTAACTAATTTAAGTATGCTTTATCGAAAGGAAATGCAAAATTTCCGCCTTATTACACTTGAAAATTTAGTTAAACGCCGCTAGCGCCCCCAAATCGCCCACTGTGCAGCGGAGCCGCTGGGTTTTAATTCGCTGAACTATGTCTACGTCTGCGTAAAGCTCATACAGCTCATCATTATATCTTCTTCGGTACTCGCCGTCGCCAACTTTTAGCGGTCCATAAATCATTCGAAGAATTTTTCTCTCGAATACTCCCAAAGCCGCCTCCGCAGATGCTGTCAATGTCCATGCTTCTGCACCATTTAGCAGGACGGGTGCGATAAGTGACTTATATAGAGTGTTGTTTTTTAAAGATCACCCACGACAAATTTGCATTCTGTATTCCGAAAAATGGAAATGGAACTTTGAAATAGGGCTGTCTTAATCTCACCCGTTAAAGTGTGCCTTGATATCATGAGACATTTTTGGAAACTGTATGCGCCAGATTGTCGCTCTGCAGTGGCGTGCCTTCCATATAAGTCGAAAAGTCCAGCTTGCCTAGCTAATCCCCTATGAGCTACAATATGTTTTTTGGGTTCTTAAAAGTATATCCGGTTTTTATTTCCCTGCCTGCCACCTACTACCTAATAGCTATTAATAGCGCAAAAACATACCTACAGCTTTTCCGACAGGTGTCAGGCTGATAGCTCATTTACCTACATAAAATTTGTTCAGCGCGTGATGGCCATCTCTTACTTGCTTACTTAAAACAACCTTAAACCGCCTAGGCAATGATGGCCATCTCGCTTTTACTTATTAGCTTTTACCGGGCTTTCAAAACAACTACGAATCATTATCCAACACAAAATAAAAAAATACTCAAAACTCGTCCATACAATTTTTACTTAAATTTATGTTTGGGGAGTGGACCTACGTATGCACACATTAAACAAAGGCACCTTCTAAAGCTCAATTCATTGTATTTTCTCTTTACTTAAACTTAAACCAAAAAGGAATCAAGTTTGTCTACAACTCTTTCCACTGAAGGGGTAATTTCTCTATACATATAGAGAAGTGCTAGCCCGTTTAATCTCTCTTGGGAAATTGTACTTCTTAAATACGTTTCAGTCTTCGAAGTGATGAAAATGATGTTTCATTATGACATGTTGTAATTGGAAGAGTTACTAGAACATTCAGTAAATTAAATATATTTGGTAAAATTTCCTTTCCACAAAGTTCAATAGCTTGTAAAACTGTATTTGGCCTATCTTCGAGCTTTAAGCTGGAAATAGTTTTATCTAATCTTGGCTTGCGTCATAATGACGTTTAACCGCCTAGGCGATTTTGGCAGCTTCTTATCAAAGCACGCCAGTCATTCCTTTTTAGCGATAACTGAAGCCAATTGGAAACCCCAAGGGAGTTCAAGTCATCCTCCACCTGTTGTTTCCATCTCAGTCGAGGTCTCCCCAAACATATATTTCTGCTTTAAAATCTTCGAAATCTCCTTCCAAGTCATCGGAATAAAAATTATACAACTTCCTTAAAGTAACTACAGCATCATCGTCAAGTGTAAACACCTTTTCTGGAAAAAGAACTTTAAATCAAATGAGTAAGTCTTTATACCTCAGAAACCTATCATTGAGACTAGAAATAAAAAAATCTAAAATGGGATGTAGAGATAAAAGACGTTAAAAAGTTTCGACGCCTAATGTCTCCGTATTTTAAAAGTGAAGCCATTCCTTTCTGCTTGCTTCTGAGCAATATTAAACAAAGTTCTAAACTCTTGTTCGGCATTTTCTCTTATCCAGCATAAATCTTTCAAAGTTATATCGGCTAAGTTAACTGCTTGCTTCTTTAATTTTTCCAGACAATCCTGTGAAACACACTGCTTTTTAGGTGTATTGAAAAAATCATACAATTTACCTACAACACCAAGACAATTTCTTATATACACATTCCCACACGAACAAAATCCCCCCCCCCCCCTTGAGTGCGCCAATGTCCTGAACTCTTCTTTGTCTGAAATGTTCTCTGGCAGCAGTATGTGCTTTCGTTGGGGGTTATAAAGACTGGGGCTTGCTTGATTGATACACGTAGGCACGCCACTGCCGCTCTGTAACTGTTATTCTTCGAATACTTTTTTATTAAAAAATGTGTTTTCCAAATCAACAGTAAAAACAAAATAACTTGAAAATTTAGAGATACATCCATATCCTGTTGTACCTGAATTCGACCTTGTGCCATGCGAAATAAAAGGACACCCTTTTGCGCGTAGGTGTGCAGGGTTGATCTTGAAAATGTTCCACAAGTTCAAAAAACAATGCGATCGCAAATTTTGTAAACAACATGTTTTGTGTGTAAGGATTCTATGAAAGGGTGGCGGATACATACAAACATACCTGCATGTGGAAATATCTACAAGAACTTAGTTAGGTAGGTACCTGAGTATTCGACCACACGACCTAAGCGTTGATCTTTGCCTGCGACACCTACAAGATGTCCTATAAAAGGACGCTGCTAATATATGAATCATTCATTAGCAAAAAAACTTTGCAATTGTTACAAGGAAGATAACCGCAAGCTGCAATAAATACATTTTAGCAAACATTTCGAAATGAGACCCGAAGCTACATTAAAGCAAACAATCCGAACAGTCTACACCCAGCGACAAGTTAAGATATTGGAGGAGGAATACCGGAGGACCAAGTACATCACAAGCCAACGTAGAAAGGAATTGGCAGAAACACTAGGTGTTGGCGATAAGCATATTAAGTATTGGTTCCAGAATCGGCGTGCAAAAGAAAGCCGCCTCGAACATCTAGAGGAAGCTGAAGAGGAAGCGAAAATTAAAGAAATCGAGGCATTCTTGAAGAATGAAAGGTCAACAATTAAGCGGCAACACATTGATGACATCGATGATATCCTGGATGTAGTGCAAAGGCATGCATGTGGAGATATATTCAGCGCAACGTTGGATTCACAGGAAACCCCGTTATCACCACCAAGAAAGCGTCAAAGAATCGAAATACTCGATCAACAGATTTTGTTTCCAGGAGCTTGTGAATGGAAAAGGGTTTGTTGCAACGAGGAGTCCTGCGCTAAGGCACCGAAGCGTCACATTTTGCAGACAATTCAGCTGGACACAGAGGATAAAGAACAGAATGTTGAAATTTGGTTTACTTTGTAGGGGATATAATCGTATATTTGAAATTTTTTATATATTTAAGAACATATGTAACATTTTAGTTTTAGCGATCACTTGTAAATTAAATATGTATTTTTGTACTCGACTTTTTTGATATTATATTAATAATATTTTATATTCTAAAGAATATATCTTTGTGATTTAGCTGACGCAAAAAATGATTGATAACACTACTCAATACCAATTTTGATCAACTTAAGTTTCAAAGAATAAAGTAGACCTTTCCTAAAATAAAATTTGGCATATTTAGTTTCCGAGATATCGGTGAAAATGTGGAAATTCCCATTTTTGCAAAACACTACTTCATGTGCCTAGGTACGTCAAAAATTTGTGTTTTTCATTTTTTTTTTGTCGGTGTAAACTGTTTAATTATACATTATACTAGTTCCCCATAAACATTTTTTGCCCTTATCTTTATAAGTATCTTAAGCACTATACCAAAATCGTTAAACAAATTTTGTAAAAAAAGTCTAATTTTTTTACAAAATTTCAGATTTAACCACTTTAAAATCATAAACAGTCTATGGACGAAACAACGTTAGCCTTCAGCAAAAAATTCTACATAGAATTTATGTAACAAATGTCAAGGATATGGAAATTTCGGAAATTTTTTTGGGTAAAAACAGAAAATTTTTGATTGAGAAATTTCAATATAACAGGGCTTATGAAGTCTAAGACACATCATAATTTTGTACTGGTATGCTTAAAATTTTCGTTATGGAATTTCCCACAACATAGTATATCTAACTTTTTTTCGTCCATGGACTTTTTATACCTAGCGTTTTAGTACTAGTACAAGGGTATTATAATTTTGTCCACATAACGGTACTACGTAACGGCACCAAATAATCGAGATAGATATAGAGTTCCATATATGCAGGTTCTTAGGTTGAAAAGAGTAGTTCATTAAGGCTTGTCCGTCCGTGTACACGAAACCTTGAGTAATAATTGAGATATTCACATGAAATTTTGTATACAGGATAGCCACCCCTGACTCGGATTTTGCAGGAAAAAACACGACTGATAATGGAAGGATTGAGGATACAACAAAGAATTAAAGACAACATAAATTGTGCTTATTCAACAGCGATAGCAGAGCGAAGAAGATGTGCGCGAGTTAGCGACATAGTCTCACAAATACAAAAACATCCATAAAACACATATTAACCTTCAGGAGGTCGCGTGTAGTCTTTTCGACCGCCCATGGTGAATAAAGGCTCATAAAATTGCTGTATGGACTCACAGACATTTGGCAGCTCTACTAGCTTGAGCTTAGTTCATTATCAATCGAATACACAAGTTCTGCCTCTTTTTTACGCTTGTCGACTGTTTATAGCAAGCATTTTCTTCAGTTGCCTCTCGTCGTCGAAAAGACTACGCGCGCCCGAAGTCGTTTTTGCGCTATTAGAGGAGAATGATGAAAATGTAAAACTTTATGCGGTCAGATATCTCTGACAACTTATCTGATGTGAAATCTAAAGGGCCAAAAATGTCTGCCTGTATTACTTGCTATACTGAAATGTAGGTTTCAATGTATGTTATTATCTTTCAATGTTGATTTAAAATTAGCAAAACAAAAATAAACTTTCGTTGTTGTTAAATATTGTTTTCTAATTACATAATAACTAAAATTATTAAAAATACATGAGCTTCAGTACTTAAATCACCCAGTTAAAAGAGACGTCGAAAAGACTACGTGCGACTGCTTGTGTTACAAAAAGCGGCGCGCCCGCTTGAAGGTTAATAGATATATGTATATATATACTAGGGTGGGCCAAAAAATCGATTTTCGTTTTTTTCAAAGGCTAATAGAAATTCGTATTCCTGACCATAAATGGAGTATAATGACCAAATATGAGTTTTTTATGTTAATGGGCAAGCGTGCCTCATCGCCGTTTTTTGTTTTTGTGAAAAGCTTTTATGTAAATGAATATATCTTCTCACCCAAAAATCGTACAGCCAACTTTTACCCCAGTTTTTGCAGGGAATTGAACGCTCTACAAAAAAGGTTTTATAAATTTTTTTCATTTATGTGGCCATTACAAAGTTCTTCGAGGTCGAAAATTGACTAATTTCTGAATAAGGTTTTGTTAAAAGTAGTGTCGCTCAAAAACAGCCAAATATTAAGTTTGTAAAAACAACAAGAACCGAAAATAATCAGTTTTGCAAGTGTCCTTGAGAAGATTTAAGGTATTTAATATAATTATGTATTTACGCCTGCCTGAGATTTTTACCAATACATACACGTACCTAACGCTCGTTAACAGTGATTCAAGAAGATCTTTTTAAAGAAAGGATTAGGTATATATTTAAATCGTTAGCCCACTAGCAGGTAGCTACATCTTTTCTTTTTACTTTACTCAGCACAAAAGAAAAAAGTTGCACATTCATAGGCATCTCAATGCCGTTAATTCTCGAGCTAAAGTTACCAACCATGAAAGAAGTTCTGTGCGTATTTTTTTACCAGTTAAATAATCTTAAAGCATCTGTCTCAAAAAGTGCAGCAGCTCAGGTTATGGAGCTTTGGAAAAAATATGGTATTCCTACTACCAAATCTCTAAATATAGAGAGAAGAATTGTTCGATGTTATTACAAGTGGCGAGGTATAATAAAAAATTATAAACGCAAGAAATCACCAACCCAGAAGAAGAAAGAATCGTCGCTTCAAAAAGATTTAAAAATGTTATTCGATGATGTTGATCCGAAGTCTTTAAAATCGTGTAATACCAGCATTAAGGAGTTGTATTTAAATCAGAAAAGCGGCAAACGTAAAGAATTTATCCATCACAACGTAATTTCTCCTAACATAAGTGAAAATTTGATGGCAGCAGAACAAATAGGTAAGGATTTATTTTTAATCAATAACTAGCACAATAATTTGTGATCTTTTAAATTTCTGAACTTTTCATTATTTCGTTTTCAAAAATAATATTCTTTTTTTTTTGTCTAGATCTAAGTCAACCATGGTCATCCTGCAGTAGGATTACTGACAGTGAAAAGTCGGATCCCACATCTTTTCAATTATTCAGTCCAAGTATACATTTTGGTTCGGATATTACTTATGAACCGCCACTACAGAAATCAACAAAATTTAATGTTCTAACCCCAGAACTCATCTTTGCTCTTGACAGAGCTAATGTCAGTAGTAGAAACGCGATTTTTATAATAACTCCAGTTTTGTCAAGTGTTGGCATCAGGATAGAAGATACAACTCTTAGTTACAAAACAATTCAACAAACCCGTATGATGCTAAGAGAGGACATTGCTCAAGGGCTGAAAGACGATTTAAAAACACATGATAAATACGTCGTACACTGGGATGGGAAATTGCTGCAAGATATTTCAGAGTCACTGCATTTGGATTTGAGCAGTTTCTAGGAGTTCCAAAAATGGACTTTAGATGAATGGGCTATTACTCGATACATCAAGGCAATGTGTTTCGACACGACCGCTGTGAATACAGGTAATAATCATAAGCATATGTCTCATCTCAATTGTTCTTCAATTTATTTCGATATTTGGGCTTTGTATAAATCTTTTTTTTTTACTTCACAGGAATTCGTAACGGAACATGTGTAGGAATTGAAAAAGCCTTAGGAAGAGAATTGATATACTTGCCGTGTCGTCATCACATGAATGAAAACATTCATTCTTCGTTGAGTGCGGATGTGTTTTTTAAACGCTTTTTTCAAAATTCGTTTTTTGCCTTCTAGTTAGCCTTAATTACCTTACTATTATAAGCATTTCTGCCATGAGAAGCTTCTCAGCAAAAAATTCATTTGCTTTGCAAGTGCCGTTCGGAGTCGGCAAAAGACTGTAGGTCCCGCCAACTTGTAGGAAAAACTCAAAAGCAACACACCACAAGTTGGAAAGAGAAGCTCGGCTAAAAAATCTCGTTAGAGGTTATGATAACCTGTTGGTATATCGCCGCCATTAGTTTATAAGCAAAAGTGTCTGCCGTGCTAAACCTATAGATCCTACATAAAAAAATAGTGACAAGTTGTGCAATTTTTTAATAATAAAGTGCGTATTTGGTTGTGTGTTCATATTTGCTAATCGTTTTGCTTTGTTTTCTGCTTTGCGTGTTCATTCTGTCCGTGTTCACAGCCTGCTGACTGCGCAATCGTTGTCTCAGCTGTGCAGAGTTCCAGAATAACACTTTCTATTTTATTTATTGCCTGCTAATTATAAAATACTTATACATCCTACATAAAAAAATAGTGGCAAGTAGTGCAATTTTTAATAACAAAGTGCTTCCCTATTTAAAAATCACTCTGCTTTTGTTACTACCTCCGAGCTCTTTTTTGCCTGTGTTCACTGCTTGCCATCCGTGCAATCCTTGTCTTAGTTGTGCAGAGTTCCAGGATAACACTTTTTCACTTTATTTATTGCCTGCTCTTTTATCATGGATGATTACTGTGGAAAATGTGATAAACATTTTGGAAGATCTGAACTTCTAATGGTTCCGTGTAGCGGTCTTTGCAAAAAACGTTTCCATCGCTCCTGTTGTGAAGGCCCAATGGCGGAATGTGATATACAATTTTTTAAATCAAATAACCATGATCGTTATATCTGCCCTGATTGTGACAATGGACTGGAAAAAATTTCGAGTGTGCTGGAATCGGTCATCGACTCTCAAAAGCTTGGTCTTGAGGCGATCGAGATTAGATTTAAGGATTTAGCCTCTCAAATTAATGATCTCAAGAACATCATTGTAAAATCTGATGGAAGTGAATCCACAAACACAAGCAAAGCTAGTGTAAAAGAAAAAGCGAAAGAAAAGGTTAAGGTGAAGAACAAAAGGTAGTGCCAAAAAAAATAATAAATTAATTAATAACTTGGCAGCGGAAATTAGTGCGCTAAAAACTGCTGTTGTTAGTTCCGGTGCTTCACCCACTACCAAAACCTCTACCGAAACCGATCTTTTTTCTTTTTCGCCGCTACCTAGTGGTTCGGGTTCCCTCTCTTCTGTCCCTCTTCCTCGTAAGCCTACTGATGGTGCTGTTACGCCCATTATACCTTCTCTTGTGCTTTCAACTGCCGATTGCATCCGTTCATCTACGTCGGATAATTCTGCTGTTGATAACAACATTATACCGCAACCTCAACCCGCTAATACAGCTGAAAACAACATTGAACCGTCCACTCAATCCGCTATTACTGCAAATGGTGAGTGGCAAACTGTACCGTTAACCAAACAGGCGCACCCGTGATAGAGACAATACCAACAATTCCGATGAAAGAAATTCTGCCGTAAATCTCGAGTCTGCGTCTGGGCGTTCCAAACTACGTTTGCTCCAAACCTACTAGCAACATGAGTGTCTACAAATTTAACTTCAAGTATGAAAGAGAAGTTTCATCTTTCAGAGTCTCAGTCCCTGACTCATTTTTCGACAGGGTACTTGACCCTGCATTTTGGCCTAAACACTCTGTTGTATATTTGTACACAGACAAACAGAAAACTGATTCCGCTTCAAAAAACTGAATAAGTTACTACTTTTGTTGCCAATTACCAAAATGTCCGTGGCCTACGTTCCAAACTGAATAACATTTTTCTAAATAGCATGACTTTTACTGCCCATGTAATTGCTTATACAGAGACCTGGTTAAAACCAGATAATTTTAATTCTGAGATTTTCTGCATTAATTATGTCGTTTAGCGGCGTCCTCATAGCTGTTGACTCAAGTCTTTCATCTGAGTTGGTTGTCTTAGACAATGTGTCCGATATTGAAGTCATTGCAGTTAAAGTTTCAATGCCTGGTTCCTGCTTATTTATCTCCTGCTCGTACATACCGCCTCAATCGAATCTGATTGTATATAATCAGCATAACTCAGTTATTAGAATTTTGTATTGTCAGTTACGAGATACAGATCGCCTTTTGGTGCTTGGTGACTTCAATTTGCCCTTAATTAGTTGGGTAGGCACAAACGACTCAAACATTTTAACTCCTATCACTCAGCATGATTTCCTCAATGAACTTTCGGACACTTCTCTTGTACAAATCAATAACGTGCAAAATTCTAAAGATAAAATACTGGATCTGGTATTTGTGGACGACTCCGTAGGGGTCGCTGTTAAACGAATTGCTCCGTTATCCGTTCCTGAAGATGCACTACATCCTACGCTTGCCACACATTTAACCAACCCGATTTTTAAACTGTTTGAACTATCTCTTGAATCTGCGGCGTTCCCTACAATTTGGAAGCAATCTTTTATTATACCCTTACATAAAAAAGGTAGTAGGTCAAATATTGAAAACTATAGGGGCATAGCTAAGCTCTCAGCTATTCCTAAAGCTTTTGAGCAAATAATCACACGCCAATTGCAATATGGGTGTAGTTCTTTACTATCGCCGTGTCAACATGGTTTTGTGCCCCGACGATCAACCTCAACTAACTTGCTTGAGTTCACCTCTCTTGTTATGGACGGTTTCTTGAAAGGTAACCAAACGGATGTGATCTACACCGATTTCAGCAAAGCTTTCGACTCTGTCAACCATGCGCTTTTAATTCATAAACTTGACTTATTGGGATTTCCACATCAATTATTAATATGGCTTACTAGTTATCTTACATACAGAACTCAACAGGTGTTGTTTAAAAATACTCTGTCTACCTCCATTGACGTAACTTCCGATGTACCTCAGGGTAGTAATTTAGGATAACAATTAAAACAAATCTTTGTACTTTGTAAACACATACCTACATATGTCGTTGAATACCCATATTATTATTGTTCACACCCAAAAACCCTTGACCTTGCTCGATAGCATGGTAATAACCTATTTAGCATATTCTTTGTTCTTCGCATAAAATAAAACATTAAAATATTATACAGAAACATGTTAACAGTTTAGAGTAACAAATAAAGTATCTTCAAGGAAAACTTTATCACAATACAAATAGCATTTAGAAATAGTATAAATAGATGTAAGATTTGAAATGTAAAGACAGTTCTGAAATAAAGGAAGTTGAGAAAAGAGCAGTTACTCAGAAAATATACATTTTTATTTTAACTCGACACCAGAACCACAACTCATTCATTAGCTAAAAAAACTTTGCAATTGGCACAAGGAAGATAACCGCAAGCTGCAATAAATTTATTTTGGAAAATTTTACAATGAGACCCGAAGCTACATTCTGCACATTCTACACCCAGAGAAAAATCAGGATGTTGGAAGAGGAATACTGGAGGACAAAGTACATCTCAAGCCAGCGTAGAAGGGAATTGGCAGATAAACTAGGTGTTGGCGATAAACAAATCAAGTATTGGTTCCAGAATCGGCGTGCAAAAGGAAGACGCCTCGAAGATCTGGAGGAAGCAAAAATTGCCGAATTTGAAGCATTTTTAAAGGATGAAAGGTCACCTATTAAGCGGCACTTTGACGAAATCGATTACATGCTGGAAGTAGTACAAAGGCATGCATTCGGAAATAAATTCAGTGCAACGTTGGATCAACCCGAAACAGCATTACCAGCACGAGAACGAAAATCAAACACTGAAGATGGCGGATCGCCGAAACCTGTTTGTTACAAAACCAAAATTGACAAGGGATGACAAAAAATCATTCCAATATACATCCATTACCGCCACCCCGAAAGCGTCAAAGACTGGAAATAATCGATCAGCAGATTTTGACCTCGGGAGCGTGGGAATGGATAAGAGTTGGCTGCAACGAAGCAAACTAAGCTAGGACACCGACGCGTCACATCTTACACAAAATTCACTTGGATCAGCAGATTGGGGACATTGAAGTTTGGTTTTCATTGTAGAAGATTTAGGCATATAAGGCTACTTTTTAATACTTTAAGACATTTTTAATATATTTAAGAAAATGTGTAACATTTTGGTCTTAGCGATTACATGTAAATTAAATATGTATTTTTGAATTCGACTTTTTCGATATTATATTTATTATATTTTATATTCTAAAGAATATATTTTTGTATTCTAATTTAACATTTTGGTTAGGATTGTTCTATTTTGTGCAGGACAGAGATCAATATACTCTTCTCCCTTAGTTTGAAAGTGGGACCAATTTTTTAACGTCTTTTTGCATATCAACGACTGATTGGAAGATCAAAAACCCGAATATAGTAACGATTTATGTATTTCAAAATTTGTTTCAACAAGGTCCCTATGAATTATTTTCACACCCTATTAACAAATTTTATTAAAAATCGGTCTATATTAGATGAAAATGCACAGAAATTTCATTGAGAAACTAGGTTTTTGAAACTCATTTTAAAAAGAAAATTCCGAGAAAGGGTGTTTTTGAAAAAAATTCTGAAATTGGGCTACTAACTAAGCTGCACATTTGCGGAAATTTAGTTTTTTCCTATTAACAGGTTCGAGGTTTCTGCGCTTCTATGAGCTTCCAAGTTTGTCAAGTATATTTTGTAACAGAATTGGCGCGAGTGGAATTAGAGGGAATTTCGAAGGGCTGACTTTATGTACAGACGGAAAGTTGGATATTAAAAGTGTGTTTAAAAGTTAGCAAGTGCGCTCTTTGTTATATATTTTTATTTAGTGTTTTGTTGTAGTCACTTTTGGGAAATTAAATACAAAATGTTGTTATATTTCGTAATGTTGACGCAGAAAAATGATTGATAAAATTACTCCATACTAATTTTGAACAACTTAAGTTTCAAAGAATAAAATAAACCTTTTCTAAAGTAAAATTTGGCAGATCTAGTTTCCGAGAAATCGGTGAAAATATGGAAATTTCCCTTTTTGCGAAACACTACTTCATATAGGAACGTCAAAAATTTGTATTTTTATTTTCTTTTTCGCTTTAAACTGTTAAATTAAACATTATACTTGTTTTTTTGCCCTTATCTTTATAAGTATATTAAGTAGTTTGGCCACTATGCCAAAAAACATTCAAAAAATTAAAAAAACGAAATTTTTTACAAATTTCAGATTTAACCACTTTAAAATCATAAAAAGTCTATGGAGGAAAAAAAGTTTGCCCTCCTTTGTTATTATTATTATGCCCAACGGATTTTACCCACCATCCCGCCCAACCGACACGAGGGGCGCATTATTTGGATTAATTTGCCGAGTGTTTGAAAGTCGGAGGTTTGTTAAGCGTCGAGTTCTCAAAATGCTCAGCTACAGAAAGGAATTCATCAGCTGAGTGATATACATAAATGAATAGGGAATTGCAATAAATTAATACAACGTAGAAGTCAAGTGTTAAGAGATAATAGAACAGTTATTTTGATCATAAAAAGCGAGTCCGAAATATCAAATGTGCCGGAATGAGAGTTAAAATCTTCGCACAAACACTGGAAAGGCTCGTGTAATTGAAAATTTGTCCTGCATTGCTTCAGCCGAATAGGCCTAAAGTGTCGTGAAGGTCGGGACGGAATATTAAAGTTAATTTCGTTTAAAAGAGATGGGCTGGAAATCGATCCGTTTATCAGTTTAGTCATGAATAATACACCTAGCATTTCCCTACGACTTGCAAGGGTTGGGAGATTGATAAGTTTCAAACGATTAGTATAAGGTGGAAGGTTATACGTTGAATCCCATTGTAGATTTCTCAATGCAAAGAGTAAGAACTGCTTTTGAATTGATTCTAGCCTATCAATATAAAGTTGGTAACGCGGATTCCATATAACTGAGCAATATTCTAATATAGGTCTAACTAGTGTAGTAAAAAGAGTCTTCGTAACATAAGGGTCATTAAATTCCTTTGACCACCTTTTCACAAAAGCTAAAACACCTCTAGCCTTATTAACTGTTGCCTCAATATGAGGACTAAAACTAAGCTTGGGGTTCATTGTCACCCCCAAGTCAACAAAAACATTAACATGTTCAAGATTGTGGTTGTTGATTGCATAAGAAGCTGGCTGTAGATCCCTACGTGAAAAACACATGAACTTACATTTTTTCAGATTGAGCGGCATATTGTTAACGTTGCACCAAGTTACTAAGTGGTCTTAATCAATTTGAAGCAAAGAACGTTCTTCAATCGATGCATATGACTTAAAAAGTTTAACATCATCAGCATACATCAAGATATTCGAAAACTTTATTGTTGTACAGATATCATTGATAAAAAGCAAAAACAGAACCGGGCCTAGATGGCTACCCTGAGGAACACCAGAGGAGACATCGATGACATTTGAAATTGCATTATTAAAGGTAACTCTTTGCGTTCTACCACGGAGATAGGAGGATATCCAACGGATGAGAGCGGGTTGAAAGCCAACCAGGGCAAGTTTATGAATAAGTAAAGAGTGGCTAACCTTGTCAAAGGCTTTACTAAAGTCGGTGTATATAACGTCGGTGTGGAGATTATCCCTAAACCCATTCGAGACATGTGTAGTGAATTCAAGTAAATTAGTTGTGGTCGATTTACCCTTACAGAAACCGTGCTGGGAGTTGGCAATCAGTGTTGATATAGAAAATGAAAGGTGATTGGTGACGATAGCTTCAAAAATTTTAGGAATAGCAGAGAGCTTCGCTATTCCGCGATAGTTTAGTATAGATGTTTTACTCCCACTTTTATAAAGAGGTATAAGAAAAGACTCTTTCCATGAAGCCGGGAAAACGCCGCGCTGTAGAGAAAGATTGAACAAATCGGTCAGTGGCAGGTATATGTGTTCTGCACACTTTTTAAGAAAACATGTCGGTATTAAATCAGGGCCAAACTTGGTTGACTCCTTTAAGGATTTTAAATGTGACAAAACATCTCCTGGATCTATACTAGGAACATAAATTGAGTTACATGAATGTGGACGATATGGGTATACAATTTGTGATGAATTAGTTTCAGAAGAGTAATTAGACTTGAAAAATTGAGCAAAAAAATCAGCAATCACTAGATCGTCGCTGGATATGTTATCATTAAATTTCATTGTTGAAGGAAACCCTTTTACTCTGCGTTTAGAGTTTACGAAACCATAAAATGACTTAGGATTGGAAATAATGTTCTGTTTAGTTTTAAATAAGTAATCGTTGTAACATTTTTTGTTTAATTCTAAATATTTATGACGCAAAATAGTGTACTTAAGATAATCTGAGCGTGAACCAGTTTTCTTGTATAATTTAAAAATTCGAGACTTCTTATTTTTCAAAGTTTTTAGCTCTTTAGTGAACCAAGCTTGTGTTGGTACATCACAAAAATAGTTACGTTTAGGTACATATTTTTCAAAAAGGCTATAAATTGTATTGTTGAAATGTAAAAGGTTATTCTCAATGTCATCTTGATATCGAGGCCAAATAAATTTAGATAGTTCAAAATTTAACTTTTTAAAGCTGGCTTTAGAAAAATCAAATCTTGTATTAGAGCCAGATGGTTTTTTAATAACATCAGGTTCGTTATCAATGATTTCGTAAACAATATTAAGAGAGGGATGGTAAACGTCTTCGGGCAGAACAAGGGGATCACAACGGTTTATAAAAAATTTAGACA
Source organism: Campiglossa producta (assembly GCA_964058755.1). Lineage (NCBI taxonomy): Eukaryota > Metazoa > Arthropoda > Insecta > Diptera > Tephritidae > Campiglossa > Campiglossa producta. Next base: position 39,959 of record CAXKVI010000080.1, on the reverse strand, counting down.
AGTCATCAACGAAGGCTAAATCTAAAGTTTTTCCAAACTTATTCTGGATAACATTAATCTGGTTTAGACAAAGGTTGATCATCTCATCCAGAAACTCATTGTTACTCAATTTGGTTCAAACTGGTACAATATTGTTGTCAATAGTGCTCCATGAAATTTGTGGTAGGTTAAAGTCACCTAAAACAATCATGGAATCAATAGGCCTAATCATAGAATTTACAGCTTTTATCAACGAAATGTGGTGCATATACACTGATAGATCAGACGAAGGTGGAATATAACAAACAGCCAAGTAAATATGGCATTTATTTAGAAGAACTCTAATACACTTAAACTCGATGTCATCAATAAGGGGTATATTCACTTCTTCAGATGGTATTGAAGAATGTACAGCCACCAGGACGCCGCCCCCGGTTCTGTTTAAGCGATCGTTTCTATATGTCTGGAACTCGTCACAAAAAATTTCAGAGTCAAAGACATGCGGTTTCAACCATGTTTCAGTAAAAACAATAATATTATAGTCGCAATTGATAGTTTTTAAATAGAAATCAGTTAATTTAGTGTTCAAACCTCTAACATTCTGATAGTAGATGTTAAAGGCAGAATTTACAATGAGTTTTTTGGATCGTCGTTGAGGCTAGGAAGTCGTGCCAAATTTGGGGGATTCGCATTAGGTTTAAAAATAAATTCGCGAACAAAAGCCCCAGGCGGCCAGAACGAGCTATCCAAAATAGTATTGTAATCGGTTTCTAAAACATCGATCCTAAAGGAAGCTACACTTCTATCATAATTAAATTTAAATTTGTTTATAACAATATCTTTAGCTTTTACTTTAGATTTTATATAGGACTTAAGGTCATCAGCCGAAGTTTTTTTGTCAAATCTAGACACAAATATCGTTTTTTTCGGCGGAACCACAACCAGCTTGTTGACTATTGGCTCGGATGTGATAGTAATAGTTGGATTTTGTGGAGGCTGAAGGTTTTCTCTTAAAGCCTTAGAAAAGGACGGAACCACTGCCTGCGGATTAGGTGAAGTCAGGTTTATTAATTCAAGGGCCTGAGGTGTTGTGGCACTCTGAGTGGGGATTGGATGATCTACAGCCCCAGACGAATTATTATTGTGAATAGTTCTATTATTAGGATCATCCAAACACTTGAAGGACTTAAACAAGTCCTCAAAATGCTTGAATTTTTTCGTTATAATAGAAAATTCCTTCCCAATTTCCGAAAACGCGTTTCTCGTTTCCCTAAAAAGTTTGTAGAGATCAACTTCCTTTGATCTGCATTTTACGCACGACCAACGTAAGCCCTTGTCTTCATTTAAAGCGTCCGCAACTCTACCGGTCAAGCCTGCACATTTCATATGTCCAAGCCCATCACAGAGCCAACAAGACAAGTAGCGTTCGGACTCACTTTTTATAGAACAATTTGGAAAGATGCACGACATAGTAAACGAAAATAAAAAACAGTAACAAAAACTTTATAAAAATACCAAAAGAGAGGTTTTTATACTTATATAGAAACTAGTAAACAAGAATAAAAGCAGGTTTTAATAAAATGCAACTCTGAAAGTTTGAAAAGCAAGAGTAGGTAGCGAGCAGTTTGAGAGTCACTGTATTTGACACTTAATAAACAACGCAAACAGCTGCGATAAAAGTAAATAGCAAAGTAAGAAAAGGAAAAAGTGCATACAATAACAATTGCAAGAATTAAAGCCTACCAAACTGCAACAAATACAAAAATGCAAAATGACTCGGCAAATAAAAAATTATGACAAACTAATTTAAATATTTAGATTAAATTCATAAAGTATGAAAACTAAACAAAACTAAATTTTCACAATTTAACACTAAGTCTTTGCACTTATTTTTATCACAATTAGGAATCAGAAAGTTAGATTTTATAATTAAATTTCTCAATTTAAAGCACAGAAAATATAAACACAACTACACAGCTCAAGTGACGTTATAGGTAACCTAATTACAAAAGTTTTAAGCATGCCAGTACAGCAAAGTGATGTGCTCTTGGGTTTATAGGACACGTTCTACTGAAAGTCCTCAATAAAAAATTTTCAATTTTTACTCGACAAATTTTCAAACATTTCCACATTCTCGACATTTGATGGATGATTCCTATGTAGAGTTTTCTGCGGATTCCGAATATGTAATCATTGTCATTTCATTCGACAGTAGAACAGTTTTCCAGTTATCCTAAAAATTCAATTTCAAATAAATATCAGATGTAAATATTTTTGATGCCAATGCCACCTAGTGGCAAGATTTTTGGTGGGAGCGTGTCATTATCCTGTATTAAAAAATTCTGGGTGACAAAATTCTGTAAATTGCAAAAAAATTCTCCTTGAACAAAATTCTGCTTTTTAAAATTCTGGTTTCTAAAATTCTGCTTTTTCAAGCATTCATTAGCAAAAAAAAACTTTGAAATTGATAGAACGAGCAAGCTGCAATAAATATATTGTGGAATTTCGCAATGAGACCCGAAGCTGCATTCCGCACAGTCGACACCCACAGAAAAATCAGGATGTTGGAAGAGGAATACTGGAGGACGAAGTACATCTCAAGCCAGCGTAGGAGAGAATTAGCAGATATACTAGGTGTTGGCGATAATCAAATCAAGTATTGGTTCCAGAATCGGCGTGTAAAAGAAAGACGCCTCGAATATCTAGAGGAAGCAAAAATTACCGAAATCGAAGCATTTTTAAAGGACGAAAGATCATCTTGTAAGCGGCTACACTTGGATGACATCGACGATATGCTGGAAGCAGTTCAAAGGCATGCGCACGGAAATAAATTCAGCGCAACGTTGGATCAAGCCGAAACAGCATTACCTCCACGAGAACGAAAATCAAACACTGAAAATGGCGGATCGCCTAAACCGGTTTGTTACAAAACCAAAATTGACAAGGGATGACGAAAAATCATTCTAATATACATCCATTACCACCACCCCGAAAGCGTCAAAGACTGGAAATAATCGATCAGCAGATTTTGATTCCAGGAGCGTGTGAATGGATAAGAGTTAGCTGCAACGAAGCTAACTACACTAAGCCACCGAAGCGTCATATCTTGCACAAAATTCGCTTGGATACAGAGGATAAAGAGCAGATTGGGGATATTGAAATTTGGTTTTCTTTGTAGAGGATTTAATCGTATACTTAATTTTAAGGCTATTTTGTATACTTTATGACATTTGAACAGAGTCCCGAAGCTACATTCCGCACAGTCTACACCCAGAGAAAAATCAGGATGTTGGAAGAGGAATACTGGAGGACGAAGTACATCTCAAGCCAGCGTAGGAGAGAATTAGCAGATATACTAGGTGTTGGCGATAAGCAGATAAAGTATTGGTTCCAGAATCGGCGTGTAAAAGAAAGACGCTTCGAAGATCTAGAGGAAGCAAAAATTACCGAAATCGAAGCATTTTTAAAGGACGAAAGATCATCTTGTAAGCGGCTACACTTGGATGACATCGACGATATGCTGGAAGCAGTTCAAAGGCATGCGTACGGAAATAAATTCAGCGCAACGTTGGATCAAGCCGAAACAGCATTACCTCCACGAGAACGAAAATCAAACACTGAAGATGGCGGATCGCCTAAACCGGTTTGTTACAAAACCAAAATTGACAAGGAATGACGAAAAATCATTCTAATATACATCCATTACCACCACCCCGAAAGCGTCAAAGACTGGAAATAATCTATCAGCAGATTTTGATTCCAGGAAAAATCAGGATGTTGGAAGAGGAATACTGGAGGACGAAGTACATCTCAAGCCAGCGGCAGGAGAGAATTAGCAGATATACTAGGTGTTGGCGATAAGCAGATAAAGTATTGGTTCCAGAATCGGCGTGTAAAAGAAAGACGCCTCGAAAATCTAGAGGAAGCTGAAGCACAACAAAAATGTGAATAGGAAGCAAAAATTAACGAAATCGAAGCATTTCTGAAGGATTCAAGATCACCTATTAAGCGGCAACACTTGGATGACATCGACGATATGCTGGAAGCAGTTCAAAGGCATGCGTACGGAAATAAATGCAGCGCAACGTTGGATCAAGCCGAAACAGCATTACCTCCACGAGAACGAAAATCAAACACTGAAGATGGCGGATCGCCTAAACCGGTTTGTTACAAAACCAAAATTGACAAGGGATGACGAAAATTCATTCTAATATACATCCATTACCACCACCCCGAAAGCGTCAAAGACTGGAAATAATCGATCAGCAGATTTTGATTCCAGGAGCGTGTGAATGGATAAGAGTTAGCTGCAACGAAGCTAACTACACTAAGACACCGAAGCGTCATATCTTGCACAAAATTCGCTTGGATACAGAGGATAAAGAGCAGATTGGGGATATTGAAATTTGGTTTTCTTTGTAGAGGATTTAATCGTATACTTAATTTTAAGGCTATTTTGTATACTTTATGACATTTGAACAGAGTCCCGAAGCTACATTCCGCACAGTCTACACCCAAAAAAAATCAGGATGTTGGAAGAGGAATACTGGAGGACGAAGTACATCTCAAGCCAGCGTAGGAGAGAATTAGCAGATATACTAGGTGTTGGCGATAAGCAGATAAAGTATTGGTTCCAGAATCGGCGTGTAAAAGAAAGACGCTTCGAAGATCTAGAGGAAGCAAAAATTACCGAAATCGAAGCATTTTTAAAGGACGAAAGATCATCTTGTAAGCGGCTACACTTGGATGACATCGACGATATGCTGGAAGCAGTTCAAAGGCATGCGTACGGAAATAAATTCAGCGCAACGTTGGATCAAGCCGAAACAGCATTACCTCCACGAGAACGAAAATCAAACACTGAAGATGGCGGATCGCCTAAACCGGTTTGTTACAAAACCAAAATTGACAAGGGATGACGAAAAATCATTCTAATATACATCCATTACCACCACCCCGAAAGCGTCAAAGACTGGAAATAATCGATCAGCAGATTTTGATTCCAGGAGCGTGTGAATGGATAAGAGTTAGCTGCAACGAAGCTAACTACACTAAGACACCGAAGCGTCATATCTTGCACAAAATTCGCTTGGGTACAGAGGATAAAGAGCAGATTGGGGATATTGAAATTTGGTTTTCTTTGTAGAGGATTTAATCGTATACTTAATTTTAAGGCTATTTTGTATACTTTATGACATTTGAACAGAGTCCCGAAGCTACATTCCGCACAGTCTACACCCAGAGAAAAATCAGGATGTTGGAAGAGGAATACTGGAGGACGAAGTACATCTCAAGCCAGCGTAGGAGAGAATTAGCAGATATACTAGGTGTTGGCGATAAGCAGATAAAGTATTGGTTCCAGAATCGGCGTGTAAAAGAAAGACGCTTCGAAGATCTAGAGGAAGCAAAAATTACCGAAATCGAAGCATTTTTAAAGGAAGAAAGATCATCTTGTAAGCGGCTACACTTGGATGACATCGACGATATGCTGGAAGCAGTTCAAAGGCATGCGTACGGAAATAAATTCAGCGCAACGTTGGATCAAGCCGAAACAGCATTACCTCCACGAGAACGAAAATCAAACACTGAAGATGGCGGATCGCCTAAACCGGTTTGTTACAAAACCAAAATTGACAAGGAATGACGAAAAATCATTCTAATATACATCCATTACCACCACCCCGAAAGCGTCAAAGACTGGAAATAATCTATCAGCAGATTTTGATTCCAGGAAAAATCAGGATGTTGGAAGAGGAATACTGGAGGATGAAGTACATCTCAAGCCAGCGGCAGGAGAGAATTAGCAGATATACTAGGTGTTGGCGATAAGCAGATAAAGTATTGGTTCCAGAATCGGCGTGTAAAAGAAAGACGCCTCGAAAATCTAGAGGAAGCTGAAGCACAACAAAAATGTGAATAGGAAGCAAAAATTAACGAAATCGAAGCATTTCTGAAGGATTCAAGATCACCTATTAAGCGGCAACACTTGGATGACATCGACGATATGCTGGAAGCAGTTCAAAGGCATGCGTACGGAAATAAATGCAGCGCAACGTTGGATCAAGCCGAAACAGCATTACCTCCACGAGAACGAAAATCAAACACTGAAGATGGCGGATCGCCTAAACCGGTTTGTTACAAAACCAAAATTGACAAGGGATGACGAAAATTCATTCTAATATACATCCATTACCACCACCCCGAAAGCGTCAAAGACTGGAAATAATCGATCAGCAGATTTTGATTCCAGGAGCGTGTGAATGGATAAGAGTTAGCTGCAACGAAGCTAACTACACTAAGACACCGAAGCGTCATATCTTGCACAAAATTCGCTTGGATACAGAGGATAAAGAGCAGATTGGGGATATTGAAATTTGGTTTTCTTTGTAGAGGATTTAATCGTATACTTAATTTTAAGGCTATTTTGTATACTTTATGACATTTGAACAGAGTCCCGAAGCTACATTCCGCACAGTCTACACCCAGAGAAAAATCAGGATGTTGGAAGAGGAATACCGGAGGACGAAGTACATCTCAAGCCAGCGTAGGAGAGAATCGGCGTGTAAAAGAAAGACGTCTCGAAAATCTAGAGGAAGCTAAAATGTGAATAGGAAGCAAAAATTAACGAAATCGAAGCATTTCTGAAGGATGCAAGATCACCTATTAAGCGGCAACACTTTGATTACATCGACGATATGCTGGAAGTAGTTGAAAGGCAAGCGTACGGAAATAAATTCAGCGCAACGTTGGATCAAGCCGAAACAGCATTACCTCCACGAGAACGAAAATCAAACACTGAAGCTGGCGGATCGCCTAAACCGGTTTGTTACAAAACCAAAATTGACAAGAGATGACGAAAAATCATTCTAATATGCATCCATTACCACCACCCCGAAAGCGTCAAAGACTGGAAATAATCGATCAGCAGATTTTGATTCCAGGAAAAATCAGGATGTTGGAAGAGGAATACTGGAGGACGAAGTACATCTCAAGCCAGCGTGGGAGAGAATTAGCAGATATACTAGGTGTTGGCGATAAGCAAATAAAGTATTGGTTCCAGAATCGGCGTGTAAAAGAAAGACGCCTCGAAAATCTAGAGGAAGCTGAAGCACAACAAAAATGTGAATAGGAAGCAAAAATTAACGAAATCGAAGCATTTCTGAAGGATGCAAGATCACCTATTAAGCGGCAACACTTTGATTACATCGACGATATGCTGGAAGTAGTTGAAAGGCAAGCGCCAAAGACTGGAAATAATCGATCAGCAGATTTTGATTCCAGGAGCGAGTGAATGGATAAGAGTTGGCTGTTTTTTAATTCAAGTTTTGTGATTTTCGTCCTATAAGAATGTGTATCTATCTTTTTTGTAGGATATTTTAATTTTTGACAATTTTTGAAAGAAAAAATTGGAAATCGAAAAAACATGCTAATTTTTTAGGCTATAATACTAGAAAATGGCTAGTCTGAGACAATTTTGGTCAATGCAGATTCTGCTTCCTTCAAAAATGTGTTCAGGTAAATGGTGTTTCACAACAATGGTTTGTCGTTTTAATACCAAATATGAAGTAAAGTCTGTAAAATCTAAACTAGCGATGATAAGCCTATAGACTTTAGTTTAAAAATTTTTAAAATATTAAAGTAATTTTTTTCACCTTAAAAATAAAATCAATATAATTTTTGAAAAAAAAAAAAAACGATTTTTTTGGCTCATGACCTCTTTAACATTGTTAACATTATATTTTAATACAGAATTTTGCAATATAGAATTTTGAAAGCAGAATTTTGTACATACAGAATTTCAACACCAACCCTTTTTGGTACAACTATTTGTTTTCCTGGCATATGAATATGCTTTGAATATGAGGCAAGTTGCACTTTGAACGCGGCAACAGCATCACCTAGAGGATATTTTTGTAAGATATATTTCACATTCCTTATAAATTATAAACGCTAAGTCCTTCTTAACATTCATATGTACGTAATGTTCGATCATCCTCTCTACTAAAAGTGAGTGCTTCGCCGTGCGACACACCCTCACCGTCCGAGTGTTGAAATCAAACTAAATGTGGTTGTCGTTGATTTTGACAAAGAAGTCCCTGTCGCTTAGCAGGTGCTAAGCTGATGCCCACCCTTCCTTATCCTATATTCACATTTTATTTGCAGATTTAGAATTTATGAAAAAAATGCAAATTGTGCGCTGTTTTGATAGGAAAAAAGTCGTTTCATTCAACCATGTTTTCTCATACGAAAAATTAAGCTAATTTATGCGTAAATTTATGCCTGTGCTATAAAATTTAAAAATAATTCCTAAACTATAATTTTATCAAAATATTTCAACAAAACTAAATGACAGCAAATAAATTTTAATACTTCGTTAAAGCAGTCCCAACAAATCCAAACCAGCAATGATATAGACCTCTAAAAATTAATATCATGATCGTAAACTTTTACAGGAATATTTTTTACGCCAGCATGTTTGGAAAAACTTTAACTTAGTTTATGAAGCTTGCAAATAGTTGCATATAAAGGCTACGCCTAAAAATAGGCAATGGTGATCTAAGATTTTATGAAGGAGCTAAAATTTTCAATACTAGAAGCTTTAAAGCTTAGCTTATACAAATTTCGTTCTAAATAAACAAGTTATCTGCGCAAAGTTTTCCAAACGCCAGAATCAGCCATTTATTCTTCTCTCTATAGAAAATAATAAGAAAAAATTGTTTTTTTTTTTCGATCTCATCCCCTGAATAGCGATGTAGGTATTGATGGGAAATTAAGCCTTACAAAAAATTAGCGCTGTATCTTAAGCTTAGGGGTGGCTAGTTTTTTCGCCCTTTCCCACACATTTTGTATGAGGAAAATGGAATTTTTTCATTGCGATTTTTCTCATAACTTTTGAAATTAAAAAAAAAAAACTTTAGATATTCTTAAAGTGGAAACGGTAAGCCATGTGCGATTAGCTCTTAAAATAATTACAACCATGTGCACAGCTTATTTTCTCCTCAATACCTAAATTAGTAAAAAATTTGAGAAATTTTAAAATTTGACTTCATTTTCACTGAAACTAATCAAAAAAGTTTACTTTAAATTATTTTGACAAACAACAACAAAAACTACTATTGAAAGTTTTCAAGAAAACGTGCTTTTCAACATCCCAGCATTTCACGATAAAGCATTAAATAATTTTATTTGTCAATACTGGAGCCAAGATGCGTCTTTTGACAATAATCTCGACAATTTTCTATGAAAAGGTGGTTCAATATCTTGTAAAATGGTACCAACGAAAATTTGTGCCGAAAGTAAGTACTGACAAAGGCTTTTATTTCAAATATTTGACTTGCCTACATAGTGTATCAGTACAAGTGTAAACTCTTCTTGGGCCTATGGGGTTATGCAAATCTAGGCCCTGCCTAGTTTTTCCAAGGCAATGCCAGCTAAGAAATAAAATATTTCATAGCCTTTCACGCAGCATTGAACCCGGGCACCTTTACATCACATTCGTCCACTCTGTCCATTGGGCTATTCCAATCATTGCAATATTTTCGGCAAATGAACAACTCGAATTAAATTTCTTCACATACATTTAAGAATCAATTTAAAAAAATGCATTGCCCCTGAGCCAGCATTGTACCCAGGCACCGTCATATTACAGTCATCACCTCTCTTCATTCAGCTGTTACAACTCATGAAATTTTGTCGGCAAATGAACAACTTTAATTAAGTTTTATAATCGTGGAAAAAATATTCTGACGCTGGATGGGAAAAACTAGGCCGCCCCAATATAGAAAAAATATTCAGGCCCTGGATTGGAAAAACTGAACAGGTGCAAGGTATGCAAAACTAGGCAGCCTCCTTACAGAATATACCATAAATTTCCCGTAAATTGAAAACCATACGCTTACCATTCCAGAGCCCTGGCAGGCCCAAGTCAGAATTGTCTATTGTAGGAAAATCTAGCCAGCGCCTAGATTATTTTCTACCCGGGAACTTAGCTTGATTTTCAGGGATTTTTTTCTGCATCGATAAAGGCCTTGAACTTGAAATATATAATGTTTTTGCTTTAATTTTAATTTTTTGGTTTTCAATTTCCGACGACTGGTCCATATTTCTTTACTGTTGACTGAAATAAAAAAAAAAGTAAACAAATACCACAGTTATTAATTATTTTAAAATTTATTAGAAAAAAGCTTCGTCACTCGCGTTACTTCTGAATCATACTAAAGTAAATGTTTGGAAAATCGATTCTAAAGTGAGGGATCGCTTGAAATATCATTTATTAAGCCTGAGATGCCTGTTTATTGCAAATTTTTATTATTGGTGTATTTTTGGGTATGAAAAATTTAATTTTTTTTTATTGTATGTATTTAGTACTTTAAATTTGTTTTAAAGGTAGTCTTGCTTTAAAGTTTGACAAGCTTATTTAACTATATGCATTTGGCATGCCCTTACAATAATGCCCATCGTATATATTTAAAATTTTCCCCGCCTTTTTGGGAAGGAACCACTATAATCTCTGATGTTTTATCAAAAGCGTCCAACTAACCTTTGTAAATCTCGCGGAAATTGAGACTGGTTGATTCTGATTATCATACATCGAACTTCTTAGGACTTGAAAAAAAAAAATAATTTGCAGAACCGCCGTTACCTCAAATTTTGAACAAAAAGTGGTTTTTGACCGTCTGGTGCAAGTTAAGTGTTATGAAGGCCATATAATTATCAAATTCAGTAAATATTAGTGAAAATTTGGCATTTAACTCTTATTTTGAAAAACTTGAATGAAAATCGTTACTCGCGTTACACCAAAAAATCCTTAATAAAAACGAATTCTTATAAGCTGGAGCAAAAAGGAAACATCGAGATGAAAGGGCAGACCCGTCAATTAGGCTGTTGATCAACACTTGTCAAATTTATGGTCAAGTTGTCATTAGTGAATATTTTTTTCTTTCAATTGGCGCCAGTTGGCTTGTTATAAATTAGCGCATAGGGATTGCGCCAAAGTTGACCAACCTCGAAAAAAGACGAAAAAAATGTGTTTGTGGGGCAAATACTACCACTTTTACCAGTACTTTCGGGTTCATATATATATCGTTAGAAAGGTCTATATCTCTTCTATCTAAATCAAGAAAAATAATGAAAATTGGGATAAAATTATCTAAGATATAGGCTCCTCTTCGTTTTTAGACGTCGTCGTGTCAATATGTGAAACTGTCTTAATAATGTATACTGTCGATAATGTATAACTGTTTTATATAAATAACGGATCTTATTAGAAAAAATGAAAAAATTGTGATTTCGTCTCCACAACCATGTGGAATTTACTTAACCAAAAATTTTGGTGTCGTTTTATTACTTTGAATGAAAATCTTAATATTTAAACTGATGTTTAAATGATAATATGTATGTATATGAAAGTGAAACTTTATTAACTATGTACATTACTGATAATAGAATACTAATTTAAATGAAACCGTATAAGTTGAATTGATAATATAATTGAAACTGACCGTACTTGTTGGATATAACCTGGCATATGAGGAATTAATCCCAGCCACAGCAATCAAACCCAAAAAAAAAAAAAATAAGATATAGGCTCATAAGTATTCGGAGGTATTTTGACCCCTAACTCAAGATTTTGGAGGTATCCGGCAAATTTCTTGTACGCAGTTCTTCTTAATTCACCGAGAGCTACCAGAAAAATGCTATTACTTCCCAACTTATTTTAACTTTGGTAAATTTTGTTGCACTGTGAAATTAATAAATCATCGTCTCAGCTGGTCGTCTGATCGTTTAAATATACTTAAAACTTTAAATGCTCTTAAGTTTTATAGTTTTGTGTTTTTGTTTTGTTATTGTTTTTTTTTTTACCACATAACTTTACAAACTTTCAAACTTTGAGCCGTAACACTATTTGTTAGCTAAGACACAATCCCAGTTGAAAGTTTAGCTTAGACACAACCCGATCTTTCATTTTATTTCCTGTTCCTTTTTACAATGTACCCTTACTGGTTCCGCCAAATAAATAATTAGCCTATCGCTTAATCAACTCAACTTACAATTCTGATCATTTCGGTTTACTTATTGATGGTTTATGTAGATAACTTTTGCATACAATAACAACATAAATTGATGGTTTCAACGCCTATATATTCGGCATAATCCTATATTCGGCCGAAAACCGAAGCCGAAGCCGAATACCTTTTTTGTTTCTTGCATAAACAAAACACCTTACAAAAATATATAAGGGGGGTTCTCTCTAAATTTTTTCCATGGAAAACACAATCATTTAACACACTATTGTCAAAATTGCAAGATGCAAGAACAAAAAACACACGAATTTTGATGTTTCATGAAAACAATTTTAAAAGAAAATTTTCCAATTTTGAAAATAGTTAGGGTACTCACAGTTCCCTTTTAAATTTAGAAGGTTTTAAAATTGCCACATTAACTGTGAGCACCCCTGCTCCGCTTCTTACATTGGCCTTTGCAAATACGGGCACTTTTAGCTGAAATTATAATAACATTTAAATTATTTAAATAAATTAGAAAATGTAAACAAAACTTACTTTTTTCCTTTTTTTGTTTTTCTGAATTTATATTTGAAAAGAAAGCAAAATGACAACTTTCAATTTTGCCACAAATTTAAACATAGGAGTAAGCCCGGCAATATTGCCACAAAGTGGTATCTTCGATTTGCAGGCAAAACAAAAACAATAAATTTGAAACCTGGTAAATTGTCAAAATATTGCCAGCTGGCAATATTACCATGGCTGGTAATATGGGACTGTGAGTACCCTAAGTGTTTAAATTTCCTGTGTTTTTTATGAAAAAAATTTATAGAGAAACCCCCTATGCATAGTTGTAAACAAAAATAAAAAAATCTGTCTTATGTTAATAGCTTTTGTAGATTTATCATGGGATGCCGAGAGGTCACTGGAATCCGATATAGCTGACTCATCCAAAGATTCTTCACTATTACTGGGATCACAAGAGTTACAACAACTTTGAACAATTTTTTTGTTTTAAATAATAAAAAAATATTCCTGGAAGTTACGTTTTTCTGTTATAAAAAATCAAAAACTCGTATAATTCAGTAATTTTTTTTTATTAAACACATCTATTATTCGGCCTCGATTATTCGGCCTTTTCAGCCGAAGCCGAATAAAAAATACGGGCCGAATACCGAAACTTGGCCGAATATTCGGTCGGACACTAGATTTTATATCTGAAGTGGCTTCAATTTGTAAGCTTGGTTACTTTAAATGAGTCAAATAACTGCTACATTTGACCACAACATTCACAAACAATATCAAATTTAATTTTTTTTGTTTTTGGAAATAGAATTTTGAGCACGATGCCATATGGCATCAATTTCCCCAAGTGGATAAAAAAGTTCCACAGTAAATTTTTACTTTGGCAGGTGTTTTTGTTAACCGCTGGATGGAATCGAACTAAATTGTTATCCAATGGCCCTGACTACCTCATTCTATGATATGCTATATAAAAAAAAATTGGGCAAGGGGGTGTGGCACCTCCGGTAGACCCAAAAATTTCAAATATTTGGAATTGCAGCCTAAGCCGCTGGATGAAATCGTACGAAATGTTGCCACTATATACACTGACTATCACAATCGATGGTGGGCTATATAAGAACAATTTTTATAAGGGGCGTAGCACCTCCCATAGACGTGAAAATTTTATAGATCCATATATGAGTGGCTCAGTGCCATCCTTGCCTAACCCTCGAAATTTGTTATATGGAGTTATTATGGTATACTACTTAGAAATACTCCAAAGAGAGAGAATAGAGAGAATAGATTCTTTAAATATTGTTTTTTTTCGCATAGTAAAGATTGTGAGGGTTAGGCATTTCTGGCCTTAGGCTGTTTAATTTTTAATTACCTATTAACTTTGTCACTAATTATTAGGAAATTACTAAATTGAGGTTTAGGCAAGGATGGCACCGAGCCACTCATATGTACTGGGACTTGTAGCCCAAACCGCTTTATGAAATTAAATGAAATTCTGTCATATTATACACTGACTAGCTCAATTCATGGTAGGCTATATAAAAAAATATATATCAAATTTGCGTGGCTCCTCCTATGGACATAAAAATTTCATAGATCCATGCACCTGGACTTGCAGCATAAGCCGCTAGATGGAACCGAACCGAAGATTCATATTTTTGATATTTCACCCAAATCGCTGTACCTATGTATATCACTTTGGTACAAAAACGAACTTTTTTTTGTGTCCTATGAACCAAATAGGCTTTTTCGGAAAGTGGACAAAAAATAAAAATACACGTGTATAGGCGAGTTTCATGTACACCTCAGAATGTGTTTTTTATGTATGTATGTAATAAGGCGAAAAAAAATTCTGTAATTTTTTCAGATTCGCTAATTTAGATTTTACAGACTTAATCTCAAATTTGGTATAAAAACAGCAAATCATTGAACGCTTGACAGTTCTACAAAAAGTAATCAGAAGTTATTGACAAAAAATCTGCTTAATTTATGAAACGACGCAGGGTCAAAGAAAGGTGAAGCTAACAGGTGGGGCAGCACAAGGGTCGGTGCTCGGCCCTGACCTGTGGAATGCTACATATGACAGCCTTCTTCGAATGCAGATGCTAGAAAGCACTTTTTTAGTTGCTTTTGCAGACGACGTGGCTGCCGTAATAACAGCACGAAGCTGCGACCTGGCACAGCTTAAACTAAACCAAGTGATGCGTAGTGTAGACAAGTGGATGAATGATCACGGCCTCCAACTGGCTACAGCCAAGACAGAGATCGTGATCCTAACGAAAAGAAGGATCCCCACACTCATTAACATGACTGTTGGGGATCAACAGATAGAAACGCGTCGCTCTACAAAATATTTAGGGGTGAAATTGGACAACAAGCTGACCTTCTCGGAGCATTTAAGAAGCTCCTGCGAGAAGGCTGTGAAAACCATCGCAAGTCTGAGTCGGCTAATGGCAAACACAGGTGGACCAAAGCCATGCATAAGAAAGTTGCTGGCGTCCGCCTCAGATTCTATACTATTGTACGGTGCAGAAGTCTGGGCGGATGCAATGAAAATCCAGAAGTACCAGGCAGCTATTACCGCGGTTCAACGCAGGGGGGCCCTGAGAATCGCCTCAGCATACCGCACGGTCTCCGCAGACGCTGTTCTGGTCATTGCGGGGACCATACCGATATACCTCCTCGCTGAGGAAAGAAAAATTATGTACGACACTCGTGCAGAGATACGTAGAGACGTTGCTGCAACGCAGGCGCGAGGTGAATCGATCCGGCGGTGGCAACTACAATGGAGTAACAGTACTGCTGGAAGGTGGACCAGGGTTTTAATCCCCGAAGTGGAACCATGGCTGAATCGGCCGCATGGAGACGTCGACTTTTACCTGACCCAATTCTTAAGCGGACACGGTTATTTCCGTGAGTACCTGCACAGAATGGGCAAGGTTCAAACCCCGAACTGCACCTACTGTGGAGCCATAGACGATGTACGCCACACCTTTTTCGAATGCGAGCAATTCGCTGAAGAAAGAAGGCGGGTGGAAGAGACAATTGGCGAGCTTTCCCCAGGCAGTGTCATTCGAAAGATGACCTCTGAAAATGCAAGATGGGATATAGTGAGGCGATACGCGAGGAACGTCCTCCTTGCGAAACAGGAAGACGGTTGTCTAGCCAGTTAGCGTGAAGTAGCCACAGGGTCACGTAACGCGCTTCCTTACCTGAAGAAATGCTAAGCGCGGTCCCAGGTAAGGAAGAATGCGCGGGCCGTGGACTAAATCTTGCAACTCTCTGACTGGAGAGAGCTCAATTTTCTGCTCTCACCAGTGAGTAAAGTGGCGTACGGGATCACTTTCCTGAAGTGTAAGGTGTAAGGGATCAAAGCTAAAATTGCATTTAATTGCGTCCGAAATTATTGTACATTTAGAAAAAAAAAATGGAATTTCTGCAAGAATGTTTTCACGAGGGCATTACCAGAAAGTTATTATTTTTTTTTTTTTTTTGCTGTAAAATGTAAAAAAAAAAAATTTTTTTAATTGAATAATCCAAAGGCTTCAAAAAATGAATGCTCTATAAAAATATTTGGCTCGATCTTCGTTCCACAGCGCCCCAAAATTTACTGGTGCCATATAGCATCAATTTCGCTAAAGCGTTAGAAATGTGGATAAATGGAGTTTTTCGTAGAAATAAAGCTAAAACTGCCTTTAAAGGCTGTTGGTTAAGTTTAATACGGAAAATATTTTTTTATTCATAAATTCTAAACACATCAAGGTCACTGCAATTCAATTTTTTCATTACAGAGAGGCTTTAAAAGCCATTTGCTTCATACTTCTATTTTTTTATCTTTTTATTCATATTTTAAACATCAATTATCCCTGTTGCTTCGGCTGACCCCATTCAAACCTAATCCTAACTCTTAATGCCGACCGCATTCAGTACAGACCAGCTGCTAATGTAATTGCATTCTGAATGCATTAGCGGCAATAAATATAACAAAAGAGATAAAAAAAAGCGAAGCTTTTACACAAGTTCATTTATGCCACACACAACCTTATAAACATACCACACGTCTGTTCACATACGAGCATTTAACAAAAGCGTTGGCCATATAAAAAAGCAAGAGAGGTCAAGTTTGACCCCTGTAGTAAATACATGACGTTCAAATAATCTAACACACTAGAATTTTTACCAAAGTTTTTAAAGGTTTTACCTTCATTTAACAAAAAAATTATTTTTCCAACGTCAATTAAGTATTAAAATTTATATTTTTCCAAAAGGAGTCAAATGAAGGTTTAACTAGAACTCTTAGACGGAGTTGGAAATGGATCCAACTTCAAGGTCGGAATAAAGAAACTTTCTTTTATTCGGTACCATTGTTTGAACCCTTGGAATTTTCTATATGATCCCAATACTAATTTTTATACCCAGGGTACTGATACGTAACGGCACAAAAAAATCGAGATAGATATAGAGTTACATATATGAAAGTTCTTAGGATGAAAAGAGTAGTTCATTAAGGCATGTCCGTTCGTCTGTCCATGTACACGATAACTTGAGTAAAAATTGAGATATTTGCATGAAATTTTGTATACAGGTTACTTTACGTGGCCAAGGTAGGTTGCTATTGAAAATGGGCGAAGTGGATTGTTAACGACGCCCCCTTTTTCGATATCGAAAATTTCGAAAATCATATAAATTGAGAAATCTGGGTAGCTGAAATGGCTAAAATGATATTATTTTATAGGTGAATCCCTCTGATCATTCTATAATTATTTTTCCATAAATTTTTTAAAGTGGGCGTGGCACCGCCCACTATTAAGTGAAGCATTTTTGAAAACGATAGAACGATGAAATTTGTCACAAAGCATACTAGTGTCGTTGGGAGTACACCAGATGAAATTGGATAAAATCGCCTTCCCACCACGCCCACTTTCGATATCGAAAACTTCCAGAATCACCTAAATTGCCATAATTCGATAGCGGAAATGGTTAAAATTATATAGTTTGGTAGGATGAACCCGCTAGTCATTCTATTATGATTTTTTGATAAATTTTTTAAAGTAGGCGTGGCACCGCTCACTTTTCAGGGAGGCATATTTGAAAATTTCACGGGTCATAACTTTTAAACTGATTACGGTAGAACGATGAAATCGGTACAAGGTATACTAGAATAATAGGGAGTATACCTGATGTAATTAGACGAAATCGCTTGCCAACCACGCCTACTTCCGAAATGGAATACTTCGAAAATCATATGAATACTACAGCTCGGTATTTAATGTTCGGTTTGCCCGAACTTAGACTTCCTTACTTGTTTATTTTCTAAGTTATTCAAATTATCGTAATCTGCCATTTTGCAAGAAACTGAAACCCATCCTCGAGAAAAGCTGTCTATATTGGCCAAGAATTTTTTAACTTTTATGACCTGGTGTCTGACTTCACAGCGGTCTAGTAGCTGTTCCGCATACAATATCAGCATACCAGTTCAGAGCTACATAGCTGGGATAGGTATAGGTATTTAGGTGCTAGCGAGTATGTGTATATGTGCTTAAGTATTTTGGCTCAGACGGCTTTAGAAAAAGGTCATATTCGCGCTCAAAAAGTACAATAGGTTGTACAAAAGCTTGAATTAAATTTGCATGTGAATTAGAGAGTTCTGACAATGCATTGAAGGGGCGATGTACTCTACCAAGCTTAGATGTAAAATGTATATGTTGGCAACATTTTACATTAAAGCATTCACCTGTTATAGAAATGTGTAACGGTACGATGTTGACCTCCACAAGTTTATTTTTTGTGGTTAGTTGGTCAGTGCGGGCTAGAGATATACGCCGCCGGCAAACGCCGCCGCCGCCGCCGACAAAAGTCATTTTCGACGCGCCGCCGCCGAATAGCCTTTTTAGCGGCGCGGCGGCGGCGGCGGCGCGCGCCGGCGCGTTTAACATTTTTTTTGTGATAATTTTCTAAAGTTACAAATTTTTTTTTTTTTTATTTACAACACGCTAATGGCCGTGCCCTAAATGTGTTAAAAGTGCAGGTATTGGTTTCCTTTAGGGGTCAACTGTTAATAAATTAGCTAAAATTGTGCGGGAGGGCTTAAAAGACGGGATTTGGCCTCAGGATCACGAATCCGGAAGCGCTTTTTTTATTATTTTGAGTTACATATTTGCGATCAAAGTTGTAAGTTTTCATGTGATTGTAATTTATTTAGGCCGTCCCTAAAAAGACTTTTTAAAAAAATACCATGTAGTAGTAAACGATAATGATATACCACATTATAAAACAATTGCAACAACAGCATTAGATGATGTTTATGAAAGCGTTTTACAAGTCGTTAAAGGAAAAATATCTGGGATGGAACATTTTGCTTTAACTTTCGATCTATGGACGGATAACTACTGTAGGCGTAATTATATAACTTTTACTTTTCATTACCTTTCAACAAACTTCGCTATGTCGAGTCTCACACTAGAAACAAAATATGTCTCAAAGTCCCATACAGGAAACAACATATTGCAGGAGATTGAGGAAGTAACTGAATACTTTAACGTAAAGCTTGGTTCGAGTTTCGTTGTCACTGACCAAAGCAGTAATATGAAGAAAGCCATCGATTTGGGCAGCCTTAACAACCACTTCTATATTGGGCATGGGCTTCACAATTTGCTTACGGTAGATGGGTATGATTCCGTTCCAGAAATAAATCGTCTAATTTTAAAGTGTAAAAAAATCGCACGAGCCCTACGTTTCAAAACACATACTCTGAAGTTACAGGCCGATGCCATACAAAAAGAGATTTTGTCAAAAATTGATAACTTGGAAGAACTCCTGGCTTCAGAAGACGCTTCATGGGTCGACTACGACGAAGGGTTCGGTCCCCTTGATGATGTGTCCTTGGAAGTATATAGAAACATAAATAATACCAATGACTTGCATGGCAGTTTGGTGGATAAGAGAAACATCACCCTTAAAAATTCGATATATACAAGATGGCACAGTGTCTTATCATTACTTGATAGTCTTGGATCTCAAAGGGCTGCCATTAATAAACTTCTTTTAAACTGTAATAAAAGTGACTTAATTTTACTCGAAACGGAAGTACTACTATTGTATAAATTAAGAGACTTTTTGCAAAAATTCAAAGATGCTGTCAATATTCTTTCTGGGGACTCATACCCATCGATTTCTCTTGCGTTAATCATTCGAACTGAGATATTATCAATATTATCTGAAAACGATGACAAAGATTTAAATCAGAATAATTTCAGCTTTTGTCACGATCATTTATTGCAACAAATAAAAAAAAATATAAAGAGTAAACTTGACTATAGATTTCCAATAACTGATATTTTAGTATGCGCAACGCTGCTGGATCCGCGTTTTAACACATTAGATTGTGTTACAGAATACTGCAAAAGCAAATGTAAGACAGAAGTACAGTTTTTGATAGAGATGTATAAAAGACTTGTTGGTGATTCATCAAAAAAACGGAAATAGTGTAAACGATTCTGAAGAAACTTCACCTTCTTCTAAAATATTGAAACTTGCCAAGCGGTATTCTTCGAGTTTGAAAAACTCTAATTTAGAAGCAGAATGTCATTTGCTGCTAAGTCTGTCCTCCAATCAGAATGTTTTAGAGTTTTGGAGGGAAAAGGCGGCTGCAATGCCCTTGCTATCCAGGCTAGCAAAAAAAGTTTTATGCATACCTGCAACAAGTACGCCGAGTGAGCGAGTTTTTTCTATAGCTGGTCTGACAGTCACAAATAAGCGGTCACAGCTAAGCCCTCACAACATTAACAAAACAATTTTTATCCATGACAACTACGAGTCTTGTGTAGAATATTTAAAATGATTATTTTTCGCTGTGAAAAGAGACACATACAACTTTATAAACATAACATCCCAATAAACACAACGGATTCGCCTCGGATTCGAGGCGAGCTCGCCTTCTCTTAAAATATTATCGCGGTGATACTTCGCGGCGATAGAGCGGCGAATCCGAATTCTCAGGCGAGTCACTTATCATAGGCGAATCGAGATTATAGCTCTTTCTCGGATCGTCGCGATTCGAGATTTGAGCTCATAGGCGAAACGATATTATAGATCTTTCTCGGATCGTGGACGATTCGAGATTTTAGTTCATAGGCGAATCGAGATTATAGCTCTTTCGCGATTCGAGAAAACATTGCTTTCTCGGTTCGTGGGCGATTCGAGATTTTAGCTCCTTGGCGATTCGAGAAAACATTGCTTTCTCGGATAGTGGACGATTCGAGATTTTGGCTCATCGACGAATTGAGATTTTATCTCAATGGCGATTCGAGATTTTAGCTCTTTGGCGAATCGAACGATTCTACTTTTTCGGATCGTTGGCAAATCGGTATTTTAGCTCTTTTCCGATTCGAGTACTTGCAATTGTATGGCTATTCGTTAAATAATTATGTAATGCAAAAAAAATTTCTGTTCTTTACATCAAATATGTATTTATTATAATCATTGAAACAAGAAAGACTTATAAAAAACAATTGTGTTCAATTTTCATTTATTTTATCCTCATTTATTATCTCAGCACCTCGCTTAGTATACCTGGATTTTTTACTTAAGCGGTCTCTGCAATACTGAAAGTTTTTCTTTGAAATTTCCTCCACCAAGGATGTTGAAACTGTTTTAAAGTTTAACTGGAATGCAGCTGAAATATATGTATATCATATATATATATCAAGCATTTTATTAAAGTACGGCCAGTTCTAAACTATTTATAGTCCGGGGTATGCTGAATAGCTGAGTTTTTGTGAGCGTCTTCCTTTCACTGAGATGCCCAACTTTTATTGGCGGGTTTCGGGGTTAGAGGTGTGGAATGTGTCAAAACTAGGCGTATAAAAATTTAAATAATACCGAGCTAATTTTTGTATCACAGACAGCCATGGTCGCAAATAGCATGCAAACATAAAGAGCCCTACAAAAAAGTGTGGTATGGGGCCCGGCTCCCCGCCTCAAATGTGTCTAAGTTAGGTATGTAAATGTTTGAATAATATACATATGTAGAACAAGAGTGAGGTATGTTAGGTAAGCAGAAATATAACATTGTAACAAAGAATATAACATTGTAACAAAAGAAATATAACAAGTAATCATTATTAACAGGTCTGATTCCACGCCCCCTAACTCCAAAACCCACCACTTTCGAAAATTTTCGAAGATACAAGAGTTTGTCGTCTCAGGAGAGGAAGAGGTACAGCGTACCCCGGGCTATTAATGTTGCTGAATTTGGACTTAACAGAAAATGGGATGTATTTCAATATATTTTGAGACAATTTTACGACAAAAAATAGTAAACTAGATATTTGAAGATAACCCCAATTTCGGCTTAACGTTTATTTCAGCAACGTTAAAGCGTGTCGTACTATACAGTTTTGTTCGACACCTAAGCAACTTTTTTCAAGGAAGCCGTTTAGCCAAACTATAATTATTTATATACATATTTTAAAAAATTTTAATCTAAAATCTGGGAAATTCTTATACCGAAACTACATAAAAAAGTTTCCAAATTTATACAAAATTAGGGAAAATTAACCAAAATTTAAAAAACTGTATGCGGTTTTGTAGTTCATTCAGTTTTGTATAGAAGAAAATGTGGAACAGCCTCGACGAAAAAAACTCCAATAATTCAGCGGAATGTCGAAGCAAGTTCTAACTTGCATTGTACTGAAATTGAATGAGCTACAAAACTGCATACTCGAAAAAAGTCTAAAAATTCTGAGAAAAAAGTTAAAAAATTTGATAACAGTTTTTCACATTTTGGTTAATTTTCCTGAATTTTCTTGAATTTCGTATAAACTTTAAAACCTCTTTTTATGTGGTTTCCGCATAAGAATTTCCATATTTTAAATGACAACTATTAAAAAGTAAATAATCATAGTTTCGCTGAAGTACTTTCTCGAAAAAAGTTGCTTAGGTTTCGAACAGTACTGTATATACGACCTTGTCAAAAGATGGGTATGTTTAGAATATTTTGCTATATTTTTAACAGAGTTTGAAAAAAATCAAATCTTAAAGCAGATAACTTTATTTGCAGACTGGAGTGAATACTCTTATTTTTACTCAATACTAACCTCGAATAGCTGCTGTTGTTATCAGGTCTTTGGCAGCTTTTTTTGTTTGGGTTCCCACCCAACAAAAATTTTGAGCAGCGTTGTCATCAATAATTCTTCGCCATGATTTTCTAACAAACTCCTGCGGTGCTTTGCTTGCAAAGCTTGCAAGCTCATGGACCTATAAGCATTAAAAATGTTACGCATATAAAAGGTGATATAAAACTGTGGAGTACTATAAGGACCATGGAAATTACGCCCACGGGCATTAATAATCTAAAAACAAATAAACTGCGCCCACAGCGTAATTTCCTTATCGAAATAGACATAACGCCCTCGGACAAAAAGCAATAATGCCCAGGAATTTTCTTTATTTTTCCAAAAAGAAAAAACGCCCACTGAAAAGATTTGTTAAGCCATGGGCGTGAAAAAACGCTCACGGACAAGATTTTGTGAAACCAGTGAGCGCTTTGCTCGATATGGAAAAGGAAATAAAACCACCCTTGGGCTTTATTTCCATTTCCAAAAGGCCACGGCTGATTTTACACTCACTTGCGAAGCGAATAGTTATGCGAATCAAACCGATTGCGTAAAACATACATACCGCGTTTTGAAAAAAGTCGGCGTCACGTAGCTGTTCCTCAAATTTGTTGAACTGATGTTCTGATGAAAATGGTTGCTCGGGCAAACATTTCACCAAAATATTAGCCCCATCATTTTTTTTCTTTTTCAGTTCTCGCTTTAGGTCGAGAACCTCCTCAGCTAGGCGGCTTATGGCGTTGGCATTCTTTAGATTGGCTTTCTTTAATTCTTTTTGGTTTGATATTATTTTATCCAATTTTGCAAAGATTTCAGCTGTAAATTTAACGTTAATAATTTATAAGTATAAGATTATCTTTTATTCACATGTTATCTGTAATATTATGAGTAATGAAACGATGGAGAATGCCTCAAATTTACCTGCAATGAATGTACAAATTTTGTCGCCAATTTTCATGCAATGAAGTTTTCTAGCATTCGTCATAGGCGCTTTAGCCGCCTTCGCTTCATCACTTATGTATATTGCTGTAAATCATTTACTTACCCTTTACATGCCTAGGCTTCTTGACATCATCGTCGCTTTGTGATTCGGACGCACTCGATTCCGAGTCACTAGAACAGGAACTGGAACGTCGTTTACTCATGTTGAAATAAATTTTTTTCGATTTCACCGGTAATTTATAATTTTTTGATTTTGCGAGTAGAGTTTTTTTTTCAAAGATAACTGCGATTGTTCAAGCAGTATTCATATTTTACTTTTGATATTTGACATTTCTTTCATATTAGGTATGAAAGAAATGTCAAATATCAAAAATAAAATTGAAAATTTGGTGACAAATAATAAGTAATTTCATCCGATATAATGCATCGTAATAAGCAAGCTCTTAAGAAAGAAGTGCATCAATTTTTAAACACTTATTTAGGCCCAAGTAATTTTGAAAATTACGATCAAAATAAGGAAACAAATAATTTGGAAGATCAATGTGAAAAGCAAGCAGAATATAGCTATTGTTCGCAAAGTGATGACTGCGCTGCAAATGCAAACATTGTACATTCTAACGTATGTTTACTATGTCCAAATGCATGCATTTATTGAATACTTTAGTTAAAATAGTTTTTTTAGGCAAGTGAAGAATTAATTCATGATGATATACAATTTGACGATATAAGAACTAAGATTTCGAAATGGTCAATCGAAGAAAATATAGCAGCTATTTCTATCAACAAACTTCTACACATTCTAAGCCCACATCATCCGACATTACCACTTGATGCACGCACTTTGAGAAACTCACCAAGAAGTACACCGAGAATTCAAATAGGTGGAGGTCATTATATCCATTATGGAATCAAAGATGGCCTTACTGACTTTTTCTTAAATAATTGTCATGAAGCAGATTTGCTTGAACTAAATTTTAATATTGATGGTCTTCCAGTATCTAAAAGTTCTGGTGCACAAGTTTGGCCAATTCTTATGAGTATTAAAAATACAGAAGTTGTGCTAACTGTAGGTGTATTCGAAGGCTATAGCAAACCAAAAAATATGTCCGAGTACGTATTACTTCGCAATTCGTTTCATTTATTCGCAATTTCCAAAAATTTATTTTTCTTTTAAAGGTATCTTGAAATGACGATTTGTGAAATAAATGAATTAGTAAGTAACGGATTCGAATTTAGAGGGAAATACTTTTTGGTCAAAATTGGAGTTTTTGTATGTGATGCTCCGGCAAGAGCCATGATTATGGAAATAAAAGGTCATTCCGGTTACAATTGCTGCCACAGATGTACACTACGCGGAAAGAGATATCAAAATAAAACAATATTTCCATATAGCGAAAATACACTGAGAACAAATGAAGCTTTTAGAGCTCGGATGCACTCAGCACACCACAATAATCAGCAAAGGATTGCTTTAGAAGACCTGCCAATAGATATGGTGCAACAGTTCCCTTTTGACTATATGCACGTTGTGTGTTTGGGTGTTATGAAAACATTGCTTAGATACTGGATTAAAAAACGGAAAAAACCCTTTTCGTTAAGTGCATCAAAGATACGTACACTTAACACTCGACTTGCTAAAAATAAGAAAAATTCACCTTATGAATTTGCGAGAAAGCCTCGTTCGATATATGAATTCGATAGGTGGAAGGCAACTGAGTTAAGAAATTTTCTTTTGTATACTGGGCCAATTATTTTGTTGAATATTTTAAGTCCTGAGAGATATAAACACTTTTTAGACCTAAGCACCGCAATAAGGCTTTTACTTTCGAACGATAATTGTTCTTACGACTCAGCAAACGCACTGTTATGCCGTTTTGTGGAAAAAATTCCACTATTGTACACCAAGTCCTTATTAACTTACAACATGCACTGCTTAATACACTTGACTGCGGATTGCAAAATGCATGGACCACTTCATACATTCAGCGCATTCAAATTTGAAAACTTTCTCAGTAGTATCAAACGACAACTAAGGAAAAAATCACAGTTCGGGGCGCAAATATATAATAGAATGGTGGAATCAAGTCGTAACGGAATAATAAAAAAAAAGCAAAAATTTAGAGTAGAGCGAATTGACGGCACCAAATACTCTTTTATTGGCACCAAATCAAAATTTATCTCACTCAATCACCCTGATAATCTTTTTGTGAAAAATAATCACGTTTATACTGTTCAGTACATCGAAATTGAAAATAATGTTTATTTCGTTTATGGTAAGCCAATACAAACTGATAATTGTTCCTTTTCTAATCATATTAAGAAATGTATATCCAATAATTTTACATTCCAAACTAATGACATTAGCAGATTCACTTTTCATGAAATAACAAAAGTTTTCCAAGTAATGTTAAATGGAAATACTTATTTTGTTCCGTTGCTTCATTAAATAAATATAACTTGTTTGAAAATTTTAATGTTTGGTTTTTTTCTGATACTTCACTGAAAGGGACATAAATCTACGGAATTGTCTACTCAGTCTATAGTAACACCTTTTGAAAAACTTGGCGTTAATCGGCTTTTAGATTTGGCCGTTTGGAAGAGGATTTTACTACTTAATTCTAACCCAAAGTTGTTGGCATGGGTGATCTCCTCGGATATCTAAGCTGAATTAATTTTTGCTTCAAAGTTTCAAATTTGGCTGCCAAGGCGCGTGTGTGCCCGACAGGTCTTTGATGACAGCAGACATTGCAAAGGAGGGAGAAGTTACGTCGTGCCTGTTAAAAGACCAAACAAACTTCCATAACGCAACGCTTAAGTCGAGTCCGAGAAAATACCTTCGAGAAAATAATTTTTAGCGAGTTCGCCTTGAATTCGAGACGAGTCCAAAAATTACACTCGCGAAAACCTACTTTCGCTAACTTGCCTCGAATTGGCGATGAGTCCGGGAAAGTACCTTCGAGAAAATCTACATTCGGCAAACTCGCCTCGAATTCGAGACGAGTCCGAAAATTATACTCGCGAAAACCTACAATCGGCGAACTCGCCTCGAATTTGAGACGAGTCCGAGAAAGTACCTTCGAGAATATATACCTTCGGCGAGCTCGCCTCGAATTCGAGACGAGTACGAGAAAGTACCTTCGAGAAAATCTGCATTCGGCGAACTCGCCTCGAATTCGAGACGAGTCCGAAAATTACACTCGCAAAAATCTACATTCGGCGAACTCGCCTCGAATTCGAGACGAGTGCGAGAAAATACCTTCGAGAAAATCTAGATTAGGCGAGCTGGCCTCGATTTCGAGACGAGTCCGAGAAAGTAACTTGGAGAAAATCTACATTCGGCGAACTCGCCTCGAGTTCGAGGCGATATCATCTTCGCCTGTGTGTTTATTGGGATGGTACAAATTTTTTTTTTAAACTAAATAAGTAAATTTCTATCAATGTAAGCATTACAATAGCTTTACTTTTATGTTAACAATGTATGCAAAGACTGAATTGATATAATATTACACTATAAACATATATTTTAAATCACACATGCATATTGTAGTGATCATAACAAAGCCTTCGGTTAATGTACATAATTTTAGTCCTAGACTCAATATGTAACATAGTTATTTCAGTGTAAGAATTTGATTAAAAGACTGCTATGCGTTATGTTTTTAGTATTCTTCTATATTATATTATAAAATGTGAAACATTTAAAGTTACGTTCATTTACATTACATAAAAAATGTACCCAAAATTTTTTGTCAGTTCAATAAAAATCCCAACAATTGAAATTATGGAGTTTTTAAATTCAACATGCGATTTTTTTATACCACCACGCCGGCGCACGCCGGCGGCGCGCCGCGCCGGCGTAGCCGCCGCCGCCGCTATAAAATGGGCCTTACGCCGCCGCCGCCGACAAATTTGACGGCGTATACCTCTAGTGCGGGCATAAAATGATCGCAGGCATCATTCGCTCTACCTATATAATTTTCTCACTTTTGTTTAGTTGGACTACGCTCGAGGTAGTTTAAGGTTGAGGGTATAATTGTACACTCAGTTGCGAGCTGTCGTTTGCGTGAGAAAAGCAGCGAGAGGACTCTATACCTAATCTGTTTTTATTTTCACACTATTTTTGAGCACTTCTTATAAAATAGAAGTAAAATGAGGACAGACTAGAGGTGGGAGTGTGCATGATTTTTGCAACACGACACGTTCACGAAACAGATTTTCGAACATATGCACTCACAAGCACGGAGAAAAATTACTAAAACACGACACGCACGAACACGCACGAAAAAAGTTAAACAGTATATTTTATTTTTGTATATATACATATATTTGTGAATGTACTTTGTACATCTAAAGCTCATAAGGTAGGTATCGACGATTTCAAAATATTTTTCAAGAACTTTTTATATCAAAATTTGTTTAAATAACACTCTCTTTAATACTTTTTATTGATTCAAAAACAACCTATCTAGGACGTTTTTAAAAAATGTTTGAAACGGAGTGATCTTCCACTCAGTCGTCGATATATTTTTACACATATTTTTAAAATTTTTATGTATGTACATACATGAATAAAAAACACTAGGCAGATCTATTATAATGGTAAAATAAAGAAAATCTGTATCTTTGTATTTAATCAAGTGTTAAACTGAAATTTGGGATGAAGTGAAGTGGAATTAAGATACTTATAAAATAACTAGCTGACCCCGTAGACTTCGTCCTGCATAAAATAGATTTTTGTTGAATTCATTTAAAAAATTTCCGATTACGCCGGTATTTTCTTTTTTTCGAAAAAATGAATTTTATATAAAAGGTATCAAGTCCCCTTTTCCCATACCTCGACCTTTTTTGTGACAGTGGTATTGATATCGTATATCCTCATACCAATTCACATTTTTAGAGATATTGAACCTTTAAAATTAAGTATGTATAGCCCCCATATTTTTTGTGAGTATGGTCGTTCACTTTCATACAAATTTGAATGGTCGAAGCTTTAAGTATGTATTGGAATTCCTATGCCCCTTGTCTCATAACTAAAATAATATCGTACAAACAATTGCTAGGGTCACACCTGGTCCACAGTTTGGTCGACATCTAGGAAACGGGGTCCTTTATGGGACTTTGAACCACTTCCTGTTAAAACCCTCATCACCACCTTTAATTTGGCACCCATATTGTGCAACACGTTTTAGGGTCACACCTGGTCCACATTTTGGTCGATATTTAGGAAACGGGATCCCATATGGGACTTTGAACCACTTCCTATTAAAGTCCTCATCAACACCTTTAATTTGGTACCCATATTGTGCAACACTTTTTAGGGTCATACCTGGTCCACATTTTGGTCAATATCTCGGAAACGGGTTCGGACATTGGTCTTAAAACAAATTCCCCTTAAACGTTGTGTTAACACCGTTCATTTGATACACACATCGCAGAAATACCTTTTAGGGTCCCAGCTGGGTCACATTGGGTTTCAAGACCCTAATCACCTAGGGATATAAAATTTAGTTTAAAACCTATTCTCACACCCACCAAATATAGGTACATACAAACTTTCATTAAAATAGACCGAGCCGTTTAGAAGATTTAAGCAGTGGAACACCGTGATACGAGATTTTTATATATTAAAATTTATTTTACAAAAAAAAAAAAGTGTGCCTGTTTAGTACAAAAAGTGAAAAAAGTTGATCGTGTTTATTCGTGCGTGTTTTTTTCGGGCCAAATACGATCCCGCACGAGCACGAAACGAAATCGCATTTTCAACCACGAGCACATCGACACACGTGCGTGTTTCGTGTCACGGTCGACGCCAACCTCTACAACAGAGTATATATTTGTTCGGTGTTTGCGACAAAATTAAAATGGGACAAAATTCTGTATTAAAAATTCTGTTTCCAAAATTCTGTTTTTAAAATTCTGTCATACAAAATACCACATACCAAAATTCTGTATTCAGTATCTACTCTGTTTTTTTATGTATATGCAAAACTTGAGAATTTCAGTTGGTTTACTTCGTTTTCTGAAATATAATTTTTTTTTTTTGTAGATACGAGGTTAAGGCACAAACAGGACGATATCTTTCCCCAGAACACAAAACAAGGTGAAGCTTGGCATCTTCGCCTAAAAGCTATTGTTGGGAGTAAAAACAACCAGAATTTTTGTAAAACAGTATTTTGGATTATGGAATTTTGATTTCCAGTATTTTGACTCTAAATCATTTTATCTTTTGAGAATTTTAGAATACAGAATTTTACACTAAGTATTTATGTCGCACAGAATTTTTTTTGTAGTTTTTCCAGAATTTTGACCCCAAAATAATTTTGGAATACAGAATTTAGTCATGCTCCCATTTGTTCGTTTATCTTACTTGCTATTTTTTTTTTCTATTCTCTTTTCTTTGGCGCATATCAACTGTTATGGGTTCTGGGCAAGGTATGAAACCTATTAAAATAACACTGGTTCTGGTTACGGTTTCGGTTTTGTAACACGATTCGTTTTCGGTTCCGGTTTCGTTCTTCAAAATTTATTTCGGTTTCTGTACGGTTTCGTTCGCGTTTCGGTTTCCAAATAAAACCACGAAAAAAATAAAAGTTACTACTAAAATACTCAAGTACATATGTACATATGTAAATTTGAAATAGGTCTGAATTTTCATAATTTTTGTCCATTGGCCATGATGGAATTTCTCCAATATAATAATAAATTTTATTAACGCTATGCATGGATGAAATTTCTGCAAAACAAATTCCTATAATTTATATATATATATATTAGAATGGAAGCTAAATTAAATGTATAAATCGTCAAAAACATTAATATGAGTGGTGCTTTCTGAGACAAGCCTGAACATTTCTTTTTCGGTTCTCGTACATTTTTTCCTTAGCTTCATTTAACTATAGTTCATATACTAAGGTCAAAACGTTTCTTTTGTAACCTTGCTCGATAATCTTCCATGAATGTTTTCAGGGTACCTGTTTTTAAATGAAAATACCTTTGTGCCCACTAAAAGAAGTGAGACTTTAAAACCATTCAAACCCGTTTGGAACCGGTTCCGGCTTTTGAAACGGTTTCGGTTTCGTTCTTTTTCAGATCAAAATAACGGTTACGGTTTCGGTTTAGGTTTTGAAAAGTGGAACGTTTTTAATCGGTTACGGTTTCGGTTTCAGTCCTTGGTTCTCGGTATTTTTTTTTTTGTTGGTATTTTTTTCGTGTTTACTTTCTTACTGACCCCTTCGGCTCTTGCGGTCATTGTGGCTTTCATTGTGGGCAGCTTAGCTGTGCACTTTGTGATTCTCTTCTCTCTTTTTTTTTTTAGATGAGCTCGTTACCTGCATTTACTGATGGACTTTAATTACGTTTTAAGCATAACTTCTCCTTCATATTTATTTTCCTATGCCTTTGTTATTAAACGTATTTAACTTTGTTCTAGTAAGTTAAAATTGGCGGGAAAATAAGGCAAGGTTATCCAAAAGTGGACTTGAATAGAATCGGCTTCTTGAGCTAGTTATTTTTCGAAAACTGTTCGTTGTTCCAAAATTGGCAATATAAATTGAAACTGGAGCAGAGTGTATAAATGCCAGTTTGTTGTTGTTGTTAACAAAAAAACACTCCCCGAAGGTTTTGGTACAAACATTCGTGGTACATAGCTAAAAGATATTTACGTTATCTACTGTTTTTTTTTTTTTTTATTTTTTATTTTATTTTATTTTTTTTTTTTTTTTCAATTTATTTTATTATTTTTTATTTCTTGTTTTATTACTATTTTTTTTTTTATTTTTTTTTTTTTTGTTATTTACCGATTGTTTTTTATTATTTTTTCCTTTTTTTTTAATTCATCTATTATTTTTTTTCTGTTTCTTTTTTTACCCTGTGGAGAGAAAACCTGAACTATTTGAAAATCCCACCGGGCTTCTCAACCGTTTCTGGAGCTTTTGGGTGTGCTAAATCCAAACCTGAAGTTAGATTTTTCGTGCCACCCTAGGCTTTCTCTTCAGAGGGCTTGTACTGAGATCGGTAGTTGCAAAAAAGATTTTTGTTTTCTAAATTTAAAAATTTTTCTGGCGGCATACAGCTGTTCTAAAGTACTAAAACTTGGGGTAAGTTATTAAAAAAACACTTATTTTTACTCCTATCGACCCTCGTGAAGGGTTGACACCTTGCCGCGGTACGAGGGCTTAAGTCGATAGCCACAGGGCTGCGCTGTCCTTGTGATCATAGTGCCGCCGGTACTACATCACGAGAGAAGCCAAGCCTCTCTGGCGCGACGACTAAGATCTTCCCCCTCCCAATCCAGGGTGTTATGCGACCACGTGCCCATTGGACGTTTGCAGCTGGGAGGCAAATCGTGGCTGTAATCGAACGGAGCCTCTCTGATACCGGGCCGCCTCGGAGAGTAACTATGGCCTTACCGCGGCATGGGGCTCTGCCGCGGCGGACGACACATTCCCCATACTCTTCCTTTGACTCTAAACTGGCCTTGCCCGGCAAGGGGTCGTACGAACAAGATGAAAAAAAGTAATAAAAACCTTAAAAATAATGATACAACCATGTATACTGCCCAGCAGAGGAGGAAAATGCTGGAGCAAGCGAGAACGCAACGTCGGAGGACAAACTCCATTTCTTCATCAGCCGAGAGGTCGACAGCGATGGCAACTACGAGTCGATCAGCTCTGGATAATAAGGGGGCAATCCCCAAAGTAAGTACCGGTACAAACACGGTGAAGCCAACAACGGCTGATGCTAGAGCCCTAGTAAGTGCCGGTACCGAAACCAAGTCTTTAACGTCTGTGGCAGTGGTCTCACGACCTGGCCCCAGAGATCCAAATAAGGGAACGACCGCGATGGCAACTACGGGTCGAAATTTACCCCAAAAGACATCTCCCAGTCGCTCTGAGTACTTGGACAAAAGAGCGGCCGCGAGGATACTGAAGAAATACGAGGGTATTTCACAAGAGACGCTATCGCCGAATGCTAGGAAGACGGTGGAGATGGCTGAAGCTATCTTACCGAACTTCCAAAGCGATTACACGCCAAAGAAGGTTAATATAAATCCCTTCAAACGCCAGAGATCGGACGTGGATTTAAAACCTCACCCGAAGCGGCAGCAACACGCCCCCGTAATGGGTAAACTCAGCTTTGCTGAGGTGACTAGGGATAGGATCCTCATAGGCGTCATTGACCGAGGTAATGAAAACTGGGCCATCCCTAGGGACCAGTGGCGGTTCGTCCGGAACGCTATCGGTAATGCCCTTCTCGACATTATGGATGAGTCTCCGGGTGCCACTCCGATGGGTTCTGATGCGGGATGGCACCAGGGCCGAATCAAGGTATTCGCTTGCGAGGATGCAAAAACTGTTGCACTGTACAAGGCAGCAGCTGCAAGACTAGGTGAGATCTACCAAGGGGCAAGAATCGAGGTTGTCGACTGGAAGGACATCCCGGCTCGGCCAAGGGCAAGAGCGTGGATTCCTGCTATCCCTGCTGAACCTGAGAGAATTCTCAGGATGCTGAGGATCATGAACCCGTAAGGAGGCACTCGAGCCCCTTAAACGGTGCAATGGACGAGTGCACTACGGCATGGGTCAGATCGTGATCCACGTATACCGCGGCGATGCACAGCGCGCTGCTATTTCGGCTGCACCGGAGGACTCGGACATCGCAGTGCCGGAAGGGGAGTCGGAGATGTCCGACTCGGAAAGTATGGTATCTGCCACGTCAAATGGCGAAGGAGCAGTGAACAGCTCGGAGATGGGAGACAGCCTGCTGGACGGGGAGGACCTCAACGTCACAGTGATAGCAGCTAGTCCTGAGCGCACCACAGTTGACACTGCCACAGTTAGGAGGATCTCTGCCACGCCAAACCGTGGTCTGAAGAAATCGTCGTTGAAAGATAAGCCTCCAGACGAGGTGGAACTCGACGATACGGCGGTGGCAGGGAAGTCTGAGCACTCTCATGTTGGTGGTGATTCAGATAAACCTGCACAAATCTAAAGCAGCCTCGGCTGCTTTAATCAGTCGTCTCTCTAAAGGCGACGTAGATGTGGTCCTCATCCAAGAACCCTGGGTCAACAGCTCAAGGATTTGCGGTTTGGGGACTAAGGGTTATAAGCTTATTCGAGCCAGCGAGGGGGGCCGGGTTAGAGCCTGTATTTTAGTTAAGTCTGAGCTGAATGCATTTCTCTTGCCCAACTATACCAATGGTGACGTTACAGCTGCCAGTTTAACAGTCGACAGTACCAGTCTGACGATTGCGTCGGTCTATATGCCCTACGACGCCGAAGAACCTCCGCCACAGAGGGAGGTAAAAGACCTGGTGGCAAATTTTTCCATGGGTCATCTTATTATCGGAACTGACGCCAATGCTCATCACGTCCAGTGGGGAAGCTCCGATATCAATGCTAGAGGAGAGTCGTTGTTTGACTATTTGTTAACAACTAACCTGGTAGTTTGCAACGTGGGTAACGAACCTACGTTTATTACTAAAACCCGTAGGGAGGTAATAGATCTCACTATTTGCAGCGAAGGCGCTTATGAGTGGGTCAGAAAATGGCGCGTTCTCGATGAGCACTCATTCTCCGACCACCGGTACGTAGAAATAGTTCTAGACTTTTCTGTTGAGCAGCCGGTTATGAAACGCAACCCACGTAACACTAACTGGCAGCTACACAATGAAATACTATCTAGGGACTTACCAGCACTGCCGCCACAAGTCCCCTCATCAGTAGGGGAGTTGGAGGATCTGGTAAAGACCTTTACAACGGCGCTCTCGAATGCCTTAGAGCAGGCTTGCCCAGTGCCAAAACCACGCGGTAAACATAGGCCGCATTGGTGGTCCTACGACCTGGACTCGCTCCGAAAATCATGTAGGACACAATTTAATAAGGCCAAGAGCCTTGGCACGGAGACTCAATGGCTCGAATATAAAGTTAAACTCAGGGCCTACAAAAAAGCTCTGAGGCAGGCGAAGAGAGTATCGTGGAGAAATTTCTGCACTGGGGTCGAAAATGTCGACGATACAGCGAGACTTAGACGAGTGCTCTCAAAAACTCAAACAGCCACAAGCTATTTGCGCAAACCTGACGGATCCTGGACCAGCACGGAGAGGGAAACCCTAGAGCTGCTCTTGAATACGCACTTTCCAGGGAACTTGCATGAGGAACCCGTAGCACCTACAACAAACCTGGCTGTATACATACCCATCACGGAGGAAAAGGTTAGGTGGGCGGTTAAGAGCTTCGAACCGTTCAAGGCTGCCGGGCCAGACGGGATTATTCCCGCACAACTCATAAACACGCTGGAGACATCAGCCAAATGGCTGGTATTTCTCTATACAGCCTGCCTGGCTCTTAGCTACATTCCGTGCTCCTAGAGAAGTGCCACGGTAGTGTTTATTCCTAAGGCGGGGAAGGCGTCTCATTACGAGCCGAAGGACTACAGGCCGATCAGTCTCTCATCCTTTGTGCTCAAAACCTTCGAGAGGATAATAAATGACTACCTCTCCTCTACTATTGATAGCAACCTGATCTGTAGCTATCAGCATGCATACACCAAAGGGAAATCTACAGAAACTGCGCTTCACAGCCTAGTTTCTGTTATTGAAAAATCGCTGTATGAAAAGGAGTACTGTCTTGTGGCCTTTTTAGATATTGAAGGAGCCTTCAACAACATAAGCCCTGATGCTATAAACACCGCTTTAACAAGTCTGGGCATAAGCAGGTCTCTTATTGGACTTATTGATCAACTGCTAAGGGGTAGACGAATAGTTTCATCACTGGGCTCGGTTGACTTATCACGCTATGTCACAAGGGGAACGCCTCAGGGTGGTGTTCTCTCCCCGCTTCTATGGAACCTCACTGTCAACTCGATGCTGCGAGACACAAGCTGGGGGGGCGGGAAGGTAGTGGCATATGCAGACGACTTAGCTATAGTATATAGGGGCAAATTCCCACAAACCCTGTGCGACTTGATGCAAGCAGCACTGCGAGAGGTTTCCTCATGGTGCTCGCGCTGCGGACTGAGCATCAACCCGGGAAAAGTAGAACTGGTTCTTTTCACCAACCGCTATAAGATACCACCGCTAACACTACCAAAACTGAATGACGTGCACCTGAACCTGGCTGACAAAGCCAAGTTCCTTGGCACAGTTCTGGATAGGAAACTAACCTGGAAGGAGAATGTTCTTCAGCGCCAGAAGAAAGCGTGTATTGCACTCTACACATGCAAAAGAGCCATTGGAAAGAAATGGGGGCTCAGCCCCAAAATATGCAAATGGATCTACACCGCAATCATTCGACCAATCATGCTCTATGGAGTTGTGGTATGGTGGCCTGCGCTGAGCAAGGCAACAAACCTTAATCTGCTAGGTAAAGTACACAGATCTTGCATGATCTGTATAAGCGGTGCGTTAAGAACAACGCCCAATGAAGCACTCCAGGCCATTCTTGGCATTTTGCCACTCGATCTGGAAGGGCACCGGGTAGCAGCAGCATCGGCTCTACGTCTAAGGGAAACGTCCGGCTGGGGCGCAAGCACTACTGGACACGCCTGTATTTTGGGATCCTATAGCTTTCTTCCGCTGAGCACGGATCGTTGTGCGACCACAACAGTCGGAGATAGCTGTTTTAAAATCAACATTCCCAGCAGGGAAGAATGGGAGAGCACGGATCGGAGTCCCGCCACTCATGGCGGCACTTCCATTTATACTGATGGCTCGAAGTTAGACGGCAGAGTTGGAGGAGGGGTTTATTCAAAGGATCTGAACCTTGAGCTCTCCTTCAGACTACCTGATCACTGCAGTGTCTTCCAGGCTGAAGTTTCAGCAATCATGGACGCCGCGGCTTGGATAGGCCTACACACTATCGGACACGACATTTTTATATTCAGCGACAGCCAGGCGGCCATCAAATCCCTTGGCTCTTATTCGTTCAACTCTGAACTGACGCTCAGCTGTCGTCGATCTCTACAGGAGATGGCCCAACAGAATCGCGTGAACCTCACATGGGTCCCGGGGCATAGGGACATTGAGGGAAATTGTAGGGCAGACGAACTTGCGAGGCACGGCACGACCAAGCAGGTTCTTCGGGATAAAGAGCGCTTAGGTATGCCGTTTGCCACTTGCAAGCTTATGCTGAAGGAGTACACACTCCGCCAAGCCAACGAAAGATGGCTGCAATCTCCAGGATGCCGGATATCCAAAGAAACCTGGCCGAAATGGGATCATAAAAGATCGAGACAAATTTATGCCCTAAGGAGAAGAGAAATCTCCATATTAATAGGCGTATTGACTGGGCACTGCCTCATTGGTAGGCACGCAGAAAGACTTGGTGTGCCCTACCGACGATGCTGTAGGAGTTGTAAGGATGATGAGGAGGAGGAAACGGTGGAGCACCTCATCTGCAACTGCCCGGCTTTAAGTGGCGCTAGAATGCGCTTTTTGGGAGTTCCCTTCCTGGTTAGCCTACGCCAGGTCACGGAGCTGGACATAAAGGACCTGATGGCCTTCATCAAGTCATCTAAATGGTTCGAGGAGGAGTAACGGTGTCGGTATAGGAACGTCAGTCCCGGGATTCTGCTATGTGGAGAATTCCGTTAATACCGGGATTTTCCATATGGCAGGGTCCCGGAACTGACTTTCCTAGTGTTGGTGGTATCACAACGGGCCTTTTAATACTGGCCTAGGTGTGCCTCTACGGTAGCCACTTGAACCTAACCTAACCTACTCCTATCGATCTCTAAACAAAGTAACCTGTGGAGAGAAAACCTAGGGTGATCCGAGAAATCTGAAATCAGATTCGGATTTATCGCATCCAAAAGCTTTAGAAATAGATAAGACACCCTCTGGGATTTTATGGCTGTTGTACAATGTTATTTGATCTCCATCGGATAATTGAAATAAAGAAAGGAAAAGAATTTGCCATCGATTTACTTATGCTTATGCTTTGTTGCACGACAATCCGTCGCTCATATTGGTTACAGCATCTTACAACTTAACGGGTTGCCAATGTGAGTTTCAGGTTTGGGTATTAGAATAACATCATCACTCTTTCATTGTACTCGACTGCCTTTATGAGATATTAATTAAACCATGTTCAGGTATTTCCAGGTATTCTTGGTTAAGCAAGTACACATGTAATATCGTAGTAATACACCTAAACATACTCGAAATCAGGTACAAATGAATTGGGAACAATGGATTTGTATTGCAAAACTAATTGCACAATGACACCATATGTATGTGCAGTCACAGTGCATACTGAGTATAGTAAAATTATAGCATACATTCATACTTATTTATCATTCACTAGATGATATTAGGATATTGTCATAATGACGTCTCTGGCTATTTATATACTATGAAAGCAAATCCTAAAAATTTCCAACCAAGGGGAAAATGTATGAACAACTGAAGTGTAGGATCATTTCACATGTCCAAATCTTATGTTGTCCCAAAATCTTATGAAGGCATGGCATTTCATAGAGGTTAGAGTTTTGGATGTCACATTATCCTTTCCATATAGTATGATATATTTGAATCTCACAGGGTCCCTCTTATTATAATCATTTGATATATTTACATGTCACAGGCTCTCTTTTTATATCCCATAATGTCACATGATATATTGAGATGTCACAGGATGCTTTTAAGTTTAGATATCACACGGTTCCTTTCTAATGCCATAGAACATCACATGATACCATAGAATATCACATGATACATATATTTGTTCATAAATTTATAAGCGATTTTCCAAAAGTTTTTCTTTTTTGATTTCCTAAAAAGTCATGTTGTATCTTTTTAATTTCATATGATATGTGTATTTTGATATCACATGGTCCCTTGCATAACAGTCACGAAATATATTTGCATGCCACATGCTTCCTTTTCATATCACATAATGTCACATGATATATTTGAATGTCACATGATCCCTTACAACATCATATGACCCTCAAATTATCATACATGATATATTTAGATGTCATTTGAAATTTTCACACTCAATTGGATTCTATTTCAAGTTCGAGATATAATATATGATATCCATATGGCGGAATCATTCGATTCTGATTCCACTTGCGGTAAACTCACGCCCGAAAAAATCCCTACTCCATAACTAATATATTTTCAATGCAACACATAAACGAAAATCTCTAGCCACCAAACAATATTTGCAAAAA
Source organism: Campiglossa producta (assembly GCA_964058755.1). Lineage (NCBI taxonomy): Eukaryota > Metazoa > Arthropoda > Insecta > Diptera > Tephritidae > Campiglossa > Campiglossa producta. The sequence continues at coordinate 1,222 of CAXKVI010000080.1, read as the reverse complement.
CTCAAATGGCAAATAATATTTTTTTTAAATCCACCCACAACAATAGAAAATCATAATAACATTTATTAGTAAAATTGAAATTTTATTTTTCTAGCTTTTGTGCCAATTTTTCTTATTTTCTTTTAATCTTTTTGAAATTGGTGTTTCTGAATATTTGAAGCGCATTATGATTTTCTTTATGAAAACGCGCACAAGCACAAATAAATTTGATCACATCACGTGCACATTTACACACACACACAACTTATTCGCATATGCTTTCAGCAGCCACAAAGCCAACCAAAAATGGCGACTAAACTGGATTAAAATGTCATTGCAGTTGTCGTGAGCGAAAGAAAATAGCGCGTCAAACCAAAAACCAAAAAATACCAAACACAAATAAGAATAAAATAAATGTTAGTAGAACGATAAACAAAAACCCAAAATGAAATGACAAAAAACAATAAGGAATTGTTGGGACGGAAATCGTGACCAGCATGCGTTGGCAGCTTGATGGGTCGTACTCATGTTTCTACGTATGTAAATAAGAAAAACCTTATAGGAATTGCGCAGTCTGAGCAAAACTTATATGGAAAGGAAAAAAATTCCAATAGGTGGCGCGCCGTTCGCTAACTTTGTAAAAGTTTCATTTATGGTCCGATCTGTTTAAAGCTCGGAGCATACATTACTTGCATTAATAGAAATGTTTACTTAAACCAATCCGGCCAGGTGGCGCTAAGATCGCGAAATGAAAACGTATTTTTGAGTTCATTTAGACCACGACTGTGAAAACCTCAGCTAGATAAACATTATGCCTTAGATATTTCCTTCATGGAACTTTTGCATTGTCATTCAAGTTGTAACCCACTTTACTCTCACGCACAAGCTCAAGTGTGACACACATAAATATATGGTACGTACTACATGTATAACTCGTAAAGAATAGTGGATACTCGCATTGGATGTAATGGGAAGCAAGAAAAAAATAAAAGTCTTGCCAAAAATGTAGGACAAATGGGACAGGGTAAATGCTTCGGTGCAGCAAAAATATCAAATTTATAAAGTATATATTAAAATATTTATTTACATATGTACATGCTTGTGTATGTATATGTTTCAATGCATCTACGATAAACGCACGTAAGGACAATGGACCAACTGAGTGGATAAAACACAAACTACACGTCGTCGAGTAACATACGAGGCACAGTGCTGTGTTCCCATGTAAGCAGAAAACAAAAAA